>CM064519.1:54304168-54327974 GCA_032716605.1 Paralithodes platypus
TTTTCGCTCCGTTTCTCTCTCTCTCTCTGGCTTGTATCCATTTAGCCCCATTCAGTCTACTGTTTTAAGACGTTTATCCCCATCCAGTTGTTGATTTCTTCCTGGCGAGCGATAGGGAGCCAGCATTATATGGAGAAATCCGGCTTCGCCGGAGAAATTTTTCTATCGAAAAATGTACAAATTTAGCTTGCTGTCAAAACAAAATATATATATGCTGGCTCGCTATCGCTCGCCAGGAAAATATTAACACCTGGATGGGGTAAACGTCTTAAAACAGTAGGCTGAATGGGGCCGAATAGATACAAGCCAGAGAAAGAGAGAAAAGGAGAGAAAAAAAAGCCAGTGACCCTCCTTAACATAATCTACCTTCGATCTAGTTTCCGCTTCCCATGCGAAAGAGCCTTCAATTAGTACGAGAACTTCCAATTAGTACGAGAACCTCCAATTAGTACGAGAACCTCCAATTAGTACGAGAACCTCCAATTAGTACGAGAACCTCCAATTAGTACGAGAACCTTCAATTAGTACGAGAACCTCCAATTAGTACGAGAACCTCCAATTAGTACGAGAACCTCCAATTAGTACGAGAACCTCCAATTAGTACGAGAACCTCCAATTAGTACGAGAACCTCCAATTAGTACGAGAACCTCCAATTAGTACGAGAACCTCCAATTAGTACGAGAACCTCCAATTAGTACGAGAGCCTCCAATTAGTACGAGAACCTCCAATTAGTACGAGAACCTCCAATTAGTACGAGAACCTCCAATTAGTACGAGAGCCTCCAATTAGTACGAGAGCTTCCAATTAGTACGAGAACCTCCAATTAGTACGAGAACCTCCAATTAGTACGAGAACCTCCAATTAGTACGAGAACCTCCAATTAGTACGAGAGCCTCCAATTAGTACGAGAGCCTCCAATTAGTACGAGAACCTTCAATTAGTACGAGAACCTCCAATTAGTACGAGAGCCTCCAATTAGTACGAGAACCTCCAATTAGTACGAGAACCTCCAATTAGTACGAGAACCTTCAATTAGTACGAGATAAAAGTGGCTCATCGAAAATTGCTGGTAAAAGCGCTCGTGTAAAGCCGGTATCACACGAGCGCCTTTTCCCTTAACATTTACCCTCAACACTGGTCTGGCAGCTTATGAGGTCAACATTTAAACTCTTTCGGTCACCCAAGTTCATCTATCATCAGTCTAGTTTCCGATACGCAGTGCAAAGTATTCCAGAAATGTTGACCATCAAATGTTGGCTATAAAAGCTCTCGTGTGATACCGGCTTAAGGGGAGGTTTTTAGTTGATTCCCTAGACTTCCATCAAACCTAAAATTACTCCCCCTAGACCTCCTTCCAAGATAAATTTGTACATTTTTCGGTAGAAAAATGTCCCGGCCGAAGGCCGATTCCCCTTAAATTACAGGCTCGCTATCGCTCGCCAGGAAAAAATAGACACCTAAATGGCACAAATGGTCTTAAAATTGACAGAAATGGGGCGAGGGTTCTTAAAATCGCCAAACTAATGGGGCGAACGTCTTAAAATCTCAAAAGCAATGGGGCTAAACATGAGGGAGAAAAGGGTCCAGAAAAAAATCCTCCAGGTGGAAATCTCCCCTTAACACCGGCTCTAGGGCACGACTCCCTGGTGAAAAGACGTTGACAATATATGTTAAAGAGATGTCACACGAACGCTTTTTCGGCCAATTTTCTATGAGCAAGATTTTTCTCATAATATTTCAGAGCATTTTTGTATTATTATTATTCAATGAGCAAATTTTTCTCATAATATTTCAGGGCATTTTTTTATATTTGTATTTTACGAGCAAATTTTTCTCATAATATTTCAGGGCATTTTCGTATTATTATTATTTTATGAACAAGGTCTTTCTCATAATATTTCAGGGCATTTTCATATTATTTTTATTTTATGAGCAAATTTTTCTCATAATATTTCAGGACATTTTCGCATTATTATTGGCATCAAGAATGAAGGTAGATGTTATTAGGCCACGGCAATATTATAAAACTTTAATACAGAAGCTGGCAGACCACAATTGCTCGTAAAAATTGACAGCATTATCACTCGTATGACACCGCCTTCAGGGTTCCAGTTATTTAATTCATGACCTTTTTTAAGTGCGGAGACCAATTTTGTAACACTTTCCACAAACTTTAAGGAAATTACCCCACCCTTACTGCTTCAGTCTCTCTTCTATTCAACAGCTGAACTCTGGAAGTCTCTCCCAAAAACAGTCTTTCCCTCCTCCTATGACTTAAATTGCTTCAAACTCCGTGTGTCCAGGCATTTTGGCCCGAACGTCCCTTGCTTTTGGTCCTGTCACTCTTTCAACTATGGGGGAGGCACTCGCTACCTCACTCACATAGAAAAAAGAAAAGAAATATGCAGCAACTTTTCACACACATATATTTATGAAATATACTGTATATATATCTATCTATCTATCTATCTATCTATCTATCTATACAGTATATATAAATTGCATGGCTTGTCCGAAATAAAAGTTTGTCCATGATTATTCATGAATTATTATAAGCAATAACACGTACACACGCACAGACACACACACATAAACACCCACATAAACACACACACAAACACACACACACAGACAGACACACATAAACACACACACAAACACACACACACAAACACACACACAAACACACATACATAAACACACACACACAAACACACACACATGAACACACACATAAACACACACTCAAACACACATAAACACACACGCATAAACACACACAGACAGACACACATAAACACACACACAGACAGACACACATAAACACACACACAAACACACACACACAAACACACACACAAACACACACACGCACTTATACACCTCCGACTCATTTGCATACTAATTACGGGGTTAATTACTGCTGCAAAGGTATTTTCATTTCTCCTTTCTAGCGTTTACACCGCTCAGGTTTAAGGGGCGATGGTTAACATTTGGGGCGATTTATGCATGTATTCATTATTTTGGGGCGATTTATGCATGTATTCATTATTTTGAGGCGATTTATGCATGTATTCACTATTTTGAGGCGATTTATGCATGTATTCATTATTTTGAGGCGATTTATGCATGTATTCATTATTTTGAGGCGATTTATGCATGTATTCATTATTTTGGGCGATTTATGCATGTATTCATTATTTATGATTTATGCATGTATTCATTATTTATGATTTATGCATGTATTCATTATTTATGATTTATGCATGTATTCATTATTTTGGGCGATTTATGCATGTATTCATTATTTTGGGGCGATTTATGCATGTATTCATTATTTTGGGGTGATTTATGCATGTATTCATTATTTTGGGGCGATTTATGCATGTATTCATTATTTTGGGGCGATTTATGCATGTATTCATTATTTTGGGGCGATTTATGCATGTATTCATTATTTTGGGGCGATTTTTGCATGTATTCATTACTTTGGGTCGATTTTTGCATGTATTCATTATTTTGGGGCGATTTTTGCATGTATTCAGTATTTTTCTAGTTTCCTCCCTAGACCTCCATTTTTGCATGTATTCATTATTTTTCTAGTTTCCTCCCTAGACCTCCATCAAATTAAAAAAAAAATCCATTAGATCCCCTTTTATATTAATTTGTACAGTTTTCGGTAGACAAATTTCCCGGCCGAAGGCCGGTTCTTCCAACATTACAGGATCACTATCGTTCGCCAGGGAAAAAAATCGACACCTAAATAGCACGAAAGGTCTAAATATTGACAACGAAATGGGGCAAAAGGTCTTAAATCGACTATCTAATGGAGTAAACATCTCAACATCTGAAAACTAATGGGGCTAAACATGAGGGAGAAAGTGGTCCAGAAAAACCGGCCCATCCCCCCTTAAAAAAAAAAAAAAAAAAAACGCTGTAACGCTCGGCTTTTAACACTACATTGAGTTTAGCGTTTCCAAAATTGGCTACTTGCGAATTTCGTTCTATATGGAAGTTGGAGCTGTAGACATCGATATTTAGCTGCATGAAAATACGGCGGTAGTACGTATTAATACATACAACCCTACTAAGAATACGTTTTATCCGTCAGAAACCTACTTTATTATTGCGTGTCTGTGTTATAGCGATGATTACGGCTCCAACTTCCTTATAGCCTGAAACTCGCAAGTGGTCAATTGCTAACGATCAGTTTTAATGAGTGTAATAGCGACAGTCATCAGATACACGTGAATTTAAATATGGGATAGTTTTTAAACAAATGCAGAACCCTCTCCCCTTCTTTCCGTGACTGTACCGTATACATGTGTGTGAGTGTGTGTGTGTGTGTGTGTGTGTGTGTGTGTGTGTGTGTGTGTGTGTGTGTGTGTGTCTCTCTCTCTCTCTCTCTCTCTTTCTCTCACTCTCACATTCTGTCTCTCTCTCTCTCTCTCTCTCTCTCTCTCTCTCTCTCTCTCACTCTCACTCTCTCTCTCTCTCTCTCTCTCTCTCTCTCTCACACTCACTCTCACTCTCACACTCTGTCTCTGTCTCTCTCTCTCTCTCTCTCTCCTCTCTCTCCTCTGTCTCTCACTCTCTCACCTCTCTCTCTCTCTCTCTCTCTCTCTCTCTCACCTCTCTCTCTCTCTCTCTCTCACACTCTCTCACTCTCTCTCTCTCTCTCTCTCGGCCTCACCCCTTTCCTTGGAGCTATGAATCTTTAATCCCCACGGCTCTCAGTCAGATCACTCGTGTTAGTTTACTCTTCCCTTTAATATTTACTTTAGTCTGTCCCCTCTTACTCTTCTTCCTCTTTTCTGTATTATTTACTCTATACTTTCCTCACTTACTCTATTCTTTCGTATTGACTCTATTTATTCCCTCTTTCTTCTCTTACTCTTACTCTCTTTCCTCTCTTACTCTTCTTTCTTTCTCCTCCTCTTTCCTCACTTACTCTATTCTTTCGTATTGACTCTATTTATTCCCTCTTTCTTCTCTTACTCTTACTCTCCTTCCTCACTTACTCTTTTGTTTTTTTCTTTCTTTCCTCTCCTCTTTTTTCTTTCTTTCCTTTTTCTTTCTTTCCTCCTCTTTTTTCTTTCTTTCCTCCTCTTTTTTCTTTCTTTCCTCCTCTTTTTTCTTTCTTTCCTCCTTTTTTTTCTTTCTTTCCTCCTCCTTTTTTTTTTTCTTTTTTTTTCTTTCTTTCTTTCTTCCTTCCTCCTCTTTTTTTCTTTCTTTCCTCCTCTTTTTTTTTTCTTTTCTTTCCTCCTCCTCTTTTTTCTTTCTTTCCTCCTCTTTTTTCTTTCTTTCCTCCTCTTTTTTCTTTCTTTCCTCCTCTTTTTTCTTTCTTTCCTCCTCTTTTTTTTCTTTCTTTTTTCTTTCTTTCCTCCTCTTTTTTTTTTTCTTTTTCTTTTTTTTTTTTCCTTTCTTTCTGTTTTTCCTCCTCTTTTTTCTTTCTTTCCTCCTCTTTTTTCTTTCTTTCCTCCTCTTTTTTCTTTCTTTCCTCCTCTTTCTTATTTACTACAGATTCTTCCTCTCTTTCCTCAATAATTCTTCTTTTTCCTTCCTTCCTCTTCAGCTCCTCTTTTACTATATTCTGGGGTCCTCTCTTTCCGATTGTTTGTTTTCTCTCTTCCTATTCTCTTGCCGCTTATTCTGTTTCGCCTTCCTCTCTTTCTCTTCTCTCTCCCCTCTTCCTGTTTCTCTCTCATCTCTCCTATCTTTCTCTTCCTATCCACTTTCTGGGTCCTCTCTTCCTGATTGTTTGTTTTCTCTCTTTCTGTTCTCTTATTCTGTTTCGCCTTCCTCGTTTTCTCTTCTCTCTCCCCTCTTCCTGTTTCTCTCTCCTCTCTCCTATCTTTCTCTTCCCTCTCCTCTTCTCCTGTGTTGCCGTTCTGCCTTCCTCTTCTCTCTCCTGATCTTTCTCTTTCTCCTTCCTCTCTCCTCCTCTCCTCTCTTTCTGTTTCCCCTTTCTCTCTTCTTCTTCCCTCTCCTCTTCTCCTGTTTCGCCGTTCTCCCTTTCTCTTCTCCCCCTCCTCTTCCTTCCCCACCTTCTATTTCTTCCCACCCCTTTTTATCTTCTTCTCCCTCTTCTTCCTTCCCCTTCTCCTCTCTCTCTTCCCCCCTTCTCTTTCTCCTCCCCTCCCCTCCCTCCTCCCCATCCTCTTTCTCCTCCTTCCTCCTTATACTTTTTCCTTTGAACTTCCACTTGTTCCATCTTCCTCTTTCTACATGTTCTCTCTCCCCCCTCTCCCCCAACCTCCTCCCCTCCCCCTCTCCCCAACCTCCTCTCCCAACCTCCTCCCCCAACCTCCTCCCCAACCTCCTCCCCCTCCCCCCTTCCCTTTCCCCCCAACCCTCTCCCCTTCGCCCCTCGCTGCTCACTCTTTTAAGGGGACAGTGGTTGATTTTTTATATATATATATATATATATATATATATACATATATATATATATATATATATATATATATATATATATATATATATATATATACTGTATATATATATATATATATATATATATATATATATATATATATATATATATATATATATATATATATATATTTTTTAAAGTTTCCTCGCTAGACCTTCATCAAGCTTTAACAAAACATACCGGTAAATAAAAAAATATATTAATAAAAAGAAAAAAAAATCCCTAGACCCCTCCTTTAAAATATGTTTCTACATTTTTCGATAGAAAAATGTCCCGGCCGAAGGCCGATTTCTCTTAAAATTACAGGCTCGCCAGGAATAAATCGACACCTAAATGGCACGAAAAGTCTTAATATTGACAAAAAAATGAAGCGATTAATGTTTAAATCACCAAACTAATGGGCCAAACGTCTTAAAATATGAAAACTAATGGGACTAAACATGAGGAAGAAGAGGGACCAGAAAAACGACCCATCTCCCCTTAAGGCATTGCTTCCATTTCCCTGTCGTCTCCCCCATTTTACTCTCTCTTTTCCCATTTTCTTTTATTTTACATTTTCTATTAATTTCATTTTTGGTTCGTATTTTAAAGGGGTGTCATTTTTGTTTGGTGGGGGTCTTTTCCTTCCTCGTCATCATTTTCTGTTGGCTTCTTGTTTGGCATGTTGGGATGTTAATGCAATGTGTGATGGATTCAGGACTAGCATTTGTGTCATGATACTTTGCATTTTCGAATGTATCTATTATATATTTTTTATAATTGTCAGCGTGTCTATCACTTGTTTTCCTCCCTAACAAATTAACCCTCTCCGACATATGACGCAATTTTGAGCCTATTAGGGATACTTTAAAGCCTTTGTTACCATCAGGGGTATTTAGAAACCTTTAGTTTAGTTACTTCAACCTCTGCAGTTGTCTTTGAGTTAGCTGTGTTGAGCCTATTAGGGATACTTTAAAGCCTTTGTTACCATCAGGGGTATTTAGAAACCTTTAGTTTAGTTACTTCAACCTCTGCAGTTGTCTTTGAGTTAGCTGTGGGCAGAAAACTAATTTTGGAGAGGTAATTATAAGAGTGAGAGAACTCTATTTCTTATTGCTAATCTGGCAACCTCTGAGTCATATGAGTCTGAAGGGGTTAACTAACATTTAACTTTACCTCATCCCTTTATTTCATTTAGTTAACCCTTACAAAATACGACTTTATACAGCTTAGGAAGGACAACTTAGACTCAAAGTGGTAAGAACTATCTCAACCTTCCCTTCCTTAGCTTAAGGGGGGTGACCTGCTTTTTGTTATTTCTGTCCCTTTCTCTCTTTCTCTGCCTTGTATCCATTCGGCCCCATTCAGCCAACTATTTAAGACGTTTATCCCCATCTAGGTGTCGATTTCTTCCTGGCGAGCGATAGCGAGCCAACATTATATGAAGAAATCCGGCTTCGCCGGAGAAATTTTTCTATCGAAAAATTTACAAATTTAGCTTGTTGTCAAACAAAAATAAAAAATATGCTGGCTCGCTACCGCTCACCAGTAAAAATTGACACCTGGATGGGGATAAACGTCTTAAAACAGTAGGCTGAATGGGGCCAAATGGATTCAAGCCAGAGAAAGATAGAAAAGGACAGAACCAAAAAAGGTCACCCCCCCCCTTAACAAGATCATCTAATGAAAGCCAGATTAAACAGTGAAAGCGCGTCATGATCCTCAAGGGGTGAATTTGTATGGGAACGGATTATTAATTTGTATGGGAACGGATTATTAATTTGTATGGGAACGGATAATTAATTTGTATGGGAACGGATTATTAATTTGTATGGGAACGGATAATTAATTTGTATGGGAACGGATTATTAATTTGTATGAGAACGGATTATTAATTTGTATGGGAACGGGAACGGATAATTCGGATTATTAATTTGTATGGGAACGGATTATTAATTTGTATGGGAACGGATTATTAATTTGTATGAGAACGGATTATTAATTTGTATGAGAACGGATTATTAATTTGTATGAGAACGGATTATTAATTTGTATGGGAACGGATAATTAATTTGTATGGGAACGGATTATTAATTTGTATGGGAACGGATAATTAATTTGTATGGGAACGGATTATTAATTTGTATGGGAACGGATTATTAATTTGTATGAGAACGGATTATTAATTTGTATGAGTATTATTAATTTGTATGAGAACGGATTATTAATTTGTATGAGAACGGATTATTAATTTGTATGAGAACGGATTATTAATTTGTATGAGAACGGATTATTAATTTGTATGGGAACGGACTATTAATTTGTATGGGAACGGATTATTAATTTGTATGAGAACGGATTATTAATTTGTATGAGAACGGATTATTAATTTGTATGGGAACGGACTATTAATTTGTATGGGAACGGGTTATTAATTTGTATGGGAACGGATTATTAATTTGTATGAGAACGGATTATTAATTTGTATGAGAACGGATTATTAATTTGTATGAGAACGGATTATTAATTTGTATGGGAACGGACTATTAATTTGTATGGGAACGGATTATTAAGCTTATTAATTTGTATGAGAACGGATTATTAATTTGTATGAGAACGGATTATTAATTTGTATGGGAACGGACTATTAATTTGTATGGGAACGGATTATTAATTTGTATGGGAACGGATTATTAATAAAAGCTTGTGTTAACAATTGGCTGTCATTTAGTCACTGTATTGTAAATGTTGTGAACTATACTACAATGTTTATTATTATTATTATTATTATTCGTATATCCAATAATAATGTTATTTTCTTTTTCTATCTATTTATATACTCGGGCCCAATCCCCATTTTTCCCTTTTTCTTCTTCTTCTTCTTATTATTATTATTATTGTTATTATTATTATTATTATTATTGTTATTATTATTATTATTATTATTATTGTATTATTATTATTATTATTATTACTATTGTTATTATTATTATTATTGTTATTGTTATTATTATTATTATTATTATTATTATTGTTATTATTATTATTATTATTATTGTTATTATTATTATTATTATTATTATTATTATTATTGTTATTATTATTATTGTTATTATTATTATTATTATTATTGTTATTATTATTATAATTTTTGTTTTTAAATTATTATTATTATTTTATGCATTTAATTTCGTTTCTCCTTTTCCAACCACCACTTTTTTGTTCTTTCCATTGATTTAATTTGGGGTGTTATTGGGGGTTAAGAACGATGTTGAAAATAATATCTTCAATCACTCCTCCCTCTTCGGTATCAATTCCCATATTTGTCATCCATTTTCTTATTCAATATACATCTAAATTCGATCAAGTTCCTATATATTTTTTATTGCAGGTTTAATAATGGCGTTCCTTCCTTTTCCAATCTATAGTTTTATTTGTCTTTTGTATATCTGGAACTTCGGTTTTTGCAGGAAGGTTGAAGATTGCTTTCCCCTTCTCTCGTCTCTCTCTCTGTCTGTCTGTCTCTGTCTCTCTCTCTCTATCTCTCTCTGTCTGTCTCTCTTTCTCTGTCTGTCTCTCTCTCTCTGTCTGTCTCTGTCTCTCTCTCTCTCGCTCTCTCTCTCTCTCTGTCTAGCTCTCTCTCTCTGTCTGTCTCTCTCTCTCCCTCTCTGTCTGTCTCTGTCTCTGTCTCTCTCTCTTTGTCTGTCTCTGTCTCTCTCTCTCTGTCTGTCTCTCTCTCTCTGTCTGTCTGTCTCTCTCTATCTGTCTCTGTCTCTCTCTCTCTCTCGCTCTCTGCTTAATCCCTCCCCCCAACTTTGCCTTTCAACTCTCCTCCTTCTTCCCTCCCTCCTACTCCTCCCTCCCCTCCTTCTCCCTCTTCCCTCTCTTCCTCATCTTCCCTCCTGCCTCCTTCCCTGCTCTTCCTCCCTTCCTTCCCATCAAAGCCAAGCCATCAATCACCT
Organism: Paralithodes platypus; assembly: GCA_032716605.1. Classification (NCBI taxonomy): domain Eukaryota; kingdom Metazoa; phylum Arthropoda; class Malacostraca; order Decapoda; family Lithodidae; genus Paralithodes; species Paralithodes platypus. Next base: position 54,314,548 of record CM064519.1, read on the forward strand.
GGGGAAAGGATCGGGTCGCCATTGTGGAGGGTGGTGGGATTGTTGGAGTGGTGGAGAAAGGCTGGTGGAGGTGGTGGAGATGAAGGTTGGTGGTGGAGAAAGGGAGGTGGGGATGAAAGTTGGTGATGCGATTGTTGGAGTGGTGGAGAAAGGATGGTGGAGGTGGTGGGGATGGAGGTAGCGTCGATGGCACTGAGGGGGGATTGGGGATTAGCAGATAGCGATGGGAGGGATTTAGTAGCTCAGACCGGATCGTTTCGGGAATGTAAGAGAAATACGATACCATCTCTGCCGGAAGTGAAGCCGAGAGAAAAGGAGAGAAAAAAAGCAGGTCACCCCTCTTAAGTCCAAACTGCCTATTAAGGGCCGCCAGATCTGTGCAGTCTGTGTATCCATGTAACTCTATGTAACTCTATATAACTATGTAGCTCTATATAACTCCCTGTAACTATATATAATTCCATGTAACTCTATATCACTCTATGTAACTATATATAACTATATGTAACTCTATGTAACTATATAACTATGTAGCTCTATATAACTATATGTAACTATATACAACTCTATGTAACGCTATATAACTATGTAACTATATAACTCTGTGTACCTATATATAACTCTATGTAACTATATATAACTCTATGTAACTCTATATAACTCTATGTAACTATATATAATTCTTATATGTAACTATAATATATATGTAACTATAATACATCTCCATCACTCCCCTCCTTCCTATTATCTTACATCAGTAATTTGATGCAGGTAAGATAATGTTTATATCAGGTGCATTGATTAACATATAGGCTCGATGTTTAGATAAGTTTCTCTCTCGCCCTCACCCTGGCCCACTCTCTCTCTCTCTCTCTTGTACTCTCACACTCACTCTCTCACTCATTCTTTTCCTCCTACTCACTCACACACTCTCACTCACACTCTCACACATACACACACACACACACTCGCTCTCTCTCTCTCTCTCTGGAAGTGAATGACTTGGATTTTTTTTTCGGTGTCAGCAGTGCATTGAAGTAGAGAAGAAAGCTCATACAATATTGGGTCATATTAAGGGGAGGTATTTAGTTTGTTCCCTAGACCTCCATCAAGCTTAAAATTACACCCCCTTGAGTCCCTTTCAAGATAAATTTGTACATTTTTTCGGTAGAAAAATTTCCCGGCCGAAGGCCGGTTCCTCTTAAATTACAGGCTCGCTATCGCTCGCCAGGATAAAATTGACACCTGAATGGCACGAAAGGTCTTAATATGGGGTGAAAGTTCTTAAAATCGCTAAACTAATGGGGCAAACGTTTTATAATATCAAAAGCAATGGGGCTAAACATGAGGGAGAAAGGGGCCAAGAAAAAAATCCCGCAAGTGGAGATCTCCCCTTAAGAGGCAATTTAAGTATAGAAATAAAGAAATAGTCCTCACACTTTACAACGCTCTGATACGGCTGTTCAATTCTGGTCTCCAGCACTCAGGAAAGATAAAGACCTAATGGAAACAAATACATGCTAGGGCTACAAAGCTTATTCCGTCGCTTAGAAGAATGAGCTATGAGGACTGGTTGAGAGCTCTTGATCTCTTTCTGTTGGAAACACGCAGTTCAGCTCATTGAAGTTTATAAAAACCCTTAATGGGTTTGATAATGTGGATTATAGCAAAATGTTTAGCCTCAATATGAATACAACACGCAACCATGGCTGGAAGTTAGAATTGAAAAGGTTTAGCACCAGTATTTGTGGATACTTTTTCACATATAAGATCTGTTCTACCTGGAACAAACTTCCCTCCGAAGTTGTAAACATTTCTTCAGTAGAGCAGTTCAAGAAGAGAGTAGATAGTATTTTGCACACTCTGTAAAGAGTGTAGTGCACTAAACAGTCGTTCTCCTTCCACTTCGAGCATCTCCCCTGAATGGACAGCAAGGTCTCTTGAGATACTTACTATTCCTCGTAACTATTTGTAACTCTCTCATTAAGGGGAGATATCCACTTGAGGGACTTTTTTCTGGACCCCTTTCTGTCTCATGTCTAGCCCCATTGCTTTTGAGATTTTAAGATGTTTGCCCCATTAGTTTGGCGATTTTAAGAAGTTTCACCCCATTTATGTAACTTTTAAGACCTTTCGTCCCATTTAGGTGTCGATTTTTTCCTGGCGAGCGATAGCGAGCCTGTAATTTAAGAGGAACCGGCCTTTGGCCGGGAAATTTTTCTACCGAAAAATGTACAAATTTATCTTGAAAAGGGGTCAAGGGGGTGTAATTTCAAGCTTGATGGAAGTCTAGGAAACACACTAAAAACCTCCCCTTTAATTCGGTCCTACCCTCCTCCGCAACTCCGCTGTCAGTCATCCAACACCACTCGTGCAATATCTCTTATTTAGTCTGTATTGTAATATGTGTTATTGTCTTTGCGTTATTTTAAAGTATATTAGTCTAAGAGATCCTTCGCAATTGACCACTTCCGATGTTCAGGCTATGAGGAAGTTGGAGCCGTAAACATCGATGTTCAACAAGAAATGCAACAATAATGAACGTGTCTGATGGATACAAAAGATGTTGCATTTGCTTGTGTGTGTTGATAAGTGTACCACAACCTCACTTTAGCTGGGAATTCTGCTTAATATCGATGTCTACGGCTCCAACTTCCTCATAGCCTGAAACTCGCAAGTGGTCAATTGGAACCAACTCTCTTCGGACGGCAGCTATGATGTTTTCTTGCGGTAGTTGGCTTCTTAGACCTCCATTAAGGGGAGATGGGCCGTTTTTCTGTTTAGCCCCACTAGTTTTGAGATTTGATGACGTTCGACCCATTAGTTTGGCGACTTAAATATCTTAAGCTCCATTTCATTGTCAATTTTAAGACCTATCGTGCCATTTAGGAGTCGATTTTTTCCTGGCGAGCGATAGTGAGCCTGTAATTATAAGAGGAACCGGCCTTCGGCCGAGACATTTTTCTACCGAAAAATTTACAAATTTATCTTGATGGGGGGTCTAGGGGGTGTTTTTCCAAGTTTGAGGGAGGTCTAGCGAGGAAACTAAAATATTAACGTATAAATAAATCAATGGACCAAGAAACAAGCCCATCTCCCCATAAGCTGAAAAAAAAGATGGCCGCCGCTGTAGTCCCCATATAGTTGGCATAATATATCGGGGAATGGCGGGGTGGGTGGGGGGGGGGGGGTGTAGCGCCTATAATAATAATAATAATCAATCGGTCCCACACTCCTTCAGAATTGGGGCTTTGGGGCGGGCGATGTGGGAGCTTACAGGGGGCGGCGGGCGAAAGGCGAGACGGGGATATTAGGCCGTGGTAAATAGATAGCTAGATAGATAGATAGATAGATAGATAGATAGATAGATAGATAGATAGATAGATAGATAGATAGATAGATAGATAGATAGATAGATAGATAGATAGACATACACACAGACATACAAACAGACAGACAGATAGTTATATATATATATATATATATATATAGATATAGATAGATAGTTAGTTAGTTAGTTAGTTAGTTAGTTAGTTAGTTAGTTAGTTAGTTAGTTAGTTAGTTAGTTAGTTAGTTAGTCAGTTAGTTAGTTAATTGACTAGTTAGTTAGTTAGTTAGTTAGTTAGTTAGTTAGTTAGTTAGTTAATTGACTAGTTAGTTAGTTAGTTAGTTAGTTAGTTAGTTAGTTAGTTAGTTAACTAGTTAGTTAGTTAGTTAGTTAGTTAGTTTTGTTTGTTTGTGTGTGTGTTTGTTTGTTAGTTAGTTAGATATACAGACAGACACCTTAACTACCACCATCATCATTAACATAGGCCTATCCATAACTGTCACCATAAACCTACCATAATTAGCACCATACTTGTCACCATCACCATCACATGCAACATCACTACTGCGTAATAAATAAATAATGTTGTACCATAAAAATATCTCTTATCACCCCCTCCATATAATTGCTAATTTTCTCGACCCTCTTCCGAAAAATCCAACATGTTTTTTTTATCACATCTAAAAATCTATGCCTCCATCATCAGTATCATAACTCAAATTTAACCTTCGAAAATTATTAATAATTGGCATTTTTTTTTTGTCTACCATAAGAATATCCTTATCCATATAAATGCTAATTTTCTCGACGCCCTTCCGAAATACCCAATGTATTTTTGTATTACATCTAAAAATCTATATACCCCCATCGCTCGTATCATAACTCATGTTCACCTTTTAAGGATGTAGTGCTTTTTTGTTGTCTATATATATATATATATATATATATATATATATATATATATATATATATATATATGAGTTTCCTCACTAGACCTCCAAGCTTAAAAAAAAAAAAAAAAAAAAAAAATCCTAGACTCCCTTTCAAGCTAAAATTTTACATATTTCGGTTGTTCCGACCGAAGGCCGATTCCTTCTAAAATTATTGGCTCACTATTGCTAAATGGCACGAAAGGTCTTACTATTGACAAAGAAATGAGGCGAAATCTCTCAAAATCGCCAGACTAACGGAACAAACGTCTTAAAATGTCAAAACTAATATGCTAAACATGAGGGAGAAGGGGGTCCCAAAAAATGCTACTACCTCCCCCTTAAAATTATTAATATGTTGTGTCCTGTTTACATAAAGCAGCTCACCAGGATCCTAATTAATTATGACCTTATAAAATGTCCAACATACTGTTATGGAATCTAGAGATCTCTACTTTCATCATATTACTTATTTTCGTCTACTAAATTATTAAGGGGAGGTGGGTCGTTTTTCTGGGCCTCCTTCTTCCTCATGTTTAGCCCCATTAGTTTTCAGATTTTATGACGTTCGGCCCGTTAGTTTTGCTATTTTAGGACCTTTCGCCCCATTCCTTTGTCAATAAGCGAGCCTGTAATTTAAGAGGAACATAAAAACATTACATTTCTATAAAAATGCCGGGAGATTTCTATAAACAAAATTACAAATTTATCTTGATGAAGAGTCTCGGGGTGTTTTTTAAAGCTTGATGGAGGTCTAGGGAAAAAATAAATAAATAAATAAATAAATAAATACATAAAATAATAATAGATAAATTAATAAATATGTAAATAAACCCCCCATCCCCCCTTAACGAAAATATTATTTGATCATACCTTAAAAAAACATCCCATCAGCTCATCACTTTCCTAATTCACTTTGACCTTGGGGAAAAAAAAAAAAAAAAAAAAAAAAAAAAAAAAAAAAAAATCTTATCTCCTCTCGCATCACACCGTTAATTAACCCTTCTAAATTAACCATCATCATCATCATCACTATTAGCGCACCCGTTAAGGGGAGATGGGTCGTTTTTCTGGTCCCCCTTCTCCCTCATCTTTAATTAGTCCCGTTAGTTTTCAGATTTGATGACGTTCGGCCCATTAGTTTGGCGATTTTAAGACCTTTCGCCTCATTTGTCTGTCAATATTAAGACTTTTCGTATTATTTAGGTGTCCATTTTTTCCTGGCGAGCGATAGCGAGCCTGTATATTAGAAGGAACTGGCCTTTGGCCGGGAAATTTTTCAATCGAAAAATGTACAAATCTATCTCGAAGGGGGGTCTAGGGGGTGTTTTTCTAAGCTTGATGGAGGTCTAGCGAGGAAACTAAGGAATATATGAATTAATAGAAAAAACAAAAAAACAACGGTCTGTCTCCACTTGATACAGGTCTAGGGAGCAAACTAAAACAAATATATATATACCGGTACACATTATAATATATATATATATATATATATATATATATATATACCGGTACACATATAATATATATATACCGGTACACATATAATATATATATACCGGTACACATATAATATACATACCGGTACACATATAATATATACTGTATATACCGGTACACAAGAATACACTGTTTACTGTATATACCGGTACACATATTACCGTCAAAATACATACCGGTACACATATTACGTCACAAATACATACCGGTACACATATAATATATACTGTATATACCGGTACACATATAATATATATATACAAATAATATAACGTCCCCTTACAAGTGTTTTGCCCCTCTACTTCTGCCAATTAAATTCTCACACTCGTCTCCTATTTTTTTCTCTTCCTGGGTCCTCTCATAACCTCGCGAAAATATACGCCCTACTAATTATTACAGCTCTGGTGAGAGGAGAGGGATTTTCGCCTTTAGGGTGGATGTGGATAAGGGTGGGAGTCGCTTGGGAGGGGTGGTTGTGGGTGAAGTGGGATTTTCGCCTTAAGGGTGGATGTGGATAAGGGTGGGAGTCGCTTGGGAGGGGTGGTTGTGGGTGAAGAGGGATTTTCGCCTTTAGGGTGGATGGGTATAAGGGTGGAAGTCGCTTGTGAGGGGTGGTTGGTGGGCTGTGTGGTGTGTGTTTGTCGAAGGGGGAAACGGATAGGGAAAAATGTGTGTGTGTGTGTGTGTGTGAGAGAGAGAGAGAGAGAGAGAGAGAGAGAGAGAGAGAGAGAGAACAATAACTGAAAAATAATAATATGCTAATAAAATACTGTATTACTGTCTGTCAGATGTTGAATAGGGTGGGTAAGTGTAGGAACAGGCTTGTATATCTCACTTGAAACGAATAAATCAAGTTTTAGATATCGCTGATTCATATTTTTTCACCAACCAACTTTACTTCTAAACTCAATTAATGAAATTAACAAATGCATGTGGTACTCCCAGGACTCGAACTATAGTCTATTCGCTGTAAGTAGGCAAGAGATCATGACCTCTATCCTCTGGAACTAAAAAACGACTAAAGTTATCGAGCTAATATATCTACCATTTGGGAAGAGTCAGTCAAGAAATAGATGAGGAAATTTACAGCCAATTTGCTCTAGCCATTTTTGAGTTACAGAGGATAGAGGTCATGATCTCTCGCCTACTTACAGTGAATAGACTATACCAAGTATTGATCAAAATATACTTGGTGCCGAGACATCACTTATTAGGCCGACTGTACCTCACAACAAGCCGACGAAGGGTGGAATATATCGAGGTCGACACGGTGGGGGGAAAGGGAGAGAGAGAGAGAGAGAGAGAGAGAGAGAGAGAGAGAGAGAGAGAGAGAGAGAGAGAGAGAGAGAGAGAGAGAGAGAGAGAGAGAGAGAGAGAGAGAGAGAGAGAGAGAGAGAGAGAGAGTGAGACTGAGGGAGAGACTTAGACTTATATAGACTCACGTAGATACACTGACCACACAGAGCTTACGATCCCAGCGAGGTGGTCAGGACTTAATTCTAGTAGAGATAGCTAACCCGAGAGTAAGGTACAGTGGAAGGAGAGGATAGCAAAGAAGAAGGCTCTTTCCCCACCCTCCGTTCCCTCCGGCAATTGCCATACATGAAGACAGTTGGGGGGGGAGAGAGAGAGAGAGAGAGAGGGGGGATGAAACAAACATTAATATACGTTGTTGACGTGTGTGTGTGTGTGTGTGTGTGCGTGTGTGTGTGTGCGTGTGTGCGTGGAGATATAATGCACCTCTCTGATTACCAGACGTCCTTCCTAAGCTGCAAACAAAATCGTCTAATAAGAGCCAGAATATAAGGAACTATAGTTGAGGTACCCGGCGCTGCCCGGGGTAAAATCGAAGAAGGGCTGTCTATCATGGGGGTGGGGTGGGGGTTGGATGATGGCTCCATGGGTACGCTCCATCCCCCTCCCCCCCGGGGGGTGAGAGGATTTTTTTTTTTCGCTCAAAACCTATTCTAGCACCCCCTTAGTATGCATGTTAAGTATGGGCTCTCCATCTTGAAAACTGAGTGAGTTGTGGGGGGGGGGGCATTTAAGACCTATTCTGGCACCCCCTTAGTATGCATGCCAAGTATGGGCTCTCTATCTTGAAAAATTACGGAGTTGGGGGGGGGGGGTGCCGCTTAAGACCTATTCTGACACCTCATAAGTATACATGCCAAGTATGGGCTCTCCATCTTGAAAAATGAGGGAGTAGTTCGTGAACAAACCGACAAGCAGACTCACAGAAAGTGCCCTTCATATAGTAGGTAATGGCGTCACCCGTCACCCGCAGTGAAGTGGTTAAGGGGAGATTTGTTTGTATATTGTATTTTGTTTTTATTAATTTCACCACAGCACCACCAAACACCTCCAATGAAATTAATGAAAGCATATATGACAGAAACACACTCTTTCCTCCCCCCCCCCACCCCGGCCACACACACACACACACACCCGACAAAATAAAATATATATATAATACAAAAATTAAAATAAAGTATAACATAAAATAAATCAGATTTTGTTTTGGGGTATACTGTTATTATACCCGAGGGCCTATAAGCAGCTTACCCCAGACTTAAAGGGGGTCACCTGTTTTGTTTTATCTTTCTCTCCTTTTCTCTCTTTCTCTGACTTGTATCCATTTGGCCCCATTCAGTCAACTGTTTTAAGACGTTTATCCCCGTTCAGCTGTCGATTTTTTCCTGGCGAGCGAAAGCGAGCCAGCATTGTATGGAGAAATTCGGCTTTGCCGGAGAAATTTTTCTATCGAAAAATGTACAAATTTAGCTTGCTGTAAAACAAAAATATATATATGCTGGCGCGCTACCTCTCGCCAGGAAAATATTGACACCTGGATGGGGGTAAACGTCTTAAAACAGTAGGCTGAATGGGGTCGAATGGATACAAGCCAAAGAGAGAGGGAGAGGATGATAACAAAAAGCAGGTGTCCCCCCCTTAAAGGCTTTTCTGCCTTGACGTGCTAGAATATGTTAAGAGGAGATGGGCCGGGTTTTTTTTGTGTTTTTTGTTTGTTTTGTCTCTTTTCTCCCTTGTGTTAAGCCCCATTAGTTATGAGATGTTTGGCCCATTAGTTTGTCGATTATTTCATATATATACTGTATATATATATTTTTTTTTTTAGTTTCCTCCCTAGACCTCCATCAAACTTAAAAAAATATCCATTAGACCCCCCTTTTAGATTAATTTGTACATTTTTCGGTACAAAAATGTCCTGGCCGAAGGCCTATTCTTCAAAAATTTCAGGCTCACTATCGTTCAAAAATCGACACCTAAATAGCACGAGAGGTCTTAATATTGACAAAGAAATAAGGCGAAAGGTCTTAAAATCGACAAACTAATGGGCTGAACGTCATACACTCTTGAACACTAATGGGACTAAACACGAGGGAGAAGGGGGACCAGCAAAGCGGCCCATCTCCCCCTAAGAGGGTAAATTGGAACCCCTTTCTGGCATATTAAATTAGTTTATCCTTCCGACCGAGATCCGATTACGTTTTACGTTTTCTGTTTTCTGGCTGTTGGGGGACGATTGTATTCGGATTAGGAAGGGTGTGTGTGGAAGTCAGAGGGTTAATTGAGACAGTCTTTTCCTTTACAATTCCCACTTTTCTGGCTAATTTTATTCAGCTTAGGAAGGGTTTGTGTGAAAGTCAGAGGAATTTATGATTACGCATTTCATTTTTTTTTCTTTCTGGGTATTATTAAACGTTTTGTTTTCAGCTTAGGAAGGGTATGTGAGAGTCAGAGGAAGATCCGTTGCGCATTTTCTTTCTCCCTCTGTTTTCTGGCTGTTAGGAGACGATTTTATTCAGATTAGGAGAGGGTGTGTGACAGTGAGAGGGTTGTTGTTGTTGTTGTTGTTCCCTAAGCTGCCTGGCCGAACAGCCCCGAGTCCCTGAGAAAGGCCATGGCCACGTGAGAGGGTTAAATGAGATAGTGTTTACCTTTCCTTTGTTCTGGTTATTATTAAACGATTTTTTTCAGATTAGGAAGGGTGTGTGAAAGTAGGGGGGAGTACCGGGTATTGAATTCAGTCCAGCTTAACCCCTTCAGTACCGGTGACGTCCTTTTCCAGAGGGATACATTAAGGGGGGGTGACCTGCTTTTTGTTCTGTCCTTTTCTATCTTTCTCTGGCTTGTATCCATTTGGCCCCATTCAGCCTACTGTTTTAAGACGTTTATCCCCATCCAGGTGTCAATTTTTTACTGGTGAGCGGTAGCGAGCCAGCATATTTTTAATTTTTGTTTGACAGTAGGCTAAATTTGTACATTTTTCGATAGAAAAATTTCTCCGGCGAAGCCGGATTTCTTCATATAATGCTGGCTCGCTATCGCTCGCCAGGAAGAAATCGACACCTCGATGGGGATAAACGTCTTAAAATAGTTGGCTGAATGGGGCCGAATGGATACAAGCCAGAGAAAGAGAGAAAAGGACAGAAATAACAAAAAGCAGGTCATTCCCCTTAAAGAGAACGAGAGAGATTAAAGAGAGCGAGAGATTAAAGAGATCGAGAGAGATGAAAGAAAACGAGAGAGATTAAAGAGAGGTATACTAAAGAAAACAAGAGAGATTAAAGATAAATTAAAGAGACCTTGATGAATTAAAGCGAACGAGAGATATTAAAGAGAACGAGATAATAGAAATAATGAGAGAGAGAGAGAGAGAGAGAGAGAGAGAGAGAGAGAGAGAGAGAGAGAGAGAGAGAGAGAGGACAAATTGATTTCCATATTAATGCCTCTTATCTCCAATACCATTATCACCACAAGACCACCACTATCATCACCTCTTGTCATTCACCACTATCATCACCACTGTCATTACCATTATCACAACACGACCACCGCTCTCATCACCACTGTCATCACTTTCACCACCACTGTATTAACCACACTCATCATCACTAATCACCACTTTCATCACCACTCATCACTACTGTCATCATCACTTTCATCACCACACTCATCACTACTTATGCACCATACTCATCACCACTGTCATCACTTTCACCACCACTGTATTCACCACACTCATCACTACTGTCATCATCACTCCAATCACTACTTATGCATCGCACTCATTACCATTGTCATCACTACTGTCATCAGCATTATCACTACTTATACACCACACTCATCACCACTGTCACCACTACTGTCATCATCATTATCATCACTAATTACATACCACACTCATCACCAGGTTTTCTTTCGCTCGTCAAGAAATAATCGACGCCTAAATTGCATGAGAGGTAATAATATTGACAACAAAATGGGGCGAAAGGTCTTATGATCGCCAAACTAATGGGGGCGAACGCCTTAGCATCGCAAACCCTAATCTTTCATCAGTTTAGGCTCCGATACCAGTGCACACTATCGCAGCAGAAATGTTGACGCTAAAATATGACATGACCCCAACACCTTCCCCACCACAGCACAACTCGGGTTTAATTAGGTGTGGGGCACGCTCAATAATAGGGGGGGGGTGGGGGAGGGGGGGGGGGGGGGAGGGGGGGTGGGTGGTCAGGGGGGACAGGGGGGCAGGGGGTGGCAAGGGTGGTCAGGGGGGGTCAAGGGAATAGGGCACCGGGTCACAGGGGGCTGATAAGGTTTACAGGGAATAGTTCGTATGTGAAAGGCCTTGCGGTACGTTGCAGGTGTCAAGTATCTCTTAAAGGGAGGTGGACCGTTTTTCTGGTCCCCCTTGTTCCTCATATTTAGCCCCATTAGTGTTTTTATTAGAAGACGTTCGGCCCATTAGTTTGACGATTTTAAGACCTTTTGTCCCATTTCTTTGTCAATATTAAGACTTTTCGTGTCATCCAGGTATCGATTGTTTCCTGGCGAGCAATAGCAAGCCTGTAATCTATATTTTATTAATCTCACCACAACACCAAACACCCCCAATGAAATTAATTATTTAAGAGAAACAAGCCTTCAGTCGGTAAATTTTTCTATCGAAAAATGTACAAATTCCTCTTGAAAGGGGGTCTAGGCCTCTAGGGGGTGTAATTTTAAGCTTCATGGAGGTCTAGGGAACAAACTAAAAACCTCCCCTTAACCCCTTCTGTACCGGCGACGTCTTTTTAGTTTTGTTCTAGCTCTGTGTAGACGATTTTGTGCAGCTTAAGAAGGATCTGTGGTTGTAAAAAAGGGTTAGGTGAGATAGTTCGAAGCTTGTTACTCGCTGGAGGTCCTTTGTAAACTGAATACAATCGTTTAATAGTAGCCAGAATAAAGTTAACCCTCTCCGACACATGACGCGATTTTGAGCCGATTAGGGATACTTAAAAGCCTTTGTTACCATCAGGGGTATTTAGAAATCTTTAGTTTAGTTACTTCAACCTCTGCAGTTGTCTTTGAGTTAGCTGTGGGCAGAACACTAATTTTTGAGAGGTAATTATAAGAGTGAGAGAACTCTATTTCTTGTTGCTAATCTGGCAACTCTGCGTCATATGAGTCTGATGGGGTTAAAAGGACGTCACCGGTACTGAAAGGGTTAAGTTACAAGAGGAAACCAGGATCGTGTATCGTAAGAGAGAGAGAGAGAGAGAGAGAGAGAGAGAGAGCAACAAGACCCGGTGATGTAACCCCAATTTGCCGCTCTCTCTCTTACCTTCTCCCTCTCTCCCTCTCTGGCCCTTCCATAACTTACGATACTCGATACTGGTTCTCTCTCTCACACTCTCTCTCTCTCTCTCTCTCTCTCTCTCTCTCTCTCATCCATAAGTTAGGAAATTCGATCCTGTTCTTCCCTATATAGGCCCCATTGTTGTCTACACTAAGGAGGAGGTATGTCGTTTTTCTAGACCCCTTTCTCCCTCATACTTAGCCCCATTAGTTTCGAGATATTAACAACCCCATTAGTTTTGAGATATTAAGACGATCGCCCCCATTCGTATGTCGATGTTAAGACCTGTTGCCCAATTTCTTTGTCAATGTCTTAAGGGGAGGTATTTAGTTTGTTCCCTACTTTTTCATCAAGCTTAAAATTACATCCCCTAGACCCCCTTTCAAGATAAATTTGTACATTTTTCGGTAGAAAAATGTCCATGCCGGAGGCCGGTTGCTCTTAAATTACAGGCTCGCTATCGCTCGCCAGGAAAAAGTCGACACCTTAACGGCACGAAAGGTCTTAAAATTGACAGAAATGGGGCAAAATGTCTTAAAATATCCAAACTACTAGGGCGAAGGTCTTAAAATCTCAACAGCAATGGGGCTAAACATGAGGGAGAAAGGGGTCCAGAAAAAAATCCCTCAAGTGGAAATCTCCCCTTAACACCTGTTGTACCGTTTAGGTGTCCATTTTATTCCTGGCGCGAGCCTGTAATTTTGGAGGAATCGTCGGGAAATTTGTCTACCGAAAAATGTACAAATAAATATTGAATGGGAATCTTGCGGGTGGGGGGGGGGGGGGGGATTTTGTTTGTTTAACCAACTGTACCGCTAAGGGTGAAGGAGGAAAGGTCTAGGGAGGAGGGGGGGGGGGGGGGGATGGTGGAGGGGGGCGAGGGGTTAAGAAGAGCTGTGGTAATTGGAAACTTGAGGTAATTAACCCCCGTGTCCCATTAGCGATCTTATAGGGTAGCACCGATCATTATGTAGCTGGGATATAGGGAGGCCTTATATATGTCTGTTAGTGATTCTCTCTCTCT
>CM064519.1:54328074-54358074 GCA_032716605.1 Paralithodes platypus
ATTTCACATTTATCATATGAAATAGCTTGGTATCAGTGTAAGTGCTTTATATTGCAAAAACGAATTTTACGGTGTACATCAACAAAAAAACAATGGAGCAACTTGGTCGAGCCAGAGCGCTTTTTATTTTCTACTTTACTTCTTAACATATTCTTCCTCTTTCCAATTACCCTAGTTTCCTAATTTACTCCAGCTATCAGATGAGACCAGAGAGTGTACAAGAGAGCTTTCCAACCTAGACCGTCTACATATTATTTGGCTTTTGACATGGGCCAGAACAACACTAAAAATACTTCATGTTTAGAATTTACTAAAAAAAAAAAATCCCAATCTGATTTTGATATTTCTAACGATAAATTAATCCTAGCGTCAGATGCAAGCAAAGCACAATATTAGAAACTTTCATGATCAAGAATGGGCCAAGCAGAATACGAATGAGCGACAGAGAGACTACACCTGCAAAGAAACCCAAATCAAATCACAGGAAAGGAAAATAGGACAGGGCAAACATATCAAAGAAAATATATAATACAACGACACCACAATAATATAATACATAACAGGAAAAATGGAACGGGCTAAATCATCCAAGGAAAAAATGAAAAGAAACTAAAATGAAACACATAAACGAAAAATGAAACACATAAACGAAAAATGAAACACAGAAACGAAAAATGAAACACATAAACTAAAATGAAACACATAAACGAAAAATGAAACACATAAACGAAAAATGAAACACATAAACGAAAAATGAAACACATAAACGAAAAATGAAACAATGAAACACATAAACTAAAATGAAACACATAAACGAAAAATGAAACACATACACGAAAAATGAAACACATAAACTAAAATGGAACACATAAACGAAAAATGAAACTGGCAAAAATATCAAAGAAAATAATAAAAACAAAAACAAATATATATAACAAATAAAGGAAAATGGGACTAGTTATAACATCAGAGGAAAAAATGTAAAGAACCAGAATAAATAAAATTATATAAAGAAACAAGGATAGAACACTTACATGGAAAATGGAAATGGCTAAAACCTCCAGGAAAACTAAATAATAATAATAATAATAATAATAATAATAATAATAATACCAAGAAACAAACACATATGTAAGACATAAAAGGAAAATAGAACTGGCTAAAAATGACATAGGAAATATACTACAAAGAAATATAAATATGACACGTGACAAGAGGCCAAGCAATGATGCCAAATAAAGAAATATAATGCAAAGAAACAAATATATGACACAAAGAAGCAAAAGAAGGTAAGAAATAATGTCAAAGAAACTTATATAAAGAAACACAAATAAAACACACAGAAGCCAAAGAGGACAAGCAAACATATCAAGAGGAAACAATGATAAAAACAACAAAAATAATGAAAAGAGGACAAGCAAAAGGGGCAAATAAATATAAATAATACAAAGAAACAAACACAAAGCACACAGATGGAAAAGGGGACAAGCAAAAATGACAAAGCAATGGAAATAATACAAAAACAAAACCAATATATAAAAACATAAAAGGAAAACTGGACAAGGAAAAACACCAACATTAAACCACAAAACAAAAACAATTAAAACAACACAAAATATAAACCACAAAACAAAAACAAATAAAACAACACAAAATATAAACCACAAAACAAAAACAAATAAAACAACACAAAATATAAACCACAAAACAAAAACACAACCAAAATATAAAACAACACAAAATAAAACCACAAAATTAAACCACAAAACAAACACAAATAAAACAACACAAAATATAAACCACAAAACAAAAACAAATAAAACAACACAAAATATAAACCACAAAACAAAAACAAATAAAACAACACAAAATATAAACCACAAAACAAAAACAAATAAAACAACACAAAATATATAAACCACTAAAATAGCCATGCAAAAAACCCACATCTAAAAACCCTCATATAATCCCACCAGAGAGAGAGACCAGGCAAAAGTGCTCCAAAAAATGAGTAAGAGTACATTTTTTCCCTGCGTCATTAGCCAGCTCAAAAAAAAATAATTATAATCAAATAATAAAAAAAGGGTTGGGTGCTTCCTCCTAAAAAAAGAAGAAGAAAAACAAAAAGAAAACATTGGCAGCAGGATGGTCAACTATGAGATATTGTATGGTGTGAGAGAGAGAGGGTGAGAGTGTGATTTACATAAATTTACATATATACACTGACCACACAGACCTTACGATAGTAGAGATAGCTAACCCGTGAATAAGGGACAGTGGAAGGAAAGGATAGCAAAGAGAGAGAGAGAGAGTGTGAGAGAGTAACTAAAGAGGAAGTGCTGGTAATGAGATAAATATAGGCATGTGCTCCTAAGTGCCTCCTGTTCTGTAACCTATGTAGATGTGTCGTACAGTTGTCCACTTAAATTTGTACTAACATACCCATCACCACAACAACCACCACACTACCACTCCTAAAGCTATCACCACCACCACCACCACCACCACACCACAACAACAACCACCACATCAAGACAACACACCAACCACCACCACTACCACAACAACCACCAACACACAACTCCCACCACCACCACTCCCAACACCACCACCACCACTCCCAACACTATCACATCCACACTACCACCAACAACCATAACCACATCACCACACACCAACCACTACAACTACCAATACATCACCACCACCACCAACCACACCACCACCAGCAATACCACAACAACAACCACACTACCACTCCTAACACTATCACCAAAATCACCACCAACACACCCACACTACCACCCCAAACACTATGAACACCACCAACAACAACCACACCAACACCACAACAACTACCACTCCTAACACTATCAACACCACCACCACCACTACAACTACCAATACATCACCACCAACACCCTACCACTCCTAACACTACCACCACCACTACAACTACCAATACATCACCACCACAACACACCACCACACTACCACCACCAAAACATAACCACACTACCATAACAACACACCAACCACTCCCAACACCACTATCACACAACCACCACACCTTACACCACCACACTAACCACCACAACCAAACCACCATCATTAATAATATATACAGCCATTCATTAAAAGTTTGCGTCAGTGGCGGGGAAGTTTATGGACGCTCATCAAAGGCACCCACCTTATTACCGGCGCCCTCCTTTACAGTATCTTAACTCGTATTTCTAGGCACGATACTTTAGCTTTAGGTATGTAAGGCTAGATTATTAGTACCGGTATTATTATTATTATTAGTATTAGTATTAGTATAACAAAGGGAATAGACACACAGGTAGATAGATAAATGTACCCTCCAATACTATAATCATATCTAATTGTTCCAAGAGTCACTGGTATTTCTACGCGAACACTTAAGGGCGCCCACCTCGCGTTTTTTTCTCTTTCTCTCCCTCTCTCTTTGGCTTGTATCCATTCGGCCCCATTCAGCCTACTGTTTTAAGACGTTTACCCCCATCATGTTGTCAATATTTTCCTGGCGAGCTGTAGCGAGCCAGCATATATATATTTTTTGTTTTGACAGCAAGCTAAATTTGTACATTTTTCGATAGAAAAATGTCTCCGGCGAAGCCGGATTTCTCCATACAATTCTGGCTCGCTTTCGCTCGCCAGGAAGAAATCGACACCTGGATGGGGATAAACGACTTAAAATAGTTGGCTGAATGGGGCCGAATGGATACAAGCCAGGGAAAGAGAGAAAGGGAGAGAAAGATAAAAAAAAAAAAAACGGTGACCCCTCTTAAAACACACACAAATAACCGACAGTACGAACACCTCGAAAACATGTCCTATTTTGTCAAGAAGCTAAGAATTTCGTGGAAGAAAATTTAATACTATTTTTTGAAAACTACTATGAGTTTTACACACAATATCATTTTCTCCTAAACTTGTGAGTGGCAGCTCGAGTGAAAAATGTGTTGACGGCGACCAATACGTCGTAATGTTGAGAATGTTTAGTTGAAATCCATAGAAACTTCATATGAACACCAACGAGACAGTATATATATATATATATATATATATATATATATATATATATATATATAT
The DNA here is from genome assembly GCA_032716605.1 of Paralithodes platypus. Classification (NCBI taxonomy): domain Eukaryota; kingdom Metazoa; phylum Arthropoda; class Malacostraca; order Decapoda; family Lithodidae; genus Paralithodes; species Paralithodes platypus. Next base: position 54,332,188 of record CM064519.1, read on the forward strand.
ATATATATATATATATATATGTTAGTATAGCCAGGTAATAGATTCTCTTTTAAACAGACGAGGTTAAAGGCAACAGCAGTTTCAGCATTCAGTATTTTATTGTTACAGCTTTCAATAGTTCTAACAATTTTCCTCTGGGGTTCAGAGATGAGGTACAACAGGTTAGCAAAATTCATGGTGGGTCCAACGTTTCACAAGTAAACATCTTGCATCTTCAGGGAATGGGCAGGTAATGATTAGAATAGGGACAAAGCAACATATTTATACAAAATTCGAGGATCAAGAATAGGTAGGTGGGCGGAGCTACAAACAAACTACCATACTCGACAAAGAATCAGACCCCAGAAGACTAGCTATTTTAGAAGCTCTATATATCCAAACGCTCAACCACAGCATCAACAACCAAACACAAGACCTTCAAATTCTTCCTTCAGGCAAGCGCTACAGGCATACTGCCCTCGTTCCTCTCGCCCCGTGCCCCCCTACCTTACCTTTCCGCGCTCAGCACACAACTGACAACACCAACCAATCACAGCCACCCACAGCCAACAACCAACCACCGATAAGATTTAGTGCCCGTCTCGCGCATAGACTTGCCTTCCACCAATGAACAGCCACCCCACACCCAGTAGCTCCGCCCACCTACCTATTCTTGATCCTCGAATTTTGTATAAATATGTTGCTTTGTCCTTATTCTAATCATTACCTGCCCATTCCCTGAAGATGCAAGATGTTTACTTGTGAAACGTTGGACCCACCATGAATTTTGCTAACCTGTTGTACCTCATCTCTGAACCCCAGAGGAAAATTGTTAGAACTATTGAAAGCTGTAACAATAAAATACTGAATGCTGAAACTGCTGTTGCCTTTAACCTCGTCTGTTTAAAAGAGAATATATATATATATATATATATATATATATTGTATGAAATATACAGTATTGCTCCTATATTATTTCTAATTTATCCAATTGAATCCAGTACCGGTATGTGACTATTTAACCGTATGAAATCATCAGACGATAACAATAATAAGTGTTATTATTATTATTATTATTATTATTATTATTATTATTATTATTGTTATTATTATTATTATTATTATTATTATGTAACACAATCTTGTAAGCACCTTAGCCTAATGTCTATACTTTTATTAATATTATCCAATACTACCTTAATTAATTCCATCATCCTTCTATCCCATCATTCCACCTTTCCTTGCATCCCTCCTTTGATCTCTTACCTATATATTTTCTGTTTTCTATATTCCAATAACTCCCTCTCGGCTATGTATGCTGTGGGTCCATAACACCTCTATCGTAATCCACCGCTTCTATTATCATATCCCGGCTCACTCGTAACAAGGTAATCTCTCTCTCTCTCTCTCTCTCTCTCTCTCTCTCTCTCTCTCTCTCTCTCTCTCTCTCTCTCTATGTATCTATCTATTTATCTCTTTATCTATCTATTTCTTTCTTTCTTTTTTGTGGGTTTCTTGTTTTTCGTCTCTCTCTCTCTCTCTCTGATGCTATCTTATCTCCTCTCTCTCTATAGATATATATAAGTTTTATATTAGAATTATATACATAGATATATAGATCTTTAACTACTATATATATATCTCCTCTATTTTATATATATCTCTCTCTTCTCTCTCTCTCTCTCTCTCTCTCACACACACACACACGGAAACACAGTACACACAACTCCTGCTCACTCTCACTCTCACACACTCTCTCTCTCTCTCTCTCTCTCTCTCTCTCTCTCTCTCTCTCTCTCTCTCTCTCTCTCTCTCTCTCTCTCTCTCTCTCTCTCTCTCTCTCTCTCTCTGTTGACGCCCCACCTCCATTTCATCAGGGCGTCAGATCCACTTCTCATATTGATCTATTTGCCAGGCTCAGCAGGTAGTGGTAGTGGTGGTGGTGGTAGGGGTAGGGTGTATGGTAGGTTAGGGTGGTAGGGGTAGGGTGTATGGTAGGTGTGGTAGTGTGTGGTGGTGGTGGTGGGTATGGTAGGTGGTGGTGGTGGTGGTGGTAGTAGGGTGTGTGGTAGTGTGTGGTGGTGGTGGTGGTGGTGAGTGTGGTAGGTGGTGGTGGTGGGTGTGATTGTGGTAGTGGTGGTAGTTGGTGGTGATGTGTAAGGTACCAGTAGTTATGGTAATTGTTGGTGGTGTGTATGGTAGTTGGTTGTGGTGGTGGTGGTAGATGGGGTAGTGGGGTAGTTGTGATTGTGGTACTGGTGGCGGTGGGTGTGGTAGTTGGGGTAATATTGGTGGTAGTGGTGGGTGTGGTAGTTGGAGTAATGGTGGTGGTGGTGGGTGTGGTAGTTGGGGTAATATTGGTGGTGGTGGTGGGTGTGGTAGTTGGGGTAATATTGGTGGTGGTGGTGGGTGTGGTAGTTGAAGTAATGGTGGTGGTGGTGGTGGTGGTAGTTGGGGTAATATTGGTGGTGGCGGTGGGAGTGGTAGTTGGGGTAATATTGGTGGTGGCGGTGGTTGTGGTAATTGGGGTAATATTGGTGGTGGTGGTGGGTGTGGTAGTTGAAGTAATGGTGGTGGTGGTAGTTGTGGTAGTTGGTGGAATATTGGTGGTGGTGGTGGGTGTGGTAGTTGGGGTAATATTGGTGGTGGTGGTGGGTGTGGTAGTTGGGGTAATATTGGTGGTGGTGGTGGGTGTGGTAGTTGGGGTAATATTGGTGGTGGTGGTGGGTGTGGTAGTTGAAGTAACGGTGGTGGTGATGGTGGTGGTGGTAGGTGTGGTAGTTTAGGTAAGGGTGGCAGTGGTGGTAGATGCTATTAATAGGTGAAGTAGTTGTGATAGGTTGCATTTACTTTATTGATTTATATATTTATTTTTACTTAAGAGTCCATTACATTATTATAATACTTTCGCTTTATCACGCAATTCTACCATACATATATTTTTGCTTATATTTTGCCCATGCTCCTTCATATTATTGATACTGCTTGCCTAGTTTGCTGAGATCCATATGTATTATATTGTAATCTAAACAATATTGTATTCTTCCATTCCTGCCATAAATAATTCCACTCTAGTTTGCTTCTCTTAATTTTTTTTCTCGAACAAGGTCTTGCCATTCATATTCATCCAATTTTATTTTTTTTTTTTTTTTAAGGGGACCGACCCGCTTTTTTTCTTTCTGGGCAGTAGCCATTCGACCCCATTCAGCCTACTGTTTTAAGACGTTTATCCTCATCCAGGTGTCGATTTACACCTGGCGAGCGATAGCGAGCCAGCATATTTTGGATGGTGTTTTAGACAGCTGACTAAATTTGTACATTTTTCGGTAGAAAATTTGTCCGGCGAAGCCGGATTTCTCCATACAATAATGGGTCACTCTTGCTCGCCAGGAAAAAATCGATACCTGAATGGGGAGAAACGTCTTAAAACAGTCGGCGGAATGGGACCGAATGGATAAAATAAAGAGAGAAAAAGGCAGGTCGGTCCCCTTAATCGCTTTACCATTCGCCCATTTTTTCATTGAACAATTTTGAACATATGAAACCGAGACATGTGTTGTGAACATATGAAACCGAGACATGTGTTGTGAACATATGAAACCGAGACATGTGTTGTGAACATATGAAACCGAGACATGTGTTTGTGAAACATATGAAACCGAGACATGTGTTGTGAACATATGAAACCGAGACATGTGTTGTGAACATATGAAACCGAGACATGTGTTGTGAACATATGAAACCGAGACATGTGTTGTGAACATATGAAACCGAGACATGTGTTGTGAACATATGAAACCGAGACATGTGTTGTGAACAGATGGCTCTTCTGACCACAGCGATATTTTACATTTAATTCCACGCCAATCATATTCTCTCTGTTATTATATAGTTATGTATACATATCTATTTAACTATCTATCTATATAATTATGTTTATGTATGTACCGGTATGTAATATGTATGTACCGGTATGTAATATGTATGTATGTATCTACTGTATCTATCTATCTATATATATATATATACTGTATATACAGTATATATACAGTATATATAATATGTATTCAATTGGATATTCGCCCCCTTCCACCTTTATATATTGGTATAACCTTTTACTCTTCATCTGTCAATCATATCAATATTCACTTTCATATATTCTCTTTCTCTCCTTTATTATTACCTCCCTCCTCCCCTCCCAATCCTTCCATCCTATCCTACCCCTTTCCCTCCAAATCCTTCCCTCTATCCTTCCTCTCCCCCTCCCAAATCCTTCCCTCTTTCCTCCCCTCCCAATACTTCCATCCTATCCTCTTTCCTTCTTCCTCCCCTCCTAATCCTTCCATACCATCCTTCCTCTTCTCTCCCAATCCTTCCATCCCATCCTCCCTCTCCCCCTCCCAATCCCTCTATCCTTCCTCTTTGAGCTTGATCTTTCCTATCCCTCTCTCTGTCTGTGCCTCTCCTCGCTTTCATCTGCTCTTATCTGCAGGTTGTGTCTTCCCCTATCTTCACTTAACCTTCTCCTCTCACTCTCTTTATCTCTCTCTCTCTCTCTCCTCTCTCTACTGCATCCCTTGTCTCACTCTTTTATCTCTCTACTTCATCTCTTCTCTCTCTCTACTGCAGATTTTCTCTCACTTTCTCTTTTCTCTCACTCTCTCGTTCCTCTTCTCTCTCTCTCTCTCTTTTCACTCTCTCGCCTCTCTTCACATCAGGGGTTTTTACTCTCTCTCTCTCTTCATTCCCTCGCCTCTCTTCACATTACCGGTTTTTCTTCTCTCTCTCTCTCTCTCTCTCTCTCTCTCTCTCTCTCTCTCTCTCTCTCTCTCTCTCACCTCATACCAGAAACACAGAACAGCATTATGGGATTTATAGGGGGTACGATAGGGTCATTAAAGTGTCCATTATTATTAGCCCTTATGCACAGTACCTAATTATGGGTTTATAGAAGGTACGAAAGGGGGTAATTAATTAAAGTGTCCAGTATAATTAGCCCTTTAAGGAAATATTGATAGAGCCTATTAATTATTAGCATGGATAGAAAGGTATATCGAGTTAAGGTAAATCACTATTAACCCTTTGAGACTCATATTCTGGCAACTATTAGACGATCTTTGTCAGCTTAGGAAGGACTTCTAGCAATACTAAGGCTTCAAATTAACTCGACCAACCCTTTTTTTTTTTTTTTTTTTTAAAGAGACAATGAACGGAGGAAGGAAAAACACAGATAAAACAAAAAGGTCCATGTGCCTAAAGGCATCCTCCATTCATAAAATGTTTGTAACAACTGGATTTAAACTTTTGTAGATTGTAAGTTTGTGGAAAGCAACTCGAAGGAAGTGAATTCCAAAGAGTAGTAGTTCTAGGGATAAATGAATTTTGATAAGCAGAAGTTCTGCATTGTGGAGGAGAAAGTGTAAATTCATGGGCACTCTCAGCTGCCCTAGTTCTACGGGGAAAGAAAACTACCACAGATCCTTCCTAAGCTGCCTAATATAGCGTAGATATTGCCAGAATAAAATATAACACACGTCGCTGGTACTCAAGGGGTTAATGTTGTTTTATCCCATCCTAGCCTTTCCTATCTTCGTCTCATTATCAGGGTCACTATCATTATCATCAATCACATTCCCATATCATTATTTTTGTTTTATGCCATCTATCTTCGTCTCATTATCAGGGTCACTATCATTATCATCAATCACATTCCCATATCATTATTTTTGTTTTATGCCATCCTAGCCTTTCCTATCTTCGTCTCATTATCAGGGTCACTATCATTATCATCAATCACATTCCCATATCATTATTGTTGTTTCATATCATCCTAGCCTTTCCTATCTTCGTCTTATTATCACTATCATTACCATCCATCGCATTCCCATATCATTATTGTTGTTTCATATCATCCTAGCCTTTCCTATCTTCGTCTAATCATCACTATCATTATCATTATCATAATACGTATATGAAATAATCAAACACAATATACCCACTGTCCCCTTATAACCTGGTTCGAGTTTCAGTGTCTATATATTAGGGGAAGGCTGTCTCCCTGACGCTGATTGGTGTCAGCTCTATCCTGGGAGCGAGAGAGACGAGAGAGAGAGAGAGAGAGAGAGAGAGAGAAGAAAGGAGGTGGGGAGTGGCGAAATGAGGTGGAGAGATTAAGAAGAGAGAGGAAAGATGAATTGGAGACAGGAGAGATGCAGTGGAGAGAGAGAGCGAGAGAGAGAGAGAGAGAGAGAGAGAGAGAGAGAGAGAGAGAGAGAGAGAGAGAGAGAGAGAGAGAGAGAGAGAGAGAGAGAGAGAGAGGAATAGGAAGGGAAGGGGAGAAGAGGAATAGATAAAAGAGGGTAAAGATGAAAGGGGTATTTTATTCCTAGATGATTGGAGGATAAAGAGCAATATAAGGGGTTCGACAAACAAGGAGAAGAGGAAACGACATGATGGGGATAATTCTTATTATTATTATTATTATTATTATTATTATTATTATTTTTATTATTACTGATGTGATGTTGACTGACGTGATGTTGATTGATTTTGTGTTGACTGATTTTGAGAGGACTGATTCGGTGTTGACTGATTTTGTGTTGACTGATTTTGAGAGGACTGATTCGGTGTTGACTGATTTTGTGTTGACTGATTTGGTGTTGACTGATTTTGTGTTGACTGATTTTGTGTTGACTGATTTTGAGAGGACTGATTCGGTGTTGACTGATTTTGTGTTGACTGATTTTGTGTTGACTGATTTTGTGTTGACTGATTATGTGTTGACTGATTTTGTGTTGACTGAATTTGTGTTGACTGAATTTGTGTTGACTGATATGGTGTTGACTGATTATGTGTTGACTGATTTTGTGTTGACTGATTTTGTGTTGACTGATTTTGTGTTGACTGATTTTGTGTTGACTGATTTTGTGTTGACTGATTTTGTGTTGACTGATTATGTGTTGACTGATTTTGTATTGACTGAATTTGTGTTGACTGAATTTGTGTTGACTGATATGGTGTTGACTGATTTTGTGTTGACTGATTTTGTGTTGACTGATTTTGAGAGGACTGATTCGGTGTTGACTGATTTTGAGAGGACTGATTCGGTGTTGACTGATTTTGTGTTGACTGATTTTGTGTTGACTGATTTGGTGTTGACTGATTTGGTGTTGACTGATACGATATTGACTTACTTTGTGCTGACTGATGTTATGGTAGAACTGGGAGGGAAAGAAAGTGTTCTGCTTTGATGTAAGAAACGAGGACAATATAAATATTAAAGATTAATTGATACTTATGGAATCAACATTTCAATAACGATAGAAATACTAATAAGATTGTTGTTTATGTAAGGCAAGTGTATGATATATTAACAAAGGATTGCATAGATTAATTTATGTTATTAAAAATGTAATAACGATAGAAATAATGGAATAACTGTTTTTGAGGATGTGTTGATGTAAGGAATAATTTAATTTATTAATTTAACTCCCACCACCAAACACCTTCCAATGAAATGAATAAAAGCATGTGATCTTCCCGAGATTCGAACCAGGGCCACCACATATAGATCACAAACACTCTAACCATTACACCATCAAGAACGTGGACGAAATTAATAATGATGCATAGACAAAGCATTTTATCAATAAATTAACAACGGTATAATTGATTTTGAAGATGTTCGTAACCCAAATAAAAAGTCAATATTGCATAAGTCGGTAATGCTTAAGTATCGATAATGTCTATGAACAAATATATATGCAAAATATGTAGTATCATAATGTTTTGTAATATAGTATATGAACATATTATTAACATCGTTCTTAACACCAATAACACCCCAAATGAAATGAAGCATGTGATTCTCCCAGGATTCGAACCTAGGATATCACATACAGAACCATTACACCATCAAGACAGAAGAAAAGAATACACAACGAAAACATTAATGACTCAAGCGAGGACAAAAAATACTCCCCAAAAAGAGTATAATAGGTGTAAACACTTTTGAAAAGTTCTAAGGACATATTAAATGGAAAATAATTATCACGATCAATGAAGCATAAAACCACGAGTAAATTAGCGATGAAAGAGAATCCGCGAGTTATAATTAGCGTAAAGGGTAAATTATTTCAGATATGCAAATGAAAGCTTAGCGGAGGATGAAGGAGAGAGAGTTTACCAAATGAGGAAGGGACGTTTATGTAAATGTGTAGTCAAGTTATATCTAGTCTCTGAATCAGTCAACACCCAAACTTAGTAGCGCAAAATCAGTCAACGCACATCCAGTCAACTCAAAATCAGTCAACTCACAATCAGTTAACTCAAAATCAGTCAACACAAAATCAGGCAACTCCAAATAAGTCAACTCAAAATCAGTCAACACCAAATAAGTCAACACTAATCAGTCAACACCAAATCAGTCAACACCAAATCAGTCAACTCCAAATCAGTCAACTCCAAATCAGTCAAGTCAGAATCAGTCAACTCCAAATCAGTCAACTCCAAATCAGTCAAGTCAGAATCAGTCAACGTAATCAGTCAACGCAGTCAGACAACGCAAAATCAGTCAACATATATTCTAGAGCAACACACAATCGGTAAGCACAAAATGTGTACTCGAAATCAGTCAACACCAAATCAGTCAATTCCGAATCAGTCAACTCCAAATCAGTCAACACAAAATCAGTCAACTCCAAATCAGTCAATTCCAAATCAGTCAATTCCAAATCAGTCAACTCCAATCAGTCAGCTCCAAATCAGCCAACTCCAAATCAGCCAACTCCAAATCAGCCAACTCCAAATCAGTCAACACCAAATCAGTCAACTCCATCAAATAAGTCAACTCCATCAAATAAGTCAACTCCATCAAATAAGTCAACTCCATCAAATAAGTCAACTCTACCAAATAAGTCAACACCAAATAAGTCAACACCAATCAGTCAACACCAAATCAGTCAACACCAAATCAGTCAACTCCAAATCAGTCAACTCCAAATCAGTCAAGTCAGAATCAGTCAACTCCAAATCAGTCAACTCCAAATCAGTCAAGTCAGAATCAGTCAATGTAATCAGTCAACGCAGTCAGACAACGCAAAATCAGTCAACATATATTCTAGAGCAACACACAATCGGTAAGCACAAAATGTGTACTCAAAATCAGTCAACACCAAATCAGTCAATTCCGAATCAGTCAACTCCAAATCAGTCAACACAAAATCAGTCAACTCCAAATCAGTCAATTCCAAATCAGTCAACTCTAAATCATTCAACACCAAATCAGTCAACTCCAAATCAGTCAATTCCAAATCAGTCAACTCCTAATCGGTCAATTCCAAATCAGTCAACTCCGAATCAGTCAACACCAAATCAGTCAACACCAAATCAGTCAACACCAAATAAGTCAACTCCAAATCAGTCAACACCAAATCAGTCAACTCCAAATCAGTCAACACCAAATCAGTCAACTCCAAATAAGTCAACTCCAAATCAGTCAACACCAAATAAGTCAACTCCAAATCAGTCAACTCCAAATCAGTCAACACCAAATAAGTCAACACCAATCAGTCAACACAAAATCAGTCAACACCAAATCAGTCAACACCAAATCAGTCAACTCCAAATCAGTCAACTCCAAATCAGTCAACACCAAACCAGTCAACACAAAATCAGTCAACACAAAATCAGTCAACACAAAATCAGTCAATACAAAATCAGTCAACACAAAATCAGTCAACTCCAAATCAGTCAACACCAAATCAGTCAACTCCAAATCAGTCAATTCCAAATCAGTCAACTCCAAATCAGTCAACTCCAAATCAGTCAACTCCAAATCAGTCAATTCCAAATCAGTCAACTCCAAATCAGTCAACTCCAAATCAGTCAACTCCAAATCAGTCAACACCAAATCAGTCAACACCAACTCAGTCAATTCCGAATCAGTCAACTCCGAATCAGTCAACACAAAATCAGTCAACACCAAATTAGTAAATTCCAAATCAGTCAACACCAAATCAGTCAACACCAAATCAGTCAATACCAAATCAGTCAACACCAAATAAGTCAACACGAAATAAGTCAACACCAATCAGTCAACACCAAATCAGTTAACACAAAATCAGTCAACACCAAATCAGTCAACTCCAAATCAGTCAACACAAAATCAGTCAAAATATAATCAAAGTAAAATCAGTGTAGGCTACTCAAAAATCAGTCAACACCAAATCAGTCAACTCCAAATCAGTCAACACCAAATCAGTCAACTCTAAATCAGTCAACTCAAAATCAGTCAATTCCAAATCAGTCAACTCCAAATCAGTCAACACCAAATCAGTCAACTCCAAATCAGTCCATTCCAAATCAGTCAACTCCAAATCAGTCAACTCCAAATCAGTCAACACCAAATCAGTCAACACCAAATCAGTCAATTCCGAATCAGTCAACTCCGAATCAGTCAACACCAAATCAGTCAACACCAAATTAGTCAATTCCAAATCAGTCAACTCCAAATCAGTCAACTCCGAATCAGTCAATTCCAAATCAGTCAACTCCAAATCAGTCAAATCCAAATCAGTCAACACCAAATCAGTCAATACCAAATCAGTCAACTCCAAATCAGTCAACTCCAAATCAGTCAACACCAAATCAGTCAACTCCAAATCAGTCAACTCCAAATCAGTCAACACCAAATCAGTCAACACCAAATCAGTCAACTCCAAATCAGTCAACTCCAAATCAGTCAACTCTAAATCAGTCAACACCAAATAAGTCAACACCAATCAGTCAACACCAAATCAGTCAACTCCAAATCAGTCAACTCCAAATCAGTCAACTCCAAATCAGTCAACACCAAACCAGTCAATACAAAATCAGTCAACACAAAATCAGTCAATACAAAATCAGTCAACACAAAATCAGTCAACACAAAATCAGTCAACACAAAATCAGTCAATACAAAATCAGTCAACACAAAATCAGTCAACTGAAATCAGTCAACTCAAAATCAGTCAATACAAAATCAGTCAACTCAAAATCAGTCAACTCGAAATCAGTCAACTCCAAATCAGTCAACACCAAATCAGTCAACTCCAAATCAGTCAATTCCAAATCAGTCAACTCCAAATCAGTCAACTCCAAATCAGTCAACACCAAATCAGTCAACACCAACTCAGTCAATTCCGAATCAGTCAACTCCGAATCAGTCAACACAAAATCAGTCAACACCAAATTAGTCAATTCCAAATCAGTCAACTCCAAATCAGTCAACTCCAAATCAGTCAACTCCAAATCAGTCAACTCTAAATCAGTCAACACCAAATAAGTCAACACCAATCAGTCAACACCAAATCAGTCAACACCAAATCAGTCAACATCAAATCAGTCAACACCAAATCAGTCAACACCAAATAAGTCAACAAATCAGTCAACACAAAATCAGTCAATACAAAATCAGTCAACACAAAATCAGTCAACACAAAATCAGTCAACACAAAATCAGTCAATACAAAATCAGTCAACACAAAATCAGTCAACACAAAATCAGTCAACACAAAATCAGTCAATACAAAATCAGTCAACTCAAAACCAGTCAACTCCAAATCAGTCAACTCCAAATCAGTCAACACCAAATCAGTCAACTCCAAATCAGTCAATTCCAAATCAGTCAACTCCAAATCAGTCAACTCCAAATCAGTCAACACCAAATCAGTCAACACCAACTCAGTCAATTCCGAATCAGTCAACTCCGAATCAGTCAACACAAAATCAGTCAACACCAAATTAGTCAATTCCAAATCAGTCAACTCCAAATCAGTCAACTCCAAATCAGTCAACTCCAAATCAGTCAATTCCAAATCAGTCAACTCCAAATCAGTCAACTCCAAATCAGTCAACACCAAATCAGTCAATACCAAATCAGTCAACACCAAATAAGTCAACACCAAATAAGTCAACACCAATCAGTCAACACCAAATCAGTCAACACCAAATCAGTCAACACCAAATCAGTCAACTCCAAATCAGTCAACACAAAATCAGTCAAAATATAATCAAAGTAAAATCAGTCTAGGCTACTCAAAAATCAGTCAACACCAAATCAGTCAACTCCAAATCAGTCAACACCAAATCAGTCAACTCCAAATCAGTCAACTTCAAATCAGTCAATTCCAAATCAGTCAACTCCAAATCAGTCAACTCCAAATCAGTCAACACCAAATCAGTCAACTCCAAATCAGTCAATTCCAAATCAGTCAACTCCAAATCAGTGAACTCCAAATCAGTCAACACCAAATCAGTCAACACCAAATCAGTCAATTCCGAATCAGTCAACTCCGAATCAGTCAACACCAAATCAGTCAACACCAAATTAGTCAATTCCAAATCAGTCAACTCCAAATCAGTCAACACCAAATCAGTCAATACCAAATCAGTCAACTCCAAATAAGTCAACTCCAAATCAGTCAACTCTAAATCAGTCAACACCAAATCAGTCAACTCCAAATAAGTCAACTCCAAATCAGTCAACACCAAATCAGTCAACACCAAATCAGTCAACTCCAAATAAGTCAACTCCAAATCAGTCAACACCAAATAAGTCAACACCAATCAGTCAACACCAAATAAGTCAACACCAAATCAGTCAACTCCAAATCAGTCAACTCCAAATCAGTCAACACCAAACCAGTCAATACAAAATCAGTCAACACAAAATCAGTCAATACAAAATCAGTCAACACAAAATCAGTCAACACAAAATCAGTCAATACAAAATCAGTCAACACAAAATCAGTCAATACAAAATCAGTCAACATAAAATCAGTCAATACAAAATCAGTCAACACAAAATCAGTCAATACAAAATCAGTCAACTCAAAACCAGTCAACACCAAATCAGTCAAGACTAATTCAGTCAATAATAATCAATCGACTATAGACTAAATCGGTCAACACAAAATCAGTCAATACAAAATCAGTCAATACCGAATCAGTCAAAACAATATCAATCAACTCAAAGTCAGTCAAAACAAAATCAAATTAAGTAAATTCAAAATAAGTCTAATCAAAATCAGTCAACCCAAAACAGTCAAAATAATATTAGTCAACTCAAAATCAATCAATAAAGATAAGTATAAACAAAATCAGTCAACATCAAATCAATCAATATCAAATCAGTCAACATCATATCAGTTAACACAAAATCCGTCTACAGAGATTCAGTAAATTCAAAATCAGTCAACTAAAATAGGCCTAAGTCAAATAAAATCAGTCAAAACACAATCAGTCAAAATCAAATCCGTCAACAGATTCAGTGAATTAAAGATCAGTCAACAATCACATCAGTCAACACAAAATCAATACAAAATAATACAAAATCAGTCAACACTAATTTAGTCAATATCAAATCAGTCAATACAAAAGCAGTCAACACTAATTCAGTCAATATCAAAACAATATCAAATCAGTCAATACAAAATTAGTCAACAAAATATCAGTCAATACGAAATCAGTCAACATCAAATCAATAATCAAATCAGTCAATACAAAGTCAATCAGTTAGATAAATATTCATAAGGGAAAAATATTTCAACACCGATGCGATGGTCACGTGACCTTGGCAAGCTAACGAGAATATTAAGCCACGTGTATTATTTCATCGCTATTATTCTGCATTCACCCGTCAAGTACAAGCCCCAATACACTGGTGGACGTTGTTGCGGGATTGGTGTAATAATGCGAGTGTAAGTGCGTGTATATGTGCGCGCGTGTGATAGTGCGTGTTGCATTATACTGTACGTGGCGTCTTTTTTACTTGATTTCAGCTACATTTAGACGATTTGATGAAGCTTCGGTGGCTAAAAGGATGAATTGAGATAGTCTGTAGTCTTTTTATGAGTAGACGTCCTTCCTAAGCTGAATAAAATCGTCTTTTACCTGCCAGAATATAATGAAAAGGACGTCACTGGCACTGAATCATGAACAAAATCTCGCCTCGCCATGATCAACACATGGCGTCTGGCGATCCAAATGCAACAGGTGTGCTAATCTTACCTTATCTCCGTATGCCCTAGCTCCACCGACGTCACCATCACGTCTTGGTTCCTTGAACTCGATTGTGTATCCACCTATGCACCCACGAAACGTAATTTGTAACGAATAAGGGCAGATTACACCGATTATTTATCACTAAGCAACAAATACATTTCCATGCGGCAACGGATGCTGCAGGAGAAAGAAGGAGAGAAGAGGGAGGGGGGGGGGGGGATAGGGAGATGCGTGACGCGGAAGATGACATGCGCGTGACACAAAACAGGCAACTTCCGCTCCGATTACATTATACTCGCAGCCTTCCCTTTAACTTGGATGTTATAATCGGCGATAAAAGAACCATTACTTAATTTTGCCAAGGTATTACACAATAAGATAAACGTAGATAATGATATATATTCCAACATACATATCCTGTATCCATATTTACCTGCATAGACATTCTGTATCGGTATCCGTACTTGTGTCATCATTGTTGCGGAAATGACAGTACCTGACCCGTGGACAATAGATTAACGCCGTACAATGCCGTGCTTGTAGCTATTTCACACGTTTATAATGTCAAAGAAAGTTAATTAGGAGAAATAAGAGCACAACAGCTGAAGTAATATGGTTATCGAAGGATTTGTGCATGCTTACCCAGTTCAAGTTTGTCATACAAGGGCGCATGCGTGGCGCACATGTAAACAAACAGCCGCGGCGGAACCAGATATTTAAATCGGGGCCGACCTTAGTTGCGCAACCTTCTCACGGTTCAATTAAACAAATATTATACCTTTGGCTAGTGAATTAATATATTAAATTAAATTACAGTTATATGTTTGGATGTAATGATTAACATTACCAATGAAGTAATACAGAATTATGCTCTGATTGGAGTGCATCTGCCTGTCAGTCATACACTCCGCTCGAAGTAAAACAAATCTTGACTATTGCTGAACTATTTTATTTATATTGAAATACAATGTGGATCATCTTTCTGTATCTGAGCTCCCTGCAGACGATTGTATTCACAGTTTCAATACGTGTTCATGTATTTGTTACCGCTAGACGATTTTATTAAGAACTTACAGTACAAGACTGTAATCATGACAACATATATTTAGCATTGTAATTTGATGTCACGTGGGGAAATTTCCTACAGATTAGAATATACAGAGAAAATAATTAATTTTAAGTGAGTGAAGGTAGGTATGTCTGCCAGATGTTGGAATATAGAAGTGATGTCTGTCAGATGTTGTAATATGGTAGTTTTGTATGCCAGCTGTTGGAATATAGAAGTGATCGATGTCTGTCAGATGTTGGAATATGGTAGCTTTGTCTGCCAGAAGTTGGAATATGAGAGTAATGTCTGCCGGATGTTGGAATATGATAGTAATGTCTGCCAGATGTTGGAATATGATAGTAATGTCTGCCAGATGTTGGAATATGATAGTAATGTCTGCCAGATGTTGGAATTTGATAGTAATGTCTGTCAGATGTTGGAATATGATAGTAATGTATGCCAGATGTTGGAATATGATAGTTGTTGTTGTTGTTGTTGTTCCCTAAGCTGCCTGGCCGAACAGCCCCGAGTCCCTGAGAAAGGCCATGGCCACGATCGGGCTTTCCCACAGAGCTCTCATTGAGTGTAGATTGTGTTGTTGGTGTAAGTGGTTGTGTGAAATGCAGTCTTCTATGATGTGTTTAATGGTATGGGGTGCTGTGTTACATCCCGGGCAGGCGTCGACAACGGAGTCATCCAGTCTCTTCTGATAGCTCAGGAGAGCTGGATGGTGTCTGCATCTCAGCCTGGCCAGGTGGACTCTGTCCTCGTGAGGAAGGGAGGATTCGGAAGGATAGATTTCGGGAGGTCGTGCATGCAGCTGCGTGTTGTCTGTGAGTGAGTGGATGGATCGGTGAGAGATATGAGTATGGATGTGCTTCTGGAAGTTGGTTCGGGGTGGGCATGGAGGGAGAGAGGACAATAATTGTGTGTGATACCGTGTGCTGGGTGTTGTTTTGATATTTCTTGCTGTCTGTGGGTGTGTTGCCATGTAGTTTAGTGGGTGGTCTTGGTTCGTGGAGGCTGCTGCCAGGAATTGAGTGCCTCTCATGTCCAGATGGTCCCTGACTTTGAGGATTTTGGTTTCTTGATGTAGGTGATCTGTGGGAGCAGTAGCTGTGCAGCCTGTAATGATCTTCAGGGCTTTGTTTTGAATAGTCTGTAAGGTCTTATGATGTTTCAGCTAGGTTAGAAGCCCAGGCTGGGCTTGCATATTCCATCACTGATCTTATGTATTGTTTATATACTGTGGTGGTAGTTTCTTTGTTGTGTCCAAATTTTGTGTGAGCAAGTGACCTGAGGGCGTTAAGTCTGGGTGTCAGTTTCTTTTTAATGTTTGTGGTGTGCTGTTTGAATGTCATATGAGTATCATATGTTACTCCTAGGATTTTGGGTGTGTGTGTATGTGTTAGGGATGTGTTGTTTATGGTGAGTTGATGGATGCATTCGTGTTCTCCTGTCCAACTTGTGAGCAGGGTTGCGGTGGATTTGGCTGGGGCTAGATTAAGTCTGTTTGTAGTGCACCAGCCATGTAGTGTGTTGAGATAGGGTTGAAGGAGATCTGTTGCTCTTTTTGGGTCATGGTGTGTGCATGTGAGTGTTATGTCATCTGCATAGGAGGCTAAGTTTATTTGGGGCGTATTGGGTGTAGTTATATCGTGCATGTACAGATTTAAGAGTGCGGGCGATAGGACGGATCCTTGTGGGACTCCGTTTGGAAAGTTTCTGATTTTAGATGACTGACCGGCAAAAGATACGTGTGCACATCTGCCTGCTAGGAAGTTGGCCAGCCACCTTTTTGTGTTGTTGTGCATGTTTGTGTTGTAGATTTTGTTTGTTAGGTTGTGGCGGGGGATGGCATCGAAGGCTTTACTAATGTCGAGTGTGGCTAATAGTGATCTGTGTGGTGGTCTAGCTGAGTTGATGCCGTCGAAAGCTCTTTGTGTAAGGTCTGTGAGAAGAGTGTTTGTGGAGTGCAGTGGCCTAAAGCCATGTTGTGTTGGAGCTAGGGGTAGGTCAAAGGTGTAATTAGTTGTAATACTAGGCGTTCCATGACTTTGGAGGGGGAGCAAAGGAGTGTGATGGGGCGGTGCGAGGAGGGTAGTGTGGGGTCTTTGTTGGGTTTGGGGAATGTGATGATGATACCATGCTTCCAAATGTCTGGTATTGTGTTGTGTGAATAGCTGTAGTTTGATATGTTAGTGAGTGCTTGTATGCCTTGTGGTCCCAGGTGTCTGAGGTGTATGTTGCTTATGTTGTCTAGTTGTCTAGGCCACAGGCGGGTGAGTGCTTGAGATTGTTGATGATATACTTTGTCTGGTGATTGGTGAAGGGTGTATAGTCAGGGTCTGTGGGGAATTGTCTCTTACGTCGGATGACACGTCGGTCGTCTTTGTGAGGTTTTAGGTGGCTGACATGTGAAAAGTGATTGATGAGAGTGTTTGCTTGTTGTTTACATGAAGGAGTAGAGTCTGTTGTTGTGATTGCAGCATGTGATTGTGTTGTGTTGCTGTTGGAAAGTGTAATGCTGTTTAGTGTTTTGTAGAGGTTTTTGGGGTTTGTTTTGTGATCAAGTGTTTGTAGGAAGTTATTCCAACTTAGTTTTTGTTGTTCTTGTATTTTGTTGTTAGTTTGGGTGTTGAGTGCTTGAATTTGTTGTGTGATGTCTTGTGTGTGGCGTGCTGGGGAGTGTTTCAATATGTCGCATTGTCTGATGAGGTTTTGAATTTCTGGTGTGAAGTTGGGGTTGTGTCTTTTTCTGTTACCTCTTGGAATGTGTTTCTTGTCAGCGTTTTGGATAGTTTTATTGAGTATGTGTACAGCATTGTTGATGTTAGTGATGGGTGTACTGTTTAGAGTTGTGAAGTGTTGTTCTGTCTCATTTGTGAATGCTTCCCAGTTAGCTCTTTTATAATTGGTGTATGTGTGTTTGTGGCTAGCTGGGGTGAGTCTGGTTTTGGTGGTGATAATGATCGGGAGGTGGTCAGGAATATGATAGTAATGTCTGCCAGATGTTGTAATATGGTAATTTTGTCTGCCAGATGTTACAATATGGTAGTTTTGTCTGCTAGATGTTGGAATATGATAGTAATGTCTGCCAGATGTTGGAATGTGATAATAATGTCTGCTAGATATTGGAATATGATAGCAATGTCTGCCAGATGTTGTAATATGGTAATTTTGTCTGCCAGATGTTGCAATATGGTAGTTATGTCTGCCAGATGTTGCAATATGATAGTAATGTCTGACAGATGTTGGAATATGGCAGTTTTGTCTGCCAGATGTTGGACTATGGTAGATATGTCTGCCAGATGTTGGCATATAGAAGTGGCATATAGAAGTGATGTCTGCCAGATGTTGGACTATGGTAACTTTGTCTGCTAGATGTTAGAATAAGATAGTAATGTCTGCCAGATGTTGGAATATAGAAGTGATGTCTGCCAGATGTTGGAATATGATAGTAATGTCTGCCAGATGTTGGAATATGGTAGTTATGTCTGCCAGATGTTGGATAACAATGATATGTGTGAGATGTTGAGATGTTTTCTATCGAAAAATGCACAAATGTATCTTGAAGGAGGGTCGGGGGGAGGGGGAGGGGGGGGGGGTTCTAAGCTTGATGGAGCGCCCATCCCCCCTTAACACCAGGATTCTGATGTGATGGCAGAGATAGTGCGGATGTTATTCAACGGGGAGGCCGATTCATTTTAATATCTGGTAATAATATGTGAAAGTTTTATATTGTAGGTTATTAACCCTGTGTCAGTGGGCTTTGTTATTCCGTACTAATATGGCAAGCTACGTGTGTCTGTCTGTTAACTCTTTCTGTACCGGGAAGTATTTTTAATGTTATTCTCACTATATTTAGACGATTTTGTGCAGTTTAAGATGGATCTGTGGTACCCCAAATGATTACATGAGATAGTCTGTACTCTTTTACTTGTTAGGGAAGTTTTTTGTTTAAAGCTTGATGGAGGTCTAGGGAGGAAACTAAAAACATAATATTATGACTTAACAATACACAAATAAATACGCCCATCCCCCCTTGATAGCGTACAAGAGCCAGAGCGTACAATAAGGGCCACTCTAACATCAAGTACGCACACGACAACTCTGAGGCAGGTGTTGGGGATCTGGGTAATGGGGTAGGAGGGCTGCACGACAGGTAACATAGGGTCATTAGAGAGAGAGAGAGAGAGAGAGAGATGAGGGGAATGGCCGTTTATGAGTGTGGCCGTTTGGGTTGTGGGCATTTATTAGTGTGACAATTTACGAGCATGGCCATTTAGGATGGTGGCCCTCTGTGTTGTGGCCGTTTATGAGTGTGGCCGTTATAAGCTGTCCCCCCCCCCCCCCCCCTCCCCCCCTAGGACACACTATGCGTCCCTTAGCCCCTCATCAGCCGGGCCTTACCCTTAAAAGCCTCACAAAGTACACGGTGATGACCCGTGTAAGACCCTCCTCGTTAGTGGGAGAGGGAGACGCCACAGTTCCTTCTGCACGGGAGATGTTTGTACTCATGGGTTCATATAGACTACATGTTATATTCAGTAATTATTATAGGAATCATTATTACAACAGTTAAATGGTGTGGAAGACTGATGAGGTGCTATAGGTAGGTAAGTAGGTAGGTAGGTAGGTAAGTAGGTAGGTAAGTAGGTAGGTAGGTGGAAATATTGGGTAGCAGGTTGGTAAGACAGTTAAATGGTGTGGATGACTGATGAGGTGCTATAGGTAGGTAGGTAGGTAAGTAGGTAGGTAGGTGGAAATATTGGGTAGCAGGTTGGTAAGACAGTTAAATGGTGTGGATGACTGATGAGGTGCTATAGGTAGGTAGGTAGGTAAGTAGGTAGGTAGGTGGAAATATTGGGTAGCAGGTTGGTAAGACAGTTAAATGGTGTGGATGACTGATGAGGTGCTATAGGTAGGTAGGTAGGTAAGTAGGTAGGTAGGTGGAAATATTGGGTAGCAGGTTGGTAAGACAGTTAAATGGTGTGGATGACTGATGAGGTGCTATAGGTAGGTAGGTAGGTAAGTAGGTAGGTAGGTGGAAATATATGGGTAGCAGGTTGGTAAGACAGTTAAATGGTGTGGATGACTGATGAGGTGCTATAGGTAGGTAGGTAGGTAAGTAGGTAGGTAGGTGGAAATATTGGGTAGCAGGTTGGTAAGACAGTTAAATGGTGTGGATGACTGATGAGGTGCTATAGGTAGGTAGGTAGGTAAGTAGGTAGGTAGGTGGAAATATTGGGTAGCAGGTTGGTAAGACAGTTAAATGGTGTGGATGACTGATGAGGTGCTATAAGTAGGTAGGTAGGTAAGTAGGTAGGTAGGTGGAAATATTGGGTAGCAGGTTGGTAAGACAGTTAAATGGTGTGGATGACTGATGAGGTGCTATAGGTAAGTAGGTAGGTAAGTAGGTAGGTAGGTGGAAATATTGGGTAGCAGGTTGGTAAGACAGTTAAATGGTGTGGATGACTGATGAGGTGCTATAGGTAGGTAGGTAGGTAAGTAGGTAGGTAGGTGGAAATATTGGGTAGCAGGTTGGTAAGACAGTTAAATGGTGTGGAAGACTGATGAGGTGCTGTAGGTAGGTAGGTAGGTAAGTAGGTAGGTAGGTGGAAATATTGGGTAGCAGGTTGGTAAGACAGTTAAATGGTGTGGAAGACTGATGAGGTGCTGTAGGTAAGTAGGTAGGAAGGTAGGTAGGTAGATAGGTAGGTAGGTAGGTAGGTGGAAATATTGGGTAGCCGGTTGGTAAGACAGTTAAATGGTGTGGAAGACTGATGAGGTGCTATAGGTAGGTAGGTAGGTAAGTAGGTAGGTAGGTGGAAATATTGGGTAGCAGGTTGGTAAGACAGTTAAATGTTGTGGAAGACTGATGAGGTGCTGTAGGTAAGTAGGTAGGAAGGTAGGTAGGTAGATAGGTAGGTAGGTAGGTAGGTGGAAGTATTGGGTAGCAGGTTGGTAAGACAGTTAAATGGTGTGGAAGACTGATGAGGTGCTATAGGTAAGTTGGTAGGTGGAAGGGTAAGGGGAGGAGGTTAGTTAAGGTAGATAGGCCACAGGTGAACCAGGTAACTCAGGTGTGTGTGGGGGGGGGGGGTGGGGTAAATGAGCTGCTAACATGGAATATATAAGGGTGGAAGGGTTTATTTATTGGTCGATATATTTATACAGTATATATATTGATTTATTTTTTATTTTTGTTGGTATTATTCTTTTTTTGGGGGGTCCTCCTTAACCCCTTCAGCACGATAACGTATTTGTTATTATATTATAGTTAGCATTGGACGATTTTCTTTAGCTACGTCTAGGACTCAAAGGGGTCAATGTACGATCTTAATACATCCACTGAATAACATAGGTCCTTCTTAAACTGCATAAAATCGTCAGGTTTTAGCCAGAATCAAAGGTAAGAAGGCATCATCGTGCTGAAAGGGTTATACCTCCATCAAGCTTAAGAAAACATCCCCAAGACATGTTTCTACCGAAAAACTTACAAATTTATCTCGAAGGGGGGTCTTGGGGATATTTTTGGGGTGGAACTAAAAATTATAAAAAGTGAATTAATTACTGAACAAATAGATACACATGAATAGATACACATGAATAGATACACATGAATAGATACACATGAATAGATACACATGAATAGATACACATGAATAGATACACATGAATAGATACACATGAATACCAATTATATTTCAGGTATATTTAGACGATTGTGTGCAGTTTAAGAAAGATCTGTGGTATTGTATAGGGTTAAAAGTGACATAGTATTCGAAACCTGGCCACTTGCTAGTTTCGTTCTATAAGGAAGTTGGAGCCGTGAACATCGATATTAAACAGAAATTCAAAACTAATGTACGTTTCTGATGGATAAATGGTACGTTGAATGGGGGTTTTATGTATTTATATAATGTACTACGACCGTATTTTAGTTGTAAAGTCTGTTACATATCGTTGTCTACAGCTCCAACTTCCTTACAGAATGAAACTCGCAAGTGGTCAATTGCTAGAGGCCCCTTTTAAAACTGCATAAAATCGTCTAGTAGTAGCCAGAATAAAGTTAAAAGGACGCCACCGGTATAGAAGGCGTTAATAATGGATTCGGCTTTCGTTGGACACCCTGATATCCTCTACACCCTGATATCCTCTACACCCTGATATCCTCTACACCCTGATATCCTCTACACCCTGATATCCTCTACACCCTGATATCCTCTACACCCTGATATCCTCTACACCCTGATATCCTCTACACCCTGATATCCTCTACACCCTGATATCCTCTACACCCAATCCTCTACACCCTGATATCCTCTACACCCTGATATCCTCTACACCCTGATATCCTCTACACCCTGATATCCTCTACACCCTGATATCCTCTACACCCAGATATCCTCTACACCCTGATATCCTCTACACCCAGATATCCTCTACACCCTGATATCCTCTACACCCTGATATCCTCTACACCCTGATATCCTCTACACCCAGATATCCTCTACACCCAGATATCCTCTACACCCTGATATCCTCTACACCCAGATATCCTCTACACCCTGATATCCTCTACACCCAGATATCCTCTACACCCTGATATCCTCTACACCCTGATATCCTCTACACCAGATATCCTCTACACCCAGATATCCTCTACACCCAGATATCCTCTACACCCTGATATCCTCTACACCTGATATCCTCTACACCCTGATATCCTCTACACCCAGATATCCTCTACACCCAGATATCCTCTACACCCTGATATCCTCTACACCCAGATATCCTCTACACCCTGATATCCTCTACACCCAGATATCCTCTACACCCAGATATCCTCTACACCCTGATATCCTCTACACCCTGATATCCTCTACACCCTGATATCCTCTACACCCAGATATCCTCTACACCCAGATATCCTCTACACCCTGATATCCTCTACACCCTGATATCCTCTACACCCTGATATCCTCTACACCCAGATATCCTCTACACCCAGATATCCTCTACACCCTGATATCCTCTACACCCTGATATCCTCTACACCCTGATATCCTCTACACCCAGATATCCTCTACACCCAGATATCCTCTACACCCTGATATCCTCTACACCCTGATATCCTCTACACCCTGATATCCTCTACACCCTGATATCCTCTACACCCTGATATCCTCTACACCCAGATATCCTCTACACCCTGATATCCTCTACACCCTGATATCCTCTACAACCCAGATATCCTCTACACCCTGATATCCTCTACACCCAGATATCCTCTACACCCTGATATCCTCTACACCCTGATATCCTCTACACCCTGATATCCTCTACACCCTGATATCCTCTACACCCTGATATCCTCTACAACCCTGATATCCTCTACACCCCTGATATCCTCTACACCCTGATATCCTCTACACCCTGATATCCTCTACACCCTGATATCCTCTACACCCAGATATCCTCTACACCCAGATATCCTCTACACCCTGATATCCTCTACACCCTGATATCCTCTACACCCTGATATCCTCTACACCCAGATATCCTCTACACCCAGATATCCTCTACACCCTGATATCCTCTACACCCAGATATCCTCTACACCCAGATATCCTCTACACCCTGATATCCTCTACACCCAGATATCCTCTACACCCTGATATCCTCTACACCCTGATATCCTCTACAACCCTGATATCCTCTACACCCAGATATCCTCTACACCCTGATATCCTCTACACCCAGATATCCTCTACACCCTGATATCCTCTACACCCTGATATCCTCTACACCCTGATATCCTCTACACCTAGATATCCTCTACACCCTGATATCCTCTACACCCAGATATCCTCTACACCCTGATATCCTCTACACCCAGATATCCTCTACACCCTGATATCCTCTACACCCTGATATCCTCTACACCCTGATATCCTCTACACCTAGATATCCTCTACACCCAGATATCCTCTACACCCTGATATCCTCTACACCCAGATATCCTCTACACCCTGATATCCTCTACACCTAGATATCCTCTACACCCTGATATCCTCTACACCTAGATATCCTCTACACCCAGATATCCTCTACACCCAGATATCCTCTACACCCTGATATCCTCTACACCCTGATATCCTCTACACCCTGATATCCTCTACACCTAGATATCCTCTACACCCTGATATCCTCTACACCTAGATATCCTCTACACCCAGATATCCTCTACACCCAGATATCCTCTACACCCAGATATCCTCTACACTCTGATATCCTCTACACCCTGATATCCTCTACACCCAGATATCCTCTACACCCAGATATCCTCTACACCCAGATATCCTCTACACCCAGATATCCTCTACACCCAGATATCCTCTACACCCAGATATCCTCTACACCCTGATATCCTCTACACCCAGATATCCTCTACACCCTGATATCCTCTACACCCAGATATCCTCTACACCCAGATATCCTCTACACCCTGATATCCTCTACAGCCTGATATCCTCTACACCCTGATATCCTCTACACCCAGATATCCTCTACACCCTGATATCCTCTACACCCTGATATCCTCTACACCCTGATATCCTCTACACCCTGATATCCTCTACACCCTGATATCCTCTACACCTGATATCCTCTACACCCTGATATCCTCACACCCTGATATCCTCTACACCCAGATATCCTCTACACCCTGATATCCTCTACACCCAGATATCCTCTACACCCAGATATCCTCTACACCCTGATATCCTCTACACCCTGATATCCTCTACACCCTGATATCCTCTACACCCAGATATCCTC
The DNA here is from genome assembly GCA_032716605.1 of Paralithodes platypus. Taxonomy (NCBI): domain Eukaryota; kingdom Metazoa; phylum Arthropoda; class Malacostraca; order Decapoda; family Lithodidae; genus Paralithodes; species Paralithodes platypus. The sequence continues at coordinate 54,357,104 of CM064519.1, forward strand.
TACACCCTGATATCCTCTACACCCTGATATCCTCTACACCCTGATATCCTCTACAACCCTGATATCCTCTACACCCTGATATCCTCTACACCCTGATATCCTCTACACCCAGATATCCTCTACACCCTGATATCCTCTACACCCTGATATCCTCTACACCCAGATATCCTCTACACCCTGATATCCTCTACACCCAGATATCCTCTACACCCTGATATCCTCTACACCCAGATATCCTCTACACCCAGATATCCTCTACACCCAGATATCCTCTACACCCTGATATCCTCTACACCCAGATATCCTCTACACCCTGATATCCTCTACACCCTGATATCCTCTACACCCAGATATCCTCTACACCCAGATATCTTCTACACCCTGATATCCTCTACACCCAGATATCCTCTACACCCTGATATCCTCTACACCCTGATATCCTCTACACCCTGATATCCTCTACACCCAGATATCCTCTACACCCAGATATCCTCTACACCCTGATATCCTCTACACCCAGATATCCTCTACACCCTGATATCCTCTACACCCAGATATCCTCTACACCCTGATATCCTCTACACCCAGATATCCTCTACACCCTGATATCCTCTACACCCAGATATCCTCTACACCCAGATATCCTCTACACCCTGATATCCTCTACACCCAGATATCCTCTACACCCTGATATCCTCTACACCCAGATATCCTCTACACCCTGATATCCTCTACACCCTGATATCCTCTACACCCTGATATCCTCTACACCCTGATATCCTCTACACCCAGATATCCTCTACACCCTGATATCCTCTACACCCTGATATCCTCTACACCCTGATATCCTCTACACCCAGATATCCTCTACACCCTGATATCCTCTACACCCTGATATCCTCTACACCCAGATATCCTCTACACCCTGATATCCTCTACACCCTGATATCCTCTACACCCTGATATCCTCT
>CM064519.1:54363074-54378009 GCA_032716605.1 Paralithodes platypus
TAGCTTGTTAGTCGAAGTGCCCTTAGCTTGTTGCCCTTAGCTTGTTAGTCGAAGTGCCCTTAGCTTGTTGCCCTTAGCTTGTTAGTCGAAGTGCCCTTAGCTTGTTGCCCTTAGCTTGTTAGTCGAAGTGCCCTTAGCTAGAGGGTCACCTGCTTGTTTTCTCTCCTTTTCTCTCTTTCTCTGGGTTGTATCCATTCGGCCCCATTCAGCTTACTGTTTTAAAACGTTTGTCTCCATCCAGGTGTCCATTTCTTCCTGGCGAGCGCTAGCAAGCCAGCATTGTATGGAGAAATCTGGCTTCGCCGGAGACATTTTTCTATCGAAAAATGTACACATTTAGCCTGCTCTCAAAAACAAGTTTTTAAATATGCTGGCTCGCTACCGCTCACTAGGAAAAAATCGACACCTGGATGGGGATAAACGTTTTAAAATAGTAGGCTGAATGGGGCCGAATGGATACAACCCAAAGAGAGAGAGAGAGAACAAATAACGAGGTGGGCCCCCTTAACCTCGGTAACTCAAAAAGGGCTGGAGTCAATGGGTTAGTAATCAAGCTTTCTGGCCTACTTATAATGAAGAGATTATAGTCAGTTTCTTTTTTCCTGTATCTCCACCGTGAAGAAGACCAGGCTTACACGGTGGGGTCTCAAACTACGTACCCAAATGATGTGATAGTATAGTCTCATTAATAGCATGATGTATATATATATTACCTGAACGATGACTTCAGGCTTCCAGATACGTTCATTATTTTTCTTCTAGATGTCACCCCCACCACCTAGATGTGGTGGTAGTAGTTTAGATATTCAATTTATATAAAATTTTAACTGCTTGATTTCAGCAGGAGTTTATTTCTCTAAATGTATAATATATCTATGCAATAGTTTTAGATTATGTCTGAAGCAATCACGTGGATAAGGTTAGTGTGAACGGTAGGTGATGGTTACAGTTATCCATGTCCTTTAACCATTCCCTTGTTCAAATTCAGCCCCCTTCACTACCATCCCCTAGGCTACATATTCATCCACCTTCACAACCATCCCCTATGCTACATATTCATCCCCTTTCACAACCATCCCCTAGGCTACAAACTCAACCCCCTTCACAACCATCCCCTAGGCTACATATTCATCCCCCTTCACAACCATCCCCTATGCTACATATTCATCCCCCTTCACAACCATCCCCTAGGCTACAAACTCAACCCCCTTCACAACCATCCCCTAGGCTACATATTCATCCCCCTTCACAACCATCCCCTAGGCTACATATTCATCCCCCTTCACAACCATCCCCTAGGCTACATATTCATCCCCCTTCACAACCATCCCCTATGCTTCAAACTCAACCTCCTTCACAACCATCCCTAGACTACATATTCATCCCCCTTCACAACCATCCCTAGACTACATATTCATCCCCCTTCACAACCATCCCCTATGCTACATATTCAACCCCCTTCACAACCATCCCTATGCTACATATTCAGCCCCATTCACAACCATCCCCTATGCTTCAAACTCTACCCTCTCTACAACCATCCCTAGGCTACATATTCATCCCCTTCACAACCATCCCCTATGCTTCAAACTCAACCCCCTCTACAACCATCCCTAGGCTACATATTCATCCCCCTTCACAACCATCCCCTATGCTACATATTCATCCCCCTTCACAACCATCCCCTATGCTACATATTCATCCCCCTTCACAACCATCCCCTATGCTTCAAACTCAACCCCCTCTACAACCATCCCTAGGCTACATATTCATCCCCCTTCACAACCATCCCTAGACTACATATTCATCCCCCTTCACAACCATCCCTAGGCTACATATTCATCCCCCTTCACAACCATCCCTAGGCTACATATTCATCCCCCTTCACAACCATCCCTAGACTACATATTCATCCCCCTTCACAACCATCCCTAGGCTACATATTCATCCCCCTTCACAACCATCCCTAGGCTACATTTTCATCCCCCTTCACAACCATCCCTAGGCTACATATTCATCCCCCTTCACAACCATCCCCTAGGCTACATATTCATCCCCCTTCACAACCATCCCCTAGGCTTCAAACTCAACCCCCTATACAACCATCCCTATGCTACATATTCATCCCCCTTCACAACCATCCCTAGACTACATATTCATCCCCCTTCACAACCATCCCTAGACTACATATTCATCCCCTTCACAACCATCCCTAGACTACATATTCATCCCCCTTTACAACCATCCCTAGACTACATATTCATCCCCCTTCACAACCATCCCTAGACTACATATTCATCCCCCTTCACAACCATCCCTAGACTACATATTCATCCCCCTTCACAACCATCCACTAGGCTACATATTCATCCCCATTCACAACCATCCCTAGACTACATATTCATCCCCCTTCACAACCATCCCTAGACTACATATTCATCCCCCTTCACAACCATCCCTAGACTACATATTCATCCCCCTTCACAACCATCCCTAGACTACATATTCATCCCCCTTCACATCCATCCCTAGGCTACATATTCATCCCCCTTCACAACCATCCCCTAGGCTACATATTCATCCCCCTTCACAACCATCCCCTAGGCTACATATTCATCCACCTTCACAACCATCCCCTGGGCTACATATTCATCCCCCTTCACAACCATCCCCTAGGCTACATATTCATCCACCTTCACAACCATCCCCTGGGCTACATATTCATCCCCCTTCACAACCATCCCCTAGGCTACATATTCATCCACCTTCACAACCATCCCCTGGGCTACATATTCATCCACCTTCACAACCATCCCCTAGGCTACATATTCATCCACCTTCACAACCATCCCCTAGGCTACATATTCATCCCCATTCACAACCATCCCTAGGCTACATATTCATCCCCATTCACAACCATCCCTAGACTACATATTCATCCCCCTTCACAACCATCCCTAGGCTACATATTCATCCCCCTTCACAACCATCCCTAGGCTACATATTCATCCCCCTTCACAACCATCCCCTAGGCTACATATTCATCCCCCTTCACAACCATCCCCTAGGCTACATATTCATCCCCCTTCACAACCATCCCTAGACTACATATTCATCCCCCTTCACAACCATCCCTAGGCTACATATTCATCCACCTTCACAACCATCTCCTAGGCTACATATTCATCCACCTTCACAACCATCCCCTAGGCTACATATTCAGCCACGTTCAACACCATCCCCTAGGCTACATATTCATCCACCTTCACAACCATCCCCTATGCTACATATTCATCCACCTTCACAACCATCCCCTATGCTACATATTCATCCCCATTCACAACCATCCCCTATGCTTCAAACTCAACCCCCTCTACAACCATCCCTAGGCTACATATTCATCCCCCTTCACAACCATCCCTAGACTACATATTCATCCCCCTTCACAACCATCCCTAGGCTACATATTCATCCCCCTTCACAACCATCCCTAGGCTACATATTCATCCCCCTTCACAACCATCCCTAGACTACATATTCATCCCCCTTCACAACCATCCCTAGGCTACATATTCATCCCCCTTCACAACCATCCCCTAGGCTACATATTCATCCCCCTTCACAACCATCCCCTATGCTTCAAACTCAACCCCCTCTACAACCATCCCTATGCTACATATTCATCCCCCTTCACAACCATCCCTAGACTACATATTCATCCCCCTTCACAACCATCCCTAGACTACATATTCATCCCCTTCACAACCATCCCTAGACTACATATTCATCCCCCTTTACAACCATCCCTAGACTACATATTCATCCCCCTTCACAACCATCCCTAGACTACATATTCTTCCCCTCACAACCATCCCTAGACTACATATTCATCCCCCTTCACAACCATCCACTAGGCTACCATTCATCCCCATTCACAACCCATCCCTAGACTACATATTCATCCCCCTTCACAACCATCCCTAGACTACATATTCATCCCCCTTTACAACCATCCCTAGACTACATATTCATCCCCCTTCACAACCATCCCTAGACTACATATTCATCCCCCTTCACAACCATCCCTAGACTACATATTCATCCCCTTCACAACCATCCCTAGACTACATATTCATCCCCCTTCACAACCATCCCTAGGCTACATATTCATCCCCCTTTACAACCATCCCCTAGGCTACATATTCATCCCCCTTCACAACCATCCCCTAGGCTACATATTCATCCACCTTCACAACCATCCCCTGGGCTACATATTCATCCCCCTTCACAACCATCCCCTAGGCTACATATTCATCCACCTTCACAACCATCCCCTGGGCTACATATTCATCCCCCTTCACAACCATCCCCTAGGCTACATATTCATCCAGCTTCACAACCATCCCCTGGGCTACATATTCATCCACCTTCACAACCATCCCCTAGGCTACATATTCATCCACCTTCACAACCATCCCCTAGGCTACATATTCATCCCCATTCACAACCATCCCTAGACTACATATTCATCCCCCTTCACAACCATCCCTAGGCTACATATTCATCCACCTTCACAACCATCCCCTAGGCTACATATTCATCCCCCTTCACAACCATCCCCTGGGCTACATATTCATCCCCCTTCACAACCATCCCTAGACTACATATTCATCCCCCTTCACAACCATCCCTAGGCTACATATTCATCCCCCTTCACAACCATCCCCTAGGCTACATATTCATCCCCCTTCACAACCATCCCCTAGGCTACATATTCATCCCCCTTCACAACCATCCCTAGACTACATATTCATCCCCCTTCACAACCATCCCTAGGCTACATATTCATCCCCCTTCACAACCATCTCCTAGGCTACATATTCATCCCCCTTCACAACCATCTCCTAGGCTACATATTCAGCCACGTTCAACACCATCCCCTAGGCTACACATTCATCCACCTTCACAACCATCCCCTAGGCTACATATTCATCCACCTTCACAACCATCCCCTAGGCTACATATTCATTCACCTTCACAACCATCCCCTATGCTACATATTCAGCCCCCTTCACAACCATCCCCTATGCTACATATTCATCCACCTTCACAACCATCCCCTATGCTACAAACTCAACCCCCTTCACAACCATCCCCTATGCTACATATTCAGCCCCCTTCACAACCATCCCCTATGCTACATATTCATCCACCTTCACAACCATCCCCTATGCTTCAAACTCAACCCCCTTCACAACCATCCCCTATGCTACAAACTCAACCCCCTTCACAACCATCCCCTATGCTACATATTCAGCCACCTTCACAACCATCCCCTATGCTACATATTCAGCCCCCTTCACAACCATCCCCTAGGCTACAAACTCAACCCCCTTCACAACCATCCCCTAGGCTACATATTCATCCCCCTTCACAACCATCCCCTATGCTTTAAACTCAACCCCCTTCACAACCATCCCTAGACTACATATTCATCCCCCTTCACAACCATCCCTAGACTACATATTCATCCCCCTTCACAACCATCCCCTATGCTACATATTCAACCCCCTTCAAAAACCATCCCTATGCTACATATTCAGCCCCATTCACAACCATCCCCTATGCTTCAAACTCTACCCCCTCTACAACCATCCCTAGGCTACATATTCATCCCCCTTCACAACCATCCCCTATGCTTCAAACTCAACCCCCTCTACAACCATCCCTAGGCTACATATTCATCCCCCTTCACAACCATCCCTAGACTACATATTCAGCCCCCTTCACAACCATCCCTAGGCTACATATTCATCCCCCTTCACAACCATCCCCTACGCTTCAAACTCAACCCCCTCTACAACCATCCCTAGGCTACATATTCATCCCCCTTCACAACCATCCCTAGACTACATATTCAGCCCCCTTCACAACCATCCCTAGACTACATATTCAGCCCCCTTCACAACCATCCCTAGACTACATATTCAGCCCCCTTCACAACCATCCCTAGACTACATTTTCATCCCCCTTCACAACCATCCCTAGACTACATATTCATCCCCCTTCACAACCATCCTATGCTAACAGATTCATCCCCCTCAAAACCATCCCTATGCTACATATTCATCCCCCTTCACAACCATCCCTAGGCTACATATTCATCTCCCTTCACAACCATCCCCTATGCTACATATTCATCCCCCTTCACAACCATCCCTAGGCTACATATTCATCCCCCTTCACAACCATCCCCTATGCTACATATTCATCCCCCTTCACAACCATCCCTAGGCTACATATTCATCCCCCTTCACAACCATCCCCTATGCTACATATTCATCCCCCTTCACAACCATCCCTAGGCTACATATTCATCCCCCTTCACAACCATCCCCTATGCTACATATTCATCCCCCTTCACAACCATCCCCTATGCTACATATTCATCCACCTTCACAACCATCCCTAGGCTACATATTCAGCCCCCTTCACAACCATCCCCTAGGCTACATATTCAGCCCCCTTCACAACCATCCCCTAGGCTACATATTCATCCCCCTTCACAACCATCCCCTGGGCTACATATTCATCCCCCTTCACAACCATCCCTAGGCTACATATTCATCCCCCTTCACAACCATCCCTAGACTACATATTCATCCCCCTTCACAACCATCCCCTATGCTACATATTCAGCCACCTTAAACACCATCCCCTAGGCTTCAAATTCAGCCACCTTCAACACGATCCCCTAGGCTTCAAATTCAGCCCTTTAAGGGGGGATTTGCGTATTTATTTCCTCACATGTATGTGTATATTATTGTTGTTGTTTCCTCCCTAGACCTCTATCAAGCTTTAAAAAAAAAAAAAAAAAACACCTGCCATAGATTATCCTAGATAAATTTGTACATTTTTCGATACAAATCGTAGAGTGATGGGTTGGTACGTAGGTATGTACGTAGGATTGTATTTACCCACCCACACCCACGACCGCCCATCATCCAGTCACACACACACACACACACACACACACACACACGCACACACACTTTTATCTCACTCACACAGACACTCTCTCTCTCTCTGTGAGAGTACTGTGGGATTGAGGATTGAAGGAGTCAGGGCACGTGCAGAGATAAAGAGATAACTCCTCTAGAACCCTGTTACCGGGGCCACTAATTGAGAGACCTGGGATTGGCTAGTTATCCTCTGCGCCCCAATAATCCCCTACAACCCTGATATCCCCCTACAACCCTGATACCCTCCCCCCCTTGATGCAGTCCTCTACACCTAGATATCCTCTTAACACACCCTTGATATCCTCTAACACCCAGATATCGTCTAAGAACTGTGGGATATGGGCTTGGGGGAGTTCTGGGGTGGGTGGAGGGGGGATTTTTAACATTTTGGTTTGGTGGGGGGGGTTACTCTTTCGTTTCGTCTACAATTTGATTCCTTTGGTACTTTTCTGATTTGTTATACACCATGATTTGTTTTGTGGTGTATTTTATATACCCTTATCTTGCTTCGTATATTTTGCATATCCTTTTTCCTGAGATCCGCTAACCCTGCAAAACAAATTATCTAGTTCCTAGGCTGCATAAACTCTTAGTAAGGAATCCTCTACACCAAAAATGTGTAACAACGTAGATATCTCTACGATATCCTCTACACCCTGATATCCTCTACACCCTGATATCCTCTACACCCAGATTCCTCTACACCCTGATATCCTCTACACCCTGATATCCTCTACACCCTGATATCCTCTACACCCTGATATCCTCTACACCCTGATATCCTCTACACCCGATAATCCTCTACACCCTGATATCCTCTACTGATTCCTACCCCTGCAAAGGCTCTAAACCCAGATATCCTCAAAAAAAAAAAAAAAAAAAAAAAAATCAATTCAATTTGCTAGTTAACCCTTTGAAGCTCTGACGCGTTTTAACAGTTTATTTTGGCTATCATTAGACGATTGTATGCAGCTTAGGAAGCATATGTGGGTATTAAAAGGGTAAATACTATCTCCATCAACCCTTTGACTTCCATATACCGTTACTAATCTGAGTATAATCGTTTAATAGTAGCCAGAAAACAGAACAGAAACGCGTATTGGAGCTTCAAAGGGTTAACATGTACAGTTGGCCTGCTTGGGCATTATACATGTATACATGTATACATGTACAGTTGGCCTGCTTGGACATTATACACCATATCTAAACTTCTAAACGAAGGTCAAAGTCAAGGATTCTGGCCAAATATCATAGTTCACCTATATTTTGTTTTTAGAAACTGACTGCAACAAGTGTCTATGTCTCCCCCCCCCCCTTTCTCTCTCTCTCTCTTTCTCCTCTCTCTCTCTTTCTCTCTCTCTCTCTCTCTGTATCTTATATATATATATATATATATATATCTATTATATATATATATATATATATATATATAGATAGATAGATAGATAGACTTTTATGTGACGCACCTGCCCCCCCCCCCCCACCCTCCCTACCTTCACCTTTGATCACCATAGCAACATTAATTAAGCGTGCCTGTCAAAAGTACGCCCCCCCCCCATATCTTCCCGCCCCAGGGGGTCATCTAACTATCATATCCCTTGAGACCTTAGTACATATTACCCTTGAGACTTTACATTTACCCTTGAGACCTTATACATATTACCCTTGAGACTTATACAGATTACCCTTGAGACCTTATATTACCTTGAGACTTATACATATTACCCTTGAGACCTTATCCATTACCCTTGAGACCTTATACATATTACCCTTGAGACCTTATACATATTACCTTGAGACCTTATACATATTACCCTTGAGACCTTATACATATTACCCTTGAGACCTTATACATATACCCTTGAGACCTTATACATATTACCCTTGAGACCTTATCCTATTACCCTTGAGACCTTATACATATTACCCTTGAGACCTTATCCATATTACCCTTGAGACCTTATACATATTACCCTTGAGACCTTATCCATATTACCCTTGAGACCTTATACATATTACCCTTGAGACCTTATACATATTACCCTTGAGACCTTATACATATTACCCTTGAGACCTTATACATATTACCCTTGAGACCTTATCCATATTACCCTTGAGACCTTATACATATTATTTGAGAGACATGTTTTCCACTCATTCAGCCACATATAGAGATATATATATTGTTAAAACATATACAAATGATTAAGGGGAGATGTCCATGTGAGGGAATTTTTTCTTGACGCCTTTCTCCCTCATGTTTAGCCCCATTGTTTTTCGAATTTTAAGACGTTTGCCCCATTATTTTGACTATTTTAAGAACTTTCAACACATTTCTGTCAATTTTAAAACCTAACGTCTTAAAACAGTTGGCTGAATGGGGCCAAATGGATACAAGCCAGAGAAAGATAGAAAAGGGCAGAAATAACAAAACAGTCCCCCCCCCCTCCCCCTTAATGAAGTCCTCTAAATGTAGTTGAAATCAAATAAACAAGACGTCGCCGGTACTGAAGGGGTTAAGGGGAGATTTCCACTTGAGGAATTTTTTTCTTGACTCCTTTTTCCCTCATGTTTAGCCCCATTGATTTTCTAATTTTAAAACGTTCGCCCCATTATTTTGACGATTATAAGAACTTTCGACCCATTTCTGTCAATTTTAAGACCTTTCGTGCCATTTAGGTGTCGATTTTATCCTGGCGAGCGATAGCGAGCCTGTTATTTAAGAGGAACCGGCTTTCACCCGGGACATTTTTCTACCGAAAAATGTACAAATTTATCTTGAAAGGGGCTCAAGGGGGTGTAATCTTAAGCTTGATGGATATCTAGGGACCAAACTAAATACCTCCCCTTAATGATGAGTTGGTGGTGTTGGTGTTATATTGCCTGTGCCAGTATTGTAACCTGCCCTTTGTCTCCTTCATACACAAAAGCGAGATAAATAAATACCAAATAATAGTTACTGCATATCTTATCTATCTATCAGCTCTTACTCTCCCTTGCTCACTACTCTCTTACTTCTTACTCTCCCTTGTCTTACTCTCTTACTTCTTACTCTCCCGTTCTCTTACTCTCCCTTCTTACTCTCTTACTTCTTACTCTCCCTTGCTCTTACTCTCCCTTGCGCATACTCTCTTACTTTCCCTTGCTCTTACTCGCTTACTTACTCTCCCTTGCTCTTACTCTCCCTTGCTCTGACTCTCTTACTTCTTACTCTCCCTTGCTCATACTCTCTTACTTTTCCCTTGCTCTTACTCTCTTACTTCTTACTCTCCCTTGCTCTTACTCTCCCTTGCTCTGACTCTCTTACTTCTTACTCTTGCTCTTACTCTCTTACTTCTTACTCCCTTGCTCTTACTCTCGTACTTCTTACTCTCCCTTGCTCTTACTCTCCCTTGCTTACTCCCCTTGCTCTTACTCTCCCTTGCTCATACTCTTACTTCTTACTCTCCCTTGCTCTTACTCTCTTACTTCTTACTCCTCCCTTGCTCTTACTCTCCCTTGCTCTTACTCTCCCTTGCTCATACTCTCTTACTTCTTACTCTCCCTTGCCTATCTTACCCTTCTTACTCTCCCTTGCTCTTACTCTCCCTTGCTCTTACTCTCCCTTGTTCATACCTCTTACTTCTACTCTCCCTTGCTCTTACTCTCCCTTGCTCTTACTCTCCCTTGATCTTACTCTCCCTTTCTCTTACTCCCTTGTTCATACTCTCTTTCAGCACGCATGGGTCGTCTCCTACACGAAGCAAGTCCGCAGCCATGGATCAAAAAACGCCATCCGAGAAGGAGCAGCAGTGACATAAATCAGCCAACGCCAAAAAAAAAAACAGATGCAACCGAGGACCACCAGCGATAAGGACCGGAGACAGCGAGGACCGAGGACAGCCATGAACATAAATGTAGATCCGACAAGAACCAAAAATATTATTGAAGCGCGTTCCGTGAGTTCTAAAATAACAAATTTAAAGGTTTTCTATGCAAACGCTCGTAGCATACGCAATCAATTTTCAGATTTAGATGAGCTAGTGTTTACAGAAAATTATGATGTGATTGGCATAACAGAATCTTGGCTCAATACAGAAGATAGAGACTTTTTAGCAGAGTATTCACTTCCCGTTTATGTAATGTTTGAGAAAAGCCGAATAAGTCGAAATGGAGGTGGCGTTTTACTTTATATCAAAGAAAGTCTTAACCCTACCCTCTTGTCAAAACCTCAACTTGTGAACGTCGACGCATCTTTTGTGCTAATAAAGAATAATAAAGGTACCAAAATAATACTTGCATTAATATACAGACCTCCAGCTCAATCAGTGCAAACTGACCGAGAAATTTACGAACAAATTGCAGATATAAGTAACTCGCAAGATACCGTAATTTTTGGTGACTTTAATTTACCTGTGACCAAGTGGGGCGATACTCTTACTTCACACTCCGGACATGACTTGTATACGAACTTGCAAGAGAGTTCGCTTAATCAATTTGTTGGAACGCCGACCCGTGGTAATAACGTTCTTGACATTGTACTTGCAAAAAAAGAAGAATTAATAGAGAATTTGAATGTTGGTGATGAATTCAGTAACAGCGACCATCATACGATAACTTTCACTTTAAAGTTTACTAGTATCGAACCAAATAGTAGCATCGAAAAAGTCCCTAATTTCAAGAAAGCAAACTTCCATAAACTTAGAGCTATGTTTAAAGAAACTGACTGGAGCTTTTTAATTCACAATAACGACATAAATACATCTTGGAAGTTATTCGAAGCCACTTTACCTAAACGCAGTGCAAGACTGCATACCATCTCGAAAACTCGGCGTCCAGGCCATAATAATAAGCCCAAATGGTGGAAAATAAAGATATTTCCAAACTGCCCTGCTTTGCTAAAAAATTTGCTAAATGATAGAATAAAATCCAGACAAAAGGACGAAGAACGGCTGAAATTTTGTAGGAAGCTACGCACGCCAAAGCCAAAAAGTTAATTAAGCAAAGTAAAAAGAAAATACCTTAGAGTTACATATTGCGAAGTCAAAGTAAAACACACCCGAAAGAATTCTAATAGTTAAATATCAGAAAAAGAAAAAAGTAGTTACTTTCAACTGTTGGACCGTTTAGTCGATGAAAATGTAGAATACACCAAAGATGAAGAACAAATGAGTAATCCCCTCAATACCTTCTTTGCATCAGTTTTTACTTCCAACAGAAGACCTTCAGTGATATCCCTACACCATCGCCGATTCAGATTGATAATTTCAGATGTTTTAAGCCATATCACCGTTACAGAGAGAGAAGTTATTGAATTGGTTTAGATAAACTCAAGGTAAATAAAACGCCTGGACCCTGATACAATCTCGCCTAGGAGTTGCTAAAGGAAGCTAAGGATGAGCTCTCTAAACCACCTGACCCCCCCAATTTTTTACTATTCAATACTCCTTGGCCAGTCTGGAACTATGCAGGCCCGTGATCATGGGAAGCTTAGCCCAAACGTAACACCGATATTCAAAAAAAGGCAGCAAATCCCTATCCAGTAACTATCGTCCAATTAGCTTAACCTCAGTTTGTATGGAAAATGCCTAGAAACTTTCCATACGAAGACAGACTCCGTAAATCACTTAGAGTGAAAATAACATACTTAAAGATACTCAACACGGCTTTCTGGGGGGGTAAAAAACGTTTCCTGGTTGTAACAAACAACTCTTAGACTTCTCTTCCTTACGATATCCTCAACCTCCTAACGATGAGACTACAGCCTGGGTAGATATTATATACCTTGATTTGTTCAAAAAGGGCACTGTTGACAAAGTTCCCCACAAACGTTTTACGTGCTAAAACTAAAAGCGCAATGGAATACAAGACGGTGTGTTGAAATGGATAGAAAATTGGCTCAGCGAACAGAAAGCAAAGAGTAGTCCATAAACGGTCAAGGCATCATCAAATTGGACCAATGTAAGTAGTCGGGGTACCTCCCAGGGATCGGTTACTAGGACCAATTCTCTTTCTACTTTACATCACGACATAGATGAGGGTCTCACCTGTACAAATCTCAAAATTTGCTGACGATACAAAAATTGCAAATAGCGTACTCCTCGAAAGAACAAGTTGACGATATGCCAACACACTCTAGATCAATTGTCATGTTTGGGCCTCAACTTTGGCAAATGAGTTTCAATGCGGATAATGTAAAGTACTACATATCGGATACCTAAATGAGAAAGCAAACTATTCGATGAATGGCACTCGAGCTTTAAGAATGTAAACAGAGAAACCGATCGTGGGATTAAACAATATCGAGTAACCTAAAAACCGAGTCCAACAATGTTCAGGAAGTTGTTAAGAAGGCAAACAAAATAATTGGCTTTTATAGGCAGGTCATTTGAGCATAAATCCAAAGAAGTTATCCTAACCCCTTTACAATTCCTTATGGTCCCGCGCCCCTCTTCTGGAATACTGCGTATCAATCCTGGTGCCCTTTATTACCAAAAAGATATAAACAAGCCTAGAATCGAGTTCAAAACTTAGAGTTACCAAAATGATACCTAGCCTAAAGAACAACCATACGAATAGCTGTCGTTAGAGAATTAAATCTATTTTCCTTTAAACCCAGCGCATATTAAGAGGGCGACTTAATTCAATGTGTTCAAAATCATCAAAGGCATCGACAATATGAACTGTAGTAAGTACTTCACTACTCGACCAAAGGTGGGTCTAATTTACAACGCGGGAAACGGTTGCAAAATTAATTGGTAAAATCTTTTAACTCGCACGAATCTAAGAATTTTCTTCTTCAATTCGAGTTGTCAACTTGTGGAATGGCTTTCCCCGAAACGTTCTAGACTGCCTCACCCCGTTGATTCATTTAAACTCCGCCTAGATAAATATCTCGCATCAAACCCGCGACTACCTGCGTTTGTCATGAATAACTGTTATTTTATCCCCCCTCAGTTACTAACCCATCTGTCCCGCTCACTAACTTCCTAATCCTGCCACTGACATTAGTTCCAGGGCAGTAATTCCCTTTCCAATGTTCCCTTATACCCCCTCTACACCACTGTTTTGGACACTTGAATCCTCAGTGTTTTGGAGGACAAGCACCGTAGAAAGGTCAACTGGATCTCTGTTGTTGCTTGATTTCCTTTGTACTTCCTTCCCTTTGTACTCCTTTGTACTTCTTACTCTCCCTTGCTCTTTAATCTCCCTTGCTACTCTCTGCACCACTCTTGTTTTGTTTGTTTTTTTTTTGTTTTTTTTTTTTTTTTTTTTTTTTTTTTTTTTGTTTTTTTTTTTTTTTGTTTTTTTTTTTAAACCTTGTGGGACTGAAGGCCTATATTTAAGCCTATCCTCTTGCGCGGCCCCGAGATTATCGACTGAAGCTTCGAGATGGTTTGTTGCCTTTACATAATATATATATATATATATATATATACACCCACACGAGCGAAAGATTGAGTGAAGTAAGTAAAGTGCACGGAGTAATCAGAACAAACCTGTTATCCGACCGACTTTTTCCCATTAAGGGGGAGTCACCGGCTTTCTCTATCTTCCTTCCATCCTTCACTTTACTTTCCCTGGCTTGTATCCATTCGGCCCTATTCAGCCTACTGTTTTTAAGACGTTTATCCCCAACCCGGTGTCGATTTCTTCCTGGCGAGCGATAGCGAGCAGGCATTGTATGGAGAAATCCGTCCCTTCGCCGGAAGAAATTTTTCTATTCGTTCGTAAAAATTTACAAATTTAGCTTGCTGTCGAAACTAAACTATATATCATGCTGGATCTCGAGCGCTCGCCAGGAAATATTGACACGTGGATGGGGGTAAACGTCTTGACAACAGGTAGGCTGAATGGGGCCTAATGGGATACAAGCCAAAGAGAGAGGGAGAGAAAGACGAAAAAGCGAGGTGGGCTCCCGTTAACAGGCAAAT
>CM064519.1:54380609-54725609 GCA_032716605.1 Paralithodes platypus
TAACTTTTATAGCCCTAACTTAATCAAACTCGACCCTCTGTTCTCCAGCCTAAGTTTGAATGTAGTTTCCTTTACCATGGTCAAACTTAGAGGGAGGTAGACACTAGCTAATGAAAGTTTTCTAATTGTATCGCCTTTGGTTCTGTGTGTTTGGTATTTTCTAGTAAATTTTGGTATATTCTAGTACATTTTGGTATATTCTAGTAAATTTTGGTATATTCTAGTAAATTTTGGCTATTCTTGGACGATTAAACACTAGCTAATTTATATTTTTGTATTGTATCGTATTCTCGTATTCTTTTTAGTTTATTTGGATTGTCTAGTTTAATTTGGCTATTATTTAACGATTATAGATAGATTAGGATAGACATGAATGGGTGTTTCTGATTTATATATATATATATATATATATATATATATATATATATATATGCCTGGAAATCCACAGAAGAGTACAGAACAAATACCTGACTCTGGAGCCAGCCACTCTTGCAAATTTTTATAATAACTGAAGATCTACGAAAGTAGAGAAATGCATTTTAACACTTTTACATAAACATTATTTTAATATGTACACAACAGTCCGAGCCTTCTAATAAGATACTCGGACATACTTTTTAAACTCTTATTTTGTGCATGCAATATATTTTAGATGCAATTTAATGTTAGCACTAAAATTGTTTAAACTTTGTGCAGTGAACCTACCCTTTTCTACACACCTTTAGTGTGGAAGCATATTCGCATATATTTTTACCACAAGAATCAATATATTTCATGTTTTATATATATATATAAGTTTTCTAATTGTATCATCTTCTTCGTATTAGTGTATATGGATTGTCTAGTTTATGTTTGCTATCATTAGACGATTTTATGTAGTTTAGGAAGGGACGTATTTGGTGTTTCTGTTTTCTTATCGTTAATAACGGGATTTATAATTGCATCGCCTTCGTCTTTATAGTGTATTTGGATGTTCTTCTTCATTTAGACGCTCATTAATCGATTTTATGCAGCTTAGGAAGGACGTAGTTGGTGTTTCTATTTTGCACATAAATATATGGACACCAAAAACACACACTCACAAACACACACATCTACACTCACAAGAACGCACGCACACACACACACACACACTCACATCTACAATCACAAGCCCGCACGTCTACACACACAAGCACACACGCGCACATGCACACATACAGACACACACACGCACACGCACATCTACACTCACAAGCCCGCACATCTACACTCACAAGCACGCACACGACCCAAATTTAGGCTCCAGGGGGCACGCAAGATTGCTTTTTTACTCTCTCTCTCTCTCTCTCTATCTATGTATCTCTTTTTTTTGTGCTACTGTTTTCTTGCACTCTGCTGTATTTTGGTCTCTGCTATCTCAACTAGAATCATTTATTCAATCACCAGTCATCAATCAGCCTCTCTGACTTCATTGGCTTCACCTCACATAAAGAAAATCTTCCAAGCTTTCACATAAAAAAATAAAAATAAAAACAAATAATATATATATATATATACAGGGTGTCCATAAAGTCTCTTTACAATTTAACATATTTATTACAAAAGCAAATGAACAGACAAATATGTGGAAATTATTACAAAATGAGGAGTAGATATTGAAGTTTTTTTTGCCTCATTTAGTACACCTCTACATGGGCACCATTAGTTGCACGAAGCACATCAAGACGGTACTCGATTTCTTGCCATGTTCGCTGTAGGATAGCCGCATCAATGGTCGCCATGCTATCAGTGATCTTTTGCTTTAGGTCAGTGATGTCCCGTATCTCTGTTCGATACACGATATCTTTAACATAACCCCATAGAAAGAAGTCCAGGGGAGTGATATCTGGTGAACGAGGTGGCCAGGGAATCGGGCCATCCCTTCCAATCCACCGGTCTGTGAATGTTTGATTTAGGAACTCACGAACACGCAGTCCCCAATGTGGTGGTGCACCATCTTGCTGATAAATGATGGTTGGTTGAAGGTCATCTAGTTGTGGTGCCACATATTCAGTCAAAAGGTCAAGGTAAACATTTGCAGTAATTGTTTTCTTGTGTAAGAAAAATGGACCAATGGACAAATGCAATGTTATTAAAAACTTTGATAACCACCGAGTACATACAACAAATCTGATTAAAATATCTCATCAATTGCCTTGGTAATAATTTTTTTAAATTGTAAAGAGACTTTATGGACACCCTGTATATATATATCAATACAACACTCTTTGCATTCTCCCTTACACGCGTTTTTCCTTATTTTATTTTTTTTAATAATTTGTATATCAATTTTGCTTTATCCATTTATTCCCTTGTCTCACTATGACATGCTCTAGCACCATATCATTACACATTCTTCTGTAATATATAAATACAAAATTACAATTCAAGTTCACTATGGGATCTCGCATGCGGTATAAAAGATTCGAACCATTATATTTTTCACTTATATAAGATTCCAGATAATTAATCTAACAAGTATATGGGTTTCAAGTATGTATTATATCAAGTACGCAAGATTCAAAACACTTAATCTATCAAGTTCATAAGAATCAAGACCCAATAAAAAGTTAAGACAATAGTTGAGAGTTATGTTAGTTATATATCAAGTACTGGTACATGAGAGTCAAGACGCAAACATTTCTAGTAATTATGTTCAATCAAGTATATTATTCAGCTTTTGAAGGATCTGTGGTAGCTAAAAAAATAATAATAAACTTAATTAAATAATCTAATAATTGCCAGCATATAATGCAAAGGACGTCACCGGTTAGGGAGAGGCGCTCCCCACTATCCCTGAGGCTGTGACAGTAATCCCCCCGTGGCCGCTACCCTGACATATTGGTTCAGCCCCGACCCACCCACCATCCCTTCCCACCCAATACCACCCCTACCCCACTCACTACCATCCCTACCCCACCCCTTCCCTTCCCACCCACTGCCAACCCCACCCCCTTCCCTTCCCACCCACTACCACCCCTACCCCATTCCCTTTCCACCCACTGCCAACCCCACCCCTTCCCTTCCCATTCCCTTTTCACCCATTAAAATCCCACTTTTTGTTGTCTTTCTTTCTACCTATTTCTAACCTCTTTCTGTTCCCTTCCATCTCTCCTTTCCCATTTATTCCCTTCCCCTCTTCTTCTCATTCTCACCCCTACTCCATCCCACTCACAACCAACCCTATCCCTGATCACCTAGTCCCACATCTTGTTGTCTTTCTTTCCACCTATTTCTCACCCCTCTCTTTTCGCTTTCACCCTCTTTCCCATGCATTCCCTTCCCGCCTCTCTACTAATTCAGATACGTATTTGTTTACTCTCTCTCTCTCTCTCTTCCTAAATGTGCCTCTTCTTCTCTTCCCCTCGTCTTTAACCTCCCAACATTCACCCAAATTATTTTACTGCGTCGTCCAAGTCTCGTCTCCTTTATTCTTTTTTCCTTATCTCCCTCCTTCGTGTTCCCTTTCTTCTCTTACTCCATTTTATTTCCTTAATCTAGTGTCACACGGGCGTTTTTTCCGGCAATTTTCGATTAGTTTTTCCTCGTAATATGTTGAGACTCTTTCACTAGTTTATATCCTTTCGACACATTTCTTTGTCAATTCTAAGACTTTTCGAGCTATTTAGATGTCTTTTTTTTATCCTGGCGAGCGATAGCTAGCCTACAATTTAGGAGGAATTGGGCTTCGGCCGGGGGCATTTTTCTACCGAAAAATGCAAAAATGTATCTCAAAAGGGTAGTCTTTAAGATATATGTTTCAAAGTTTGATGGGAGGTGTAGGGAGGGTAAACAATATAAATAAATAAATGACAATACAAATAAATAAATAAATCCCTTACGTTGGCATTAAATTGCGGTTGATTCAGCACTGGTTGAGAGCTACTGGTTGAGTCGTCAGGGAACCGGTGGATGGAGAAAAAGGGCCAAACGTACCCAAGACAGAGTCCACTCAAACCCAAACATTTCGTGTTTAGGACCTTCTGTAAACATAACCTTTCGTACTCAAGAGTCAAGAAGTTCTGTAGACGTAATATATCTTACCCAAGATGGTCTATACTGAATACATTACTTATCCAGGGCGCTTTTATATACGCTTCTATCGCATTTAATCTGAATCTCTGTATCGAACATATGTGTCCGTATTCTGTTTATCAATCCACCATAATTATCATTATTTATTAACACCAATATTACTATTTCCACTATTATCAATTATCTCCCTTTTCTCACCTGTTTTCCTTCAACTTACCTTATTTTTTTCTTCTCCCTTATTACCTTTAAATCATATTAAACAGTACTACCTCCTCTGTTTTCCCATCACCCATTATTTTGTTCTCTACCTAATAACTCTGAACATCTACCGTACCCTTAATATCTCCTCTGTTCGCCTATTTGCATATCTCTTAATTATTTGTTTTCCTCTACCTAATAAGTCTTAAACATCTACCTTTATTTTATTCTCTTCTCACCTATTACCCATCTTATATTTTCCTCTCTTTACACATCATTTATCATATAATTATGTTCTTCTCCCTAATAATTCTAAACATCTACTATCATTTCACCTTATTTCCCCACCACCTCTCTTATCTGTTCCTCTACCTAGTAAATTTATATATCAAACATTATTACGTCCTATGTTTTCCTTTCAACCATCTTATGTTCCTCTATCTAATAACTCTAAACATCTACAATTACCATCTTCTCAGTACGTTCACCTATTTAAATGTTTGTTTATCTTACTGTTTCCTCTACCTAATATGTCTTAAACATCTACCATTATTTTCTTTTCTTCTCACCTATTTTTCCATCACCCCATTTTATTTTCTCCTCCTCCTCTCCCTTCTCCAACCCCCCCCCCCCTCCCCCACCCCCTACCCTAACGACTTCCTCATGTAAATATCTTCCATTTACTGGGGAATCTCCACTTTTTAGGACACAATCAATTCAGCCATCTATTTGTTTTCCTGGTAGATTCCTGCAGCCATGTTTAGCCCGTTCCAATCACATGATTTTTTATTGTTTTTTATTTGTTACTTTATGAATACTACTGTCAGCCGATTTTACCTGGCTTAAAACGAGTAAACAGTATCTCAATTAACCCCATAACTCCGATAGATTTACGCTACTGTCAATTGATCTTACTTAGAAAGTCATTCAAATGTATCTCAATTAATTAATCTAACTCAGACATATTTCTATAATCGATAGATGCTAGTATTCGAATATTTTATTATGCTTAGAAAGAGGTAGAAAAGGAACTCTATTAAACCACTTACTTCAACAGATTTCTTTACTTCACTAATGCTACTGTGAGATTATTTGACACTGCTTATAAAGGGAAACAGAGGATTATTTGACACTGCTTATAAAGGGAAACAGAGGATTATTTGACACTGCTTATAAAGGGAAACAGAGGATTATTTGACACTGCTTATAAAGGGAAACAGGATTATTTGACACTGCTTATAAAGGGAAACAGAGGATTATTTGACACTGCTTATAAAGGGAAACAGAGGATTATTTGACACTGCTTATAAAGGGAAACAGAGGATTATTTGACACTGCTTATAAAGGGAAACAAAGGATTATTTGACACTGCTTATAAAGGGAAACAGAGGATTATTTGACACTGCTTATAAAGGGAAACAGAGGATTATTTGACACTGCTTATAAAGGGAAACAGAGGATTCCCATTAATGCTATAGCTCCCACAGTTCCTTCTTAAGCTAAATAAAATCGTCTGTAAGTAGTGAGATTAAAAACAAAATTTGGCATATGATTTGAAAAGGATAAAGTGATGAAAGTAGGTGGGTGATATAGATAAGGTGGAGTCTCACTAGTACATTTTTCCAGCAATTCTTCGAAGCAACTCTAGTCTGGCAACTTCTGAATCAAAGAGTTAATAAGAATTCTTCCACCTCAATTTATATACCGGTACCTTTAGTCTAGTTGTCGATACGAATCCAACTGTGTCCTTATACAGTATATGGCAATACAAACAAATATTCTATTCAAAACTGTAGAAATGGAGAGTTAATATTTCGTAGAGAGAGAGAGAGAGAGAGAGAGAGAGAGAGAGAGAGAGAGAGAGAGAGAGAGATTAAACTACGGCAAATTAGTAGAGCTATTAAGAAAAATACCGTCAACATATACTTAAGTTTTGTACACTTGGACACGAACTTTGTTATCCTAACTCGGCAAATATTTTCGTGAGTCGATTGTATTATATTGTGTGATTGTATTATATTGTGTGTACTCTAATTAAGACACCGCTTACGAATTGCTAAGTATATCCTACACGAATCCCTTAACCCCTACTGTACCGGCGATGTCTTTTTCATTAAATTCTGGCAACTATTAGACATTATTCAATTTAGGACGGACATCTATCAATTAAAGGGCGACAAACTATTTCAATCCATTAACCCTTTCACGCACATATGACGCAGAGGTTGCCAGATTATCAATAAGAAATAGAGTTCTCTCACTCTTATAATTACCTTTCCAAAATTAGTGTTCTGCCCACAGCTAACTCAAAGACAACTGCAGAGGTTGAAGTAACTAAACTAGAGGTTTCTAAATACCCCTGATGGTAACAAAGGCTTTAAAGTTTCCCCAATAGGCTCAAAATCGCGTCATATGTCGGAGAGGGTTAAGCTGCCATGTAACCTTCCTAGGCTTCATAAAATCGTCTACATGCAGCTGAAATACAATAAAATATACGCCACCGCTACTGGAAGAGTTCATCATTTCACTATACTAAATATGTCAAATGTAGCAAAAAGGTCAAGAAGAAAAGTATGGGTGTAGCAGGAAGGGGAGGTTGGAATATTCGCTAGTTGTTTATAGCGCTGTGAAGGTAAACACAAGGGGTGGTGAGAGAGGGGAGGAAGGAAGGGAGGAGGGGAGGAAGTACTCTGAGGTGGAGGGGAGGTGTGGTGAAAGACAGAGAGGGGAGGAGGGGAGGAAGTACTCTGAGGTGGAGGGGAGGTGTGGTGAAAGACAGAGAGGGGAGGAGGGGAGGAAGTACTCTGAGGTGGAGGGGAGGTGTGGTGAAAGACAGAGAGGGGAGGAGGGGAGGAAAGGAGAGGTAAAAGATACTATGTAGTAAGAGAGATCTGTCATTATATTCGTATTTGAGCGCCATTTTGGTGCTGTAATGATCAAGCATCCGCGGGGTACTCATATATTATTGACAGTGTTGAATGATTTTGGAGCCATAATTATCAATAAATGAGGAGATACTCGATTTTTTACCACCATGCAAAATTGAGATCCAATCACGAAACTACACTGCATATGGTAATTCCCAATGTTTACTATGAGCACGGAGATATACTACGGCAGTGTCAGGATAGGCAAATGACACCAGTGGCACCCAAAATGGCGGAGGAGGTTGGCCGATCTCTGTTAGTATAGGGTCTCTAGGGAGGAAGGAAGGAAGGGCGGTATTCTCGTGAGAGGGAAGGGAAGAAGGGATAAACAACGGCAAAACAAATAATAATAATAATAAGAAAAATAAGAAAACAAAATATAAAATAAGAGAACCATAAGGTGATGGGCAAAACAAGGCAATCCGACAGGTTAGGGCTGTGGGTAATAAAATAGGTTGTGCTGTGTATTTATTAATTTATATATTTATATTTCTGATAGACAAGCAAGACAATGGATGATTATGCGTTCAGAGAGAGAGAGAGAGAGAGAGAGAGAGAGAGATAATTCGTGTGTGTGTGTGTGTGTGTGTGTGTGTGTGTGTGTGTGTGTGTGTGTGTGTGTGTGTGAGTGAGGGTGAGAGGGAATGATGTGGTGTGCAGGAGAATATGTAGCACATACAGAAATAGAGAGCGAACAATCAAACATAATGCCATGATCTATACACTTTAGATTATCAACGTACGTACTACACAGGGGAAGAAGAAGAAGAAGACAAAGAAGAAGGCAGAGAAAGCAAGCAATCAAATGGAGAAGAAGAAGAAGACAAAGAAGAAGACAGAGAAAGCAAGCAATCAAATGGAGAAGAAGAAGAAGACAAAGAAGAAGACAGAGAAAGCAAGCAATCAAATGGAGAAGAAGAAGAAGAAGAGGAAGAAAGGAAGCTATCAAATGGAGAAGGCAGAGATGACAAAGAAGAAAAATAAGAAGAAGAAGCAAAGAAATAAAGAAGGAGAAGAAGACAATTATGATGATGATTATGCTGATGATGACGATAGTGAAGAGGAAGAAGAAGATAAAGGACGAGGAGCACGAGAAGAAGAAAACAAATGGTAATTACGATGACGGTGATGAAAATGAAGAAGAAGAAGAAGAAGACAAAGACAAAAGAGAAGAACAAGAGGAAGAAGGAGGAAGAGCATAAGGTGTCGTCAAGGGGAAAAAAATGAGGGCGAGACGTGCCGAGGGGATAGAATGGTCGAGTCCAGGTAGAGGGAGAGGGGATGATGGTGGTGGGGAGGGAGGGAGGGGAGAGGGGTGATAGTGTACAGGGTGTGAGGGGAGTGGGGGCTAGAATGGTCGAGTCCAGGTAGAGGGAGGGGGGATGATGGTGGTGGGGAGGGAGGGGGGGGTGGGGGGTGATAATGTACAGTATGTGAGTGGAATAGGGGAGTGGGGATGGTGTTTGTGGTATGGTGATAGAGGGGATATAATGGGGACCAGGTAGAGGGAATGGGATGATGATGATGGTGGGGAGGGAGGGAGGGAGGGAGAGGGGTGATAATGTACAGTATGTGAGGGGAATAGGAGAGTGAGTATGGTGTTAGTGGTATGGTGATAGAGGGGAATATAGGAGAGGGTATGGTGTTATGGTATGGTGATAAAGAGGGGATACATTGGTGATAGAGGGGATGATGACGGTGGGGAGGGAGGGGAGAGGGGTGATAGTATACAGGGTGTGAGGGGAGTAGGGGAGTGGGTATGGTGTTAGCGGTATGGTGATAGAGGGGAACTATTGGTGAGGGACGAGAGAGTGGTGATCATGTACAGGGTGTGAAGGGAGTGGGTATGGTGTTAGTGGTATGGTGGTAGAGGGGAACTATTGGTGAGGGACGAGAGAGTGGTGATCATGTACAGGATGTGAGGGGAGTGGGTATGGTGTTAGTGGGTATGGTGGTAGAGGGGAACTATTGGTGAGGGACGAGAGAGTGGTGATCATGTATAGGATGTGAGGGGAGTGGGTATGGTGTTAGTGGGTATGGTGGTAGAGGGGAACTATTGGTGAGGGACGAGAGAGTGGTGATCATGTACAGGATGTGAGGGGAGTACGGGAGTGGTAATGGTGTTGTTAGAGGAAAGATAACAGAGGGGAAACACTGGTGAATGTAGGGAGGGTAATATTATACAGGGTGTGAGGGGAATATTGGAGTGGGTATAGTGTAGTGAACGACAAGGTAAGAGAGGGGAAATACTGGTGAATAACAGGAAGGGTAATATTATCCAGTGTATGAGGCGTGTGGGAGAGAGAGATAAACTACAATGTAACTAGAATAAGATAGATTGTACACCACTTTGTAACTGTCACCTTAATAAAAAAAAAAAAAAAAAAAAAAAAAAAAAAAAAAAAAAGGAAATATGCTTACATGATTTATTTATAGGGAGAGAGAGATATTACTATACAGTAGGTAGCCCCAACGAACTTGACATTAATTTTGACCCCTTAACTACTTATAACTCAGAATTAATTAAAGCAATCGGGCTGACACTTTGGGAAGAGTCGACCAGGTAATAGGTGTGGATATTTACAGTCCGTTTGCTCAAGGTTCTTTTGAGTTACGAAGAGGTCAGGGGTCGAGGTTTTTGTCAAGTTCGTTGGCGCTACCTTAGTTTGATAGTAGGGTGACATGAGGAGAGAAATGGGTATATAGAATCAGTCACAATTATCGGAACAGAAGAATAAAAACATAGGAAACGGAGAGAAAAACAAATATTCACTGTAAGAATGAAAAAGGTTAGTATGAAATACTATACAGAAACGAAGAATAGGGAACAAAATAGGAAAGGAGAATCTAATCTAATACTATACAGAAACGAAGAATAGGGAACAAAATAGGAAAGGAGAATATAATCTAATA
The DNA here is from genome assembly GCA_032716605.1 of Paralithodes platypus. Taxonomy (NCBI): domain Eukaryota; kingdom Metazoa; phylum Arthropoda; class Malacostraca; order Decapoda; family Lithodidae; genus Paralithodes; species Paralithodes platypus. Next base: position 54,390,704 of record CM064519.1, read on the forward strand.
GTTACTGAAAGAATAGGAAAGGAACACAAATAATATACAGGAACTAAGAATATTGACATTAAAATAGGAAAATATAAAAGAAGAAAATATTTACTGTAAGAATATAAAAGATAAACAAGACCAAATATACAGGAACTAAGAATAGGGTGGTCAGTATGGAAGTGAAGAAGTCCTTGCATGACAATGTGGTAATCCCGACACTGACTTACGGAAGCGAAGCATGGACGTTGGTTGAGAGACTCAGACCAAGAGTGAGAGCAGTGGAAATGAATTACTTAAGGAGTGCGTGCGGAGTTACATGGAGGGATAGACAGACTAATGAGGAAGTAAGAAGGAGGTGTGGTGTGGAGGTAGATGTGCTGGAAAGTGTGAAAAGGAACAACTTGAGATGGTTCGGCCATATGGAACGTATGGAAAGCGAGAGAATGACTAAGAGGGTGTACGAGAGCGAGGTGGAGGGACAGAGAGGGAGAGGTAGACCGAATATGAGGTGGAAGGATGGAGTGAGGAAGTACATGAACGAGGGCGGTGCTGGTTTGGGGGAGGGGCGTCGACTGACTGGGGACAGAGGTGCATGGGGGCGGTTCGTTCGTGGCCACCCCTTCGGGGATCACGGCGTCAGGCAATAGATAGGTAGATAGATAGAAGAATAGGGAAAGAATAAAATTGGAAAGGAGAATATAATAAAATAGTTACCGGTACTGTAAGAATATAAAAGGTAAGCACGAACAAATATACAGGAACTAAGAATAGGGAAAGAAAATAATAGGGAAGTAGAATAGTTATAAGGGATACGAAAATCAAGGGAAATAGGAATCTGTCAGTAAGTTGGAACGGAAACCAGAAAGTTCAAAGATTAGGATGGCTGACAAATTCGGAATTCATGGAACTTCTGACAGGAATACTAATTTGGAAATATGGACAAGAGTGTTGAAAGTTAGAATGAGATATCTGAGCATATACAAATAGGAAGTGTAAGTTGTAGCAGAAAAATATGATATAGGCATATACAAAAACTACTATCTAGTTATGAATAAATAATTGTTTTGACTTAAAAAAACATACTTGAGAATCTGGAAAAATGGATGAATGGTTCATGAAAAAGAAACGCAATACGGCGTGAATGTGTGTTTGTGTGTGAGAGAGAGAGAGAGAGAGAGAGAGAGAGAGAGAGAGAGAGAGAGAGAGTGTGTGTGTGTGTGTGGTTGTGTTTGTGAGTGTATATGTGTGAGAGAAACAGAGAGAGAGAGAGTGAGTGAGTGTGTCTGTCCATCAACTTTTATTTCCTACAGTTCAGCATAGCTTCGGAAACCAATTTTAGATAACATCATCATAACTTGTATATTCTGGGGCACTGTAGTACGAGAGGGGGTCCATCTGATTCTTCGGACGCCATTGTGTTATCATAAGTATTAAACAATGGGATACTATTCTATTTTTCATCATGCTATATTTACATCTAAAGGCTAAACTATATATTCTGTACCAGTATTTCCGAATGTTTACTATGGGTAAGGCCATAATGGGTGTGCAGAGAGGCTGAGGATACCAGTGGTACCAATATGGCGGAGTTTGGCCGATCTCTGATACAATAGGGTCTCTAGGGAACCCACAAGAGGCCGGAATACATGAACGAAGTACTGTAAGCAAATTACTGTATACCAAAAGAATGTAAGATGTCATAAAGGGAAAGTCGAAGAGGGTGAAATAATGTAGGATATTATATACTGTATATACTGTATATATATATATATATATATATATATATATATATATATATATATATATATATATATATAGATATAGGGGGAGGTTGTTGTCGGTGGAGTGGTCTTGCCACTGGCCTGGTAATCCAAAGGTCCCGGGTTCAAATCCCGATGTATCAATGGGAAGATATTATTGGGATGGAATTTGTGCTGTACCTAGTATCAGTGCATTACCACAAGCCCACCGAAACGTCAATAAAATACCCTCATTGTTCCCTGATTAAATAGCACTGTATGAATATTCCCATATTCAAAATATGCTATAGGGGTGCAATGCCTGGTGAGTTATCTGCTCAACAGGTGGCGTTGTGTGTGTGTAAGTGTGAGAGTCCGAGTGTAGGTGGTGAGACAGTGAAGCACGGGAACGAGGTGGCTTCAGAGATGGGGTCGTTTCGGGCCATGAGTGAGCACCGTGCCTCATGTGAAGGCAAGATGGCAGGTGCTCGTTGTGCTCTACGTGCTTCACATGTCTCACTCCCTAGACTGGAACAAGACCTCACGGGCTTCACTGTTCATTGTAAAGCGGTGAATGTTAAGGCTCTCAGCCTATGCCCGAGAGGAAGTAAGTTGGAATATAGAAAAAAATATATATATATATATATATATTAATACATATATTAATACATATATTAATACATATATTAATACATATATTAATATATATATTAATACATATATTAATACATATATTAATATATATAAATTAATACATATATTAATACATATATTAATACATATATTCATATATACTGTATATATTAATACATATATTAATCAATTAATACATATATTAATCAATTAATACATATATTAATCAATTAATACATATATTAATCAATTAATACATATATTAATCAATTAATACATATATTAATACATATATTAATACATATATTAATACATATATTAATACATATATTAATACATATATTAATACATATATTAATACATATTAATACATATATTAATACATATATTAGTACATGTATTAATACATATATTAATACATATATTAATACATATATTAATACATATATTAATACATATATTAATACATATATTAATACATATATTAATACATAATATATTAATACATATATTAATACATATATTAATACATATATTAATACATTATATTAATACATAAAACCCAATTTCATCATACTTATTATCCATCAGAAACCCACATTATTATTGCATTTTTCCTGAATATCGATGTTTACGGCTCGAACTTCCTTATAGCCTGAAACTCGCAAGAGGTCAATTAAGGGGAGATTTCCACTTGAGGGCGTTTTTTCTTGACTCCTTTCTCCCTCATGTTTAGCCCCATTGCTTTTCTGATTTTAAGACGTTCAACCCATTATTTTGACGATTGTAAGAACTTTCAACCAATTTCTGTCAATTTTAAGACCTTTCGTGCCATTTAAGTGTCGATTTTATCCTGGCGAGCGATAGCGAGCCTGTAATTAAAGAGGAACCAGCTTTCAGCCGGGATTTTTTTTTTACCGAAAAATGTACAAATTTATCTTGAAAGGGGCTCAAGGGGGTGTAATCTTAAGCTTGATGGATATCTAGAGACCAAACTAAAAACCTCCCCTTAACGTAATTAACGTAACCGGTACTGAACGGGTTAACCCTCGGACTTCCACATGTCTTTCCTAAGCTGTATAGAATCGTTTAATGATAGGTTTCGTCATAGGAAGTGAAACGCGAACATTAAAAAAACAAAAATTAGAGAAAGTGAGAGTGAGTGTGTATGTGAGAGAGAGAGAGAGAGAGAGAGAGAGAGAGAGAGAGAGAGAGAGAGAGAGAGAGAGAGACAGACAGACAGACAAAGAGTGAGTGAGTGAGAGAGAGAGAGAGAGAACCCAGTCTAGCCTCATTAAACAGGACCTGAAGTCTTTGATGTAAATATAATAGTACAGTATTTTTGCTATCTCTCACTCTCTCTCTCTCTCTCTCTCTCACTATCTGTCTCTCTCTCTCTCTCTCACTCTCACTATCTCTCTCTCTCTCTCTCTCTCTCTCTCTCTCTCTCTCTCTCTCTCTCTCTACCTAGTAGGGACCGCAAGGTCTGCGTAGTCTGTGTATCCATGTAACTATATGTAACAACTCTATATCTCTCTCCCTCTCTCTCTCCCACTCTCACTATCTCTCTCTCTCTCTCTCTCTGGGAACGAAAATACACGCCCTCTCTCAATTGTGTCGAAAAAAGTACAAAAACACCAGTAAAAAAAAAAAAAGGGGCCCATCCAAAAGCTCAGCGTCCCCATCGTCAACAACACCCAATCCAATTACAACCAGGGACCGACTATTTCAGCACCCACATTGACAACGTGTCATCCCCATATGACTATTCTACTCCAAGACGCCTGTATATCTAAAGCCGGAGTCACACGAGCCCTTTTTCGAGCAATGTTTACGGGCAATTATGGTCTGGAAGCTTCAAACATTACACATCATTTGAATTCAGCCGCCTAACATAATCTACCTTCAGTCTAGTCACCGATACTAGTGCGAAAATGTATCGAAATAATACGAGAAAAAACTTGCTCATGGAAAATTGACGGAAAAAGCGCTCGTGTGACAGCGGTTTAAGGGGAGGTATTTAGTTTGTTCCCTAGACTTCCATCAAGCTTAAAATTACACCCCCTTGACCCCCTTTCAAGATAAATTTGTACATTTTTCGGTAGAACAATGTCCCGGCTGAAAGACGGTTCCTCTTAAATAACAGGCTCGCTATCGCTCGCCAGGATAAAATCGACACCTAAATGGCACGAAAGGTCTTAAAATTGACAGAAATGGGTCGAAAGTTCTTAAAATCGTTAAAATAATTGGGCGAACGTCTTAACATTAGAAAAGCAATGGGGCTAGCCATGAGGGAGAAAGGGGTCAAGAAAAAAGTCCCTCAAGTGGACATCTCCCCTTAACCCATGCAGTATCTGTGACGATATTTCCATCATACTCTGGTAACTATTGGGCGATATTATTCAGCATAGGAAGGACTGTCCATCGATTAAAAAGCAAATGAAGTTTCGTGAATTAAAAGGCTAATGACTATCTTAATTTATCCATTCATCCACAATACATCTTTCCTAAGCTTCATAAAACCGCCTAAATGTAGCTGAAATCCACTAAATGTAGCTGAAATCCACTAAAAATTACGTCGCCGATACAAAAGAGGTTAACGCCTATATAAGTCATAAATGGGTTTCGTAAAAGGGGTTAACGCCTATATAAGTCATAAATGGGTTTCGTAAAAGGGGTTAACGCCTATATAAGTCATCAATGGGTTTCGTAAAAGGGGTTAACGCCTATATAAGTCATCAATGGGTTTCGTAAAAGGGGTTAACGCCTATATAAGTCATCAATGGGTTTCGTAAAAGGGGTTAACGCCTATATAAGTCATAAATGGGTTTCGTAAAAGGGGAGATGGGTCGTTTTTTCTGGTCCTCTTTCTCCCTCGTGTTAAGCCCCATTTGTTTTGACTGTGTTGGGTTCAAGATAATACTTCTCCGGTGTTCTATCTCTCTTCTAAAGCGCCATATGCAGGCAGTTCCTCCAGAGCAATTCATTAGCGGACGGATCAAGTTACGGCGCTGCAATTCCACTCCGACGCCGCAATTAAACGAACACCGAGAATTATTCATACACAATTATGTAAAGTGAATACTAGGTACCTAAACAAGTTACTTTGGAGATTATTTTCTCTCGCTTCCAACATATTGACAGTTTTCAAGGATATTTTCGGTTTGATGGGTATAACTACGTAAATAAAAACACGCATTTAACTCTATGTATGTTGTTTGAAGGCAGTTTGTATTATATATATATAATTGTTTATCAGCGAAGGGGTTGTTGTTGTTGTTGTTGTTTTTGTTGTTGTTGTTGTGGTGGTTGTTGTTGTTGTTGTTGTTGTTGTTGTTGTTGTGGTTGTGTTTTTGTTGTTGTGTTGTTGTTGTTGTTGTGTTGTTGTTGTTGTGGTTGTGTTTTTGTTGTTGTGTTGTTGTTGTTGTTGTGTTGTTGTTGTTGTTGTTTTGTTGTTGTGTTGTTGTTGGTGTTGTTGTTGTTGTTGTTGTTCCCCAGACTGTCTGGCCGAACAGTCCCGAGTCCGGTCTATCTCTGAGAGGGCAGCAGGGGAGGGGATCATCAGCCCATTTGCTTGCACCCTCAGGCCAATACAAGTTATACTACCGCTAGCCGCAGCCCACCTTGCAGTGCCACCCAATCGGACGAGCTCGCCAGCACCCTAGAAGGAACAAGAAGTACGGGAAGAGAGACAGACAGAAACGGCTAAGGTTGGGTAGAGGATGCCAAACCTCACTCTGGATAGGACCAGCGGAGGGGTTGATGGTAAAGGGTAATAATGAAGGAGAGAGAGAGACAGAGAGACAGAGAGACCGAGAGAAGGAGGGGAGAAAGAGGTAGGAAAGGTGATAACAGCGGGTCTCTTGAGTGATAGGATGACAGTCGACTCTCCAGGCCTATTATGAGAGAGAGAGAAAGAGAGAGAGTGATAAAAGTGGGTCTCTGAATGAAAGGATGACAGCCGACTCTCCAGGCCTATTATGAGAGAGAGAGAGAAAGAGAGAGAGTGATAAAAGTGGGTCTCTGAATGAAAGGATGACAGTCGACTCTCCAGGCCTATTATGAGAGAGAGAGAAAGAGAGAGAGTGATAAAAGTGGGTCTCTGAATGAAAGGATGACAGCCGACTCTCCAGGCCTATAATGAGAGAGAGAAAGAGAGAGAGGAGGAGGAGAGAGAGAAAGAGAGAGAGGAGGAGGAGAGAGAGAGAGAGAGAGTGATAAAAAGTGGGTCTCTGAGTGATAGGATGACAGTCGACTCTCCAGGCCTATAATGAGAGAAAGAGAGAGAGAGAGGTGATAAAAGGGGTCTCTGAATGAAAGGATGGCAGCCGACTCTCCAGGCCTATTATAAGGGAGAGAGAGAGAAAGAGAGAGAGAGAGGTGATAAAAGGGGTCTCTGAATGAAAGGATGGCAGCCGACTCTCCAGGCCTATTATAAGGGAGAGAGAGAGAAAGAGAGGGGTGATAAAAGTGGGTCTCTGAATGAAAGGATGGCAGCCGACTCTCCAGGCCTTTATATCCGGAGTAGAGAGAGAGAGAGAGAGAGAGAGAGAGAGAGAGAGAGAGAGAGACAGACAGACAGAGAGAGAGAGAGAGAAGAAACAGCCGACTCTCCAGGCCTATTATGAGAGAGAGAGAAAGAGAGAGAGAGAGAGGGGTGATAACAGCCGACTCACCCGGCCTATTATATCCAGAGTAGAGGCGCCATCAAGGGTGCTTACTCTGTCAACACCGGCAGGACATAGAGGGGTAGATGGAGTGGGTGAGAGAGAGTGTGTGTGTGTGTGAGAGAGAGAGTCATACAGAGTTACACAGATACTCAGACCACACAGACATTGCAGTCCCTTCTAGGTGGTCCGGCCTTGATAAGACTAGACAGGGACAGTTAACCCCTCTTGTACCGGTGACGTGTTCTTACTAGATTCAGACGATTTTGTGCAGTTTAAGGGGAGATTTTTAGTTAGTTCCCTAGACCTCCATCAAGCTTAAAATTACACCCTCTAGGCCCCCTTTCAAGATAAATGTGTACATTTTTCGGTAGAAAAATGTCCCGGCCAAAGGCCGGTTCCTCCTAAATTACAGGCTCGCTATCGCTCGCCAGAAAAAAATCGACACCTAAATTGCATGAAAGGTCTTAAAATTGACAGAAATTGGGCAAAGGTCTTAATTATGGGGCAAACGTCTAAAAATATAAAAAGCAATGGGGGTGAACATGAGGGAGAAAGGGGTCCAGAAAAATTATCCCTCAAGTGGAAATCTCCCCTTAAGATGGATCTGTGGTAGTAAGTATCTCTATTCTATCGCTACTACAATAATCACTGTTCCTCAGGGCTGCAACAGAATTCCACCCCTACTCTGTGCAACTCTCCAACTCAAGAGTGAAACGATACTCCCAATCTTTCTTCTAATCAACAGCTGAGCTTTGGAACTCTCTCTCTCTCTCTCTCTCTCTGAATCCATCTTTCCCTCATCCTATGACTTAAATTGCTTCAAACTCCGTGTGTCCAGGCATTTTTGGCTCGACTGTTCCTTGATTTTGTCCCTGTCACCCTTTCAACTCGTCACAGGCAGTTTTGCCTTTTGTCTCTCTCATCCACATACAAACAAAAAGGTTAACTGAGATACTTCGAAGCCTGTGAATTGTTGGAAGCCCTTTATAAACTGACTTAAGGGGGGTGACCTGTTTTTCTTCTGTCCTTTTCTATCTTTCTCTGGCTTGTATCCATTTGGCCCCATTCAGCCTACTGTTTTAAGACGTTTATCCCCATCCAGGTGTCAATTTTATACTGGTGAGCGGTAGTGAGCCAGCATATTTTTTTATTTTTGTTTGACAGCAGGCTAAATTTGTACATTCTTCGATAGAAAAATTTCTCCGGCGAAGCCGGATTTCTTCATATAATGCTGGCTCGCTATCGCTCGCCAGGAAGAAATCGACACCTAGATGGGGATAAACGTCTTAAAATAGTTGGCTGAATGGGGCCGAATGGATACAAGCCAGAGAAAGAGAGAAAAGGACAGAAATAACAAAAACCAGGTCACCTCCCTTAATCCAATCTCCATCAAGAGAGAGAGAGAGAGAGAGAAAGAATGAAAGTGAGTGAACAAGAGTGAGAGAGAATATGAGTAAAAGTGAGTGAATAAGAATGAGAGAGTGAGTGAAAAAGTGAGGGATGTGTGTGTGAGAGAGAGAGTGAGTGAGTGAAAGTGGGTGAACAAGAGAAAGAGGCAGAGAGAGAGCAGGGGTGTAAGTGAGAGCAAGTCTATATACAGTATGTGAGAGAGAGAGAGGAGGGGTGTCAGTGAGAGGGAAACTATGTGTGTGTGTGTGAGAGAGAGAGAAAGTGTGTGTGTGTGTGTGTGTGTGTGAACGAGAGAGAGAGAGAGAGAGAATTGGGGAAACTGGACCAAAAATCATTATAAGAAAGATGGTCATGAATTATGTATGTGAGAGAGAGAGAGGGGGGGGGGGGGGTGAAATCGATACCTAAATGGTACCAAAGGTCTTAGATTCGCCAAAGTAATGAGGCGAGTCTCTTAAAACCTCAAAAACTAATAATAGGGTTTGAACATAAGGGAGAAGGGAATCAGAACCCCCCCTCCACCCCCCCCCCCCGCTCCCACTCTACCTCCACCCCCACCACCCCACCACCCCCTGTGGGCCCCACACACACACGAATGAACGGAATTTTTGCTTGACAACAGAAAACGGAACACACGAGAAAGGAGAGAAAACGAGATACGAGAAAGGAGAGAAAACGGGTTACGGGAAGGGAGAGAAAACGCACATATACGGAGGGAGTCTATGTTATATGGGTGAATATTGATGAAGGGGAAGAAATATGCCGCGGTTCGGGGAAAGAGATGAAGTATTAGGTGAGAGAGGGGTGGAATGCTAATATGGTTGATGGAATTGACGTCACTGCCAGAAGAAAAGGGAAGGAATTTTGGGTGGCTTGCGAGTAACATATATTTGTATTTATTTATATATTCATTCATTTATGTATCCATTCATTCATTCATTCATTCATTCATTCATTCATTCATTCATTCATTCATTCATTCATTCATTCATTCATTCATTCATTCATTCATTTATTCATTTAATTATTTATTTATTTAGTTATCAGTGTGTACAATAAATAAATAAATCAATAAATGTACTTAACCCTTTGAGGAGTATGACGCGTTTTGGCAGTTCATATCGGCAATTATTAGACGATTTTATCCAGCTTAGGGAGGGTATAATATGGAAGTCAGAGGTTTAATATCGGCAATTATTAGACGATTTTATCCAGCTTAGGGAGGGTATAATATGGAAGTCAGAGGTTTAATTGAGCTAGTCTCTACCTCTATAATTCACACAGATCCTTCCTAAGCTGCATAAAAAGCGTCTACCGTTAGCCAGAAGCTGTCATGATCTTCAGAGTTAACCCTTACTGTACCGGGGTTGTCCTTCTAACTTTATTCTGGCTGCTAGTAGACGATTGTATGCAGTTTAAATATGGCCTCCAGCAATTAACAGGCTTCCAACTATCTCGCTTTACACTTTATACTACCACAGTTCCTTTTTAACAAACAACGAGCGGGCAGTCTTGTTTACATCACCGTACGCACCTGGCGGGTATATTTACAGATAATGAGCTTCATTCCATGCTCTTTGTCACACATAAGGAAGACCAGAGCGTAATACGATTATATATCCGTGAAAGGGCGATAATAGAGCTTTCCAATGACACCTGAATCATCATTGTACGTCCACGGGTTCTCTTGTAAGGATCGTGCAACCGGAGGCCAAAATACCCTAAAATGAGGTACTTTTCCAGTTTTTTCCTTATTGAGAGCAGTAGGGAGGTGGTGATCAGATACAGTATGTCTCAGTGACGGCCACATAGCAGTGGCGAGTGGTCCGAGGCCGCCTATCGTCCCCCCCAATGCTCTCTCATAGCTCATTATGGCCTCAAATTGGCACTCGTCATATGACGGGCGCCGCAGGGGTGGCCAATATTCTCTCTCCCGTCATATGACAGGCACCGCGAGTTGAGGGTTAAACTGCACAAAATCATCTAAATATAGCTAGAATAAAATATACAAAAGACGTCGCCGGTACAAAAGGGGTTAAAATTACTGGTCGAGAACTACAGGTTGAAAGGGTCTAGGTGTTGAGTAATGCAAGAACCACCCACCCCCTCCCCCGGCCCCCTGCTGGAACCCTCCCTGGTGTTTCTATCAGGCTTCCAGTTTGGGTTCTGGACTTCTTCGAAAGTTATCCATTTGGGAGTAGTTTTCGGTGGTAAAGAAAACGGAGCTCGAGACTTCGATACTTTGGCAGAATTTGGGCAAACTATTGATAATTTATACCAGTAACAAAAAATATATAAAAATACTATACACACACACACACACACACACAATAAAACACCACACACACACACACACACTAAAACACCACACACACACACACACACACAATAAAGCACCACACACACACACACACACACACACACACAATAAAACACCACACACACACACACACACACACACACACACACACACACACACACACACACACACACACACACACACACACACACACAATAAAACACCACACACACACACACACACACACACACACACACACACACAATAAAACACCACACACACACACTTATACCAAACGCAGAGAGAGAGAGAGAGAGAGAGAGAGAGAGAGAAAAAAAACTACGAAAAAAATTACTATTACAAGATATAGATTTTCAACTTCTACGTCACAAGTTCAATTAAATAAAAATTCACCCTATCATGATCATTAAAAGTTAGTGAAAGTTAGAGGAGATCAGAGAACTTTCCCTTTTGAGCTAATTCTATTGTAGTGGGGCCTATAGTTTGGTAAGTCTCTCTCTCTCACTCTCTCTCTCTCTCTCTCTCTTTCGTTGGTTAGTTTTACTTTTTTCTCTCACTATCTCTCACTCACTCTCACTCTCTCTCTCTCTCTCTCTCTCTCTCTCTTTCGTTGGTTAGTTTTACTTTTTTCTCTCACTATCTCTCACTCACACTCACTCTCTCTCTCTCTCTCTCTCTTTCTCTCTTTCGTTGGTTAGTTTTACTTTTTTCTCTCACTATCTCTCTCTCTCTCTCTCTCTCTCTCTCTCTCTCTCTCTCTCTCTCTCTCTCTCTCTCTCTCTCTCAAGAGTTACAGGCAAGGTTAAGCAATTACATAAATGTATTAATTACAAGGACATAGCACCGAGGTTGAGACATAAAAAATATATTTACCGAAACAAAAAGCGCTCAACAAATTCACTAACTAAAATTAGCAAACGTTTATGATTAACCCTTTGAGTACCAGCGACGTGTGTTATCTTTTATTGTAGCTATATTTAGACGATATTGTGCAGCTTAGGAGGGATCTGCGGTCGATAAAGGGGTTGGTTGAGATAGTTGGAAGCCTTATTATTGCTAGAGGGCCTTCCTAATCTGAAGAAAATCGTCTAATAGTTGCCAGAATGCATAGAAAACGTCGTCACCGGTACAGTAGGGGTTAAGGGGAGGTATTTAGTTTGTTCCCTAGACCTCCATCAAGCTTAAAATTACACCCCCTTGAGTCCCTTTCAAGATAAATTTGTAAATTTTTCAGTAGAAAAATTTCCCGGCCGAAGGCCGGTTCCTCTTAAATTACAGGCTCGCTATCGCTCGCCAGGATAAAATCGACACCTAAATGGCACGAAAGGTCTTAAAATTGACAGAAATTGGTTGAAAGTTCTTAAAATCTTCAAAATAATGGGGCAAACGTCTTAAAATTAGAAACACAATGAGGCTAAACATGAGGGAGAAAGGAGTCAAGAAAAAAATCCCTCAAGTGGAGATCTCCCCTTAAGAACATAAGAAAACTGGAAGTCTGCAGAAGAACTATTGGCCCATACGAGGCAGACCCTTTCTTCCCTACATTCCTACTACTTCTTTCCCTACACTAAACACATATCCCACTATAACATATATCTACACACACAGACACTCACACAAACACACAAACATATAACATACAAAAACAGACACACACACAGACATATAAACAAACACACATACATATAAACACATAAACACACACACACACACACACACACACACATCTAAACACACACAAACACACACAGAGACATAGAAACACACGTAGACAGACATACAGAAATAAAAACACACAGACACACAGACATCATTGTAAACACACACAAACACACTCACAGACATACAAAACACACACAAATGGACATACAAACACACTCACACACACAAACAAACCAAACCAACACCGAACAACGAAAATCACAATCACACAGTTCCCCCTCGTAAGAGCAGAAATTAACTCCCCGGAAGAAAACGGGTGAAGCGGAAAGGACACCCCATCTTTCTTGCTCGGTAAATGTGGAGGTCTCGCGTTACCCCCAAAGACAGACTAACGGCGGGATTACGGAGGGGTCGAACGGGACATATCGTTTTTTTTTTTTTCGTTTTTTTTTTTACGATCGTTTGTTTGGAAGCTAGAGAGAGAGAGAGAGAGAGAGAGAGAGAGAGAGAGAGAGAGAGAGAGTACAAAGTACAAAGGAAATCAAGCAACAACAGATCTAGTGACCCTTCTAGGCTGCTTGTCCTCCAAAACACTGAGGATCAAGTGTCCAAACAGTGGTTTAGAGTGGGTAAGGGAACATTGGAAAGGGAACTACTGCCCTGCCACTAACGTGGCAGGACTAGGAAGTTAGTAGGGGACATATGGGTTAGTAACTGAGGGGAGGATAAAGTTATTCATTTACAAACGCAGTCAGTCGCGGGTTTGATGCGAGATATTTGTCTAGGCGGAATTTAAAATGAATCAACGGTGCTGCAGTCTATAACGTCTCGGGGAAGCCCATTCCACAAGTTGACAACTCGATTGAAGAAGAAATTCTTAGATTCGTGCGAGTTAAAAGATTTACCAATAATTTTGCAACCGTTTCCCCGCGTGTAATTAGATTGGTCAATAGTGAAGTACTTACTACAGTTCATATTGTCGATGCCTTTGATGAGAGAGAGAGAGAGAGAGAGAGACAGAGAGAGAGACAGAGAGAGAGAGAGAGAGAGAGAGAGAGAGAGAGAGAGAGAGAGAGAGAGAGATTTATCCTACTTGCATATACGTACAGTCGCGCTAATAAGTGATGGCTCGGCACCAAGTAGTGTTTTGATCAATAATTGGTATCAGCAATATCTAAGGTTCATGTCTTCATATCGAGTGAGATATACAAACATGTTCCCACACTTACCCACCCTATTCAACATCTGACAGACATTAATACAGCACAGAGCAAGCCAACCGTAATGCCAGCTGGGACATGACTTATTAGCGCGACTGTACATTATCAGTAGGCCAGTAATATTGACCTCAAACCTCATATAGGGCTAGAGCAAATAGGTGGTACATTTTTCACACCGATTCCCTGACTGACTCTTCCCAAATTAGAGTAGATGGGTTGTCAATTTTCCCACCGATTCCTTGGCTGACTCTTCCCAAATGGTAGAAGAGCAAACGGGCTGTCAATTTGCACACCCATTCCCTGGTTGACTCTTCCCAAATTAGAGTAAATGGTCTGTGAATGCTCACACCCATTCCCTGACTGACGCTTCCCAAACGGTAGAAATATTGGTTCGATTGTTCCACTCCATTTTGAGTTTCCTGGCTGACTCTTCCCAGATGGTAGAAATATTGAAGTATACGTTCGATTGTTCTAAGTTTTTTTTTTTTTTTTTCCTGGTTGACTCTTCCTAAGTGGTAGAAATATATATGCGATTCCTCTACCCCTTTTTGAGATACAGAGGCCAGTGGTCCAGAAAGTTGGCCTGAGGAAAATGAATCGACTATAGTTTGTCCTTTATTCAGTCTCGTTAAGGGGAGATTTCCACTTGAGGGATTTTTTTCTTGACCGATCCTTTCTCCCAAATGTTTAGCCCCATTTGGTTTTGTAATTTTAAGACGTTTGCCCCATTATTTTGACGATTTTAAGAACTTTCGACCCATTTCTGTCAATTTTAAAACCTGTCGTGTCATTTAGGTGTCGATTTTATCCTGGCGAGCGATAGTGAGCCTGTAATTTAAGAGGAACCGGCTTTCAGCCTGGACATTTTTCTACCGAAAAATGTACAAATTTATCTTGAAAGGGGCTCAAGGGGGTGTAATCTTAAGCTTGATGGATATCTAGAGACCAAACTCCCAGAATCATTCTTTCCCTCTTCCTATGACTTAAATTGCTTCAAACTCCGTGTGTCCAGGCATTTTGGCTCGAACGTCCCTTGATTTTGGCCCTGTCACTCTTTCAACTATGGGGGAGGCACTCGCTATAGGCCGTTCTGCCTTTTGCCTCCCTCAATCACATAGAAAAAAAAAAAAAAAAAAAAAAAAAACTAAAAACCTCCCGTTAAGGGGATAGTGCGTGTCTGTTGGTCTATATATCTACCTGTTAACCCCTTCTGTACCGGCGACGCCTTTCTAACTTTATTCTGGCTACTATTAGACGATTTGATTCAGTTTAAAAAGGGTCTCTAGTAATTAACAGGCTTCGAACTATCTCACTTAACCCTTTCTACCACCACAGAGACTTCTTAAAGGGCACAAAGTCGTCTAAATATAGCTGGAATAGAATTGAGAAGACGTCGCTGGTACAGAAGGGGTTAAGGGGGTAGTGCTGGGTTTTTGGTCTATATATTTATGTATTAATATATTTTTGGCACGAAAAAGTCTTAATATTGACAAAGAAATGGGGCCAAAGGTCTCGAAATCACCGAACTAACGGAAATAACGTCTTAAAATCTCAAAAAGTAATGGGGCTAAGCATGAGGGAGAAGGAGGTCCAGAAAAGCAACTACCTCTCCCTTAAGATTGGCTATTCACGTATATCTTTCTATATATTCTAAACATGTCCGATATAGCATTTAAACTTCAAAGAAATTCCTATAATATCCATATATATATATTCATACCCAGACGCCCTCACCTACACGCACACACACACTTACACACACACACACACACCCACACACCCACACCTGTACAAACTAACACTCATACAGCTGTAACTCACTTCACTATTACTCTCTCTCTCTCTCTCTCTCTCTCTCTCTCTCTCTCTCTCTCTCTCTCTCTCTCTCTCTCTCTCTCTCTCTCTCTCTCTCTCTCTCTCTCTCTCTCTCAATCCCACACACAAACCTACACACACTTACACACCTACACACACCCACACACCACCCACCCACACCTGTACAAACTAACACTCATACAGCTGTAACTCACTTCACTATTACTCTCTCTCTCTCTATTCCACACACCCACCCACCCACCCACCCACACCTGTACAAACTAACACTCATACAGCTGTAACTCACTTCACTATTACTCTCTCTCTCTCTCTCTCTCTCTCTCTCTCTCTCTCTCTCTCTCTCTCTCTCTCTCTCTCTCTCTCTCTCTCTCTCTCTCTCAATCCCACACACAAACCTACACACACTTACACACCTACACACCACAACACACCCACCCACACCTGTACAAACTAACACTCATACAGCTGTAACTCACTTCACTATTACTCTCTCTCTATCACACACCCACACACCCACCCACCCACCCACCCACACCTGTACAAACTAACACTCATACAGCTGTAACTCACTTCACTATTTCTCTCTCTCTTTCACACACACCACACACAACCCACCAACCCACCCACACCTGTACAAACTAACACTCATACAGCTGTAACTCACTTCACTATTACTCTCTCTCTATCACACACACACACACCCACCCACCCACCCACACCTGTACAAACTAACACTCATTCAGCTGTTACTTACTTCACTATTACTCTCTCTATCACACACACACACACCACCACCCACCCACACCTGTACAAACTAACACTCATACAGCTGTAACTCACTTCACTATTACTCTCTCTCTATCACACACACACACACACCCACCAACCCACCCACACCTGTACAAACTAACACTCATACAGCTGTAACTCACTTCACTATTACTCTCTCTCTATCACACACACACACACCCACCCACCCACCCACACCTGTACAAACTAACACTCATACAGCTGTAACTCACTTCACTATTACTCTCTCTCTATCACACACACACCCACCCACCCACCCACACCTGTACAAACTAACACTCATACAGCTGTAACTCACTTCACTATTACTCTCTCTCTATCACACACACACACACCCACCCACCCACCCACACCTGTACAAACTAACACTCATACAGCTGTAACTCACTTCACTATTACTCATCTAAATGTAAAGTGGTGAAGGGGTTATGGGAGCCCACCTCGCTTTTCTTCTCTTTCTCTCCCTCTCTCTTTGGCTTGTATCCATTCGGCCCTATTTAGCCTACTGTTTTCAGACGTTTACCCCAATCCAGGTGTCAATATTTTCCTGGCGAGCGCTAGCGAGCCAGCTTAATTTGTTTTGACAGCAAGCTAAATTTGTACATTTTTCAACAGAAAAATTTCTCCGGCGAAGCCGGATTTCTCCATACAATGCTGGGCGAGCGATAAATCGACACCTGGATGGGGATAAACGTCTTAAAACAGTTGGCAGAATGGGGCCGAATGGATACAAGCCAGGAAAAAGAGGGAAAAGGAGAGAAAGATATAACAAAAAAGCCGGTGACCCCCTTAACCCTTTTAGTACTGGTGCCGTCCTTTTAATTTTATTCTGGCAACTATTAGACGATTTTATTCAGTTTACAAAGGTCCTCCAACAATTAACAGCCGTCGAACTATCTCATTGAACCCTTTTTACTACCACAGATCCTTCTTAAGGGGGGTGACCTGTTTTTGTTCTGTCCTTTTCTATCTTTCTCTGGCTTGTATCCATTTGGCCCAATTCAGCCTACTGTTTTAAGACGTTTATCCCCATCCAGGTGTCAATTGTTTACTGGTGAGCGGTAGCGAGCCAGCATATTTTTATTTTTTGTTTGACAGCAGGCTATTGTTTGTACATTTTTCGATAGAAAAATGTCTCCGACCAAGCCGGATTTCTTCATATGATGCTGGCTCGCTATCGCTCGCCAGGAAGAAATCGACAGCTGGATGAGGATAAACGTCATAAAACAGTTGGCTGAATGGGGCCGAATGGATACAAGCCAGAGAAAGAGAGAAAAGGACAGAAATAACAAAAAGCAGGTCACCCCCCTTAAACTGCCCAAAATCGTCTAAACATATCTAGAATGAAATACAAAACACGTCGCCGGTACCGAAGGGGATATAAACCCTGGTAAATCATATCTCATACCGGTCCTCAGTAATCAAGCTAATATATACCCATCATTTGGGAAGAGTCAGCCAGGGAATAGGTGTGGACATTAACCCTTTCACGCACATATGACGCAGAGGTTGCCAGATTAGCAATAAGAAATAGAGTTCTCTCACTCTTATAATTACCTCTCCACAATTAGTTTTCTGCCCACAGCTAACTCAAAGACAACTGCAGAGGTTGAAGTAACTAAACTAAAGGTTTATAAATACCCCTGATGGTAACAAAGGCTTTAAAGTATCCCCAATAGGCTCAACACAGCTAACTCAAAGACAACTGCAGAGGTTGAAGTAACTAAACTAAAGGTTTCTAAATACCCCTGATGGCAACAAAAGCTTTAAAATATCCCCAATAGGCTCAACACAGCTAACTCAAAGACAACTGCAGAGGTTGAAGTAACTAAACTAAAGGTTTCTAAATACCCCTGATGGTAACAAAGGCTTTAAAGTATCCCTAATAGGCTCAACACAGCTAACTCAAAGACAACTGCAGAGGTTGAAGTAACTAAACTAAAGGTTTCTAAATACCCCTGATGGTAACAAAGGCTTTAAAGTATCCCCAATAGGCTCAACACAGCTAACTCAAAGACAACTGCAGAGGTTGAAGTAACTAAACTAAAGGTTTCTAAATACCCCTGATGGTAACAAAGGCTTTAAAGTATCCCCAATAGGCTCAACACAGCTAACTCAAAGACAACTGCAGAGGTTGAAGTAACTAAACTAAAGGTTTCTAAATACCCCTGATGGTAACAAAGGCTTTAAAGTATCCCCAATAGCCTCAACACAGCTAACTCAAAGACAACTGCAGAGGTTGAAGTAACTAAACTAAAGGTTTCTAAATACCCCTGATGGTAACAAAGGCTTTAAAGTATCCCCAATAGGCTCAACACAGCTAACTCAAAGACAACTGCAGAGGTTGAAGTAACTAAACTAAAGGTTTCTAAATACCCCTGATGGTAACAAAGGCTTTAAAGTATCCCCAATAGGCTCACACAGCTAACTCAAAGACAACTGCAGAGGTTGAAGTAACTAAACTAAAGGTTTCTAAATACCCCTGATGGTAACAAAGGCTTTAAAGTATCCCCAATAGGCTCAACACAGCTAACTCAAAGACAACTGCAGAGGTTGAAGTAACTAAACTAAAGGTTTCTAAATACCCCTGATGGTAACAAAGGCTTTAAAGTATCCCCAATAGGCTCAACACAGCTAACTCAAAGACAACTGCAGAGGTTGAAGTAACTAAACTAAAGGTTTCTAAATAACCCTGATGGTAACAAAGGCTTTAAAGTATCCCCAATAGGCTCAACACAGCTAACTCAAAGACAACTGCAGAGGTTGAAGTAACTAAACTAAAGGTTTCTAAATACCCCTGATGGCAACAAAGGCTTTAAAGTATCCCCAATAGGCTCAAAATCGCGTCATATGTCGGAGAGGGTCAACAGCCCATAATAGTATGCTCTGGCCCATATGGAATTGAGGGTCAGCCGGGGAATTCGTAAGACAATGCACAGCCCATTTCCTCCAGCCCTTTTTTCAGCATAGCTTATTTGTTTTCAATTATATTTATTATGATTATTATGATTAGTTTTCATAGAACCAAGTCAATAAATGCTATGCGTAAATTGGACCCCGCGTATCGTATTCATTTAAGGGGAGATTTCTACTTACGGGATTTTTTTCTTGACTCCTTTCTCCCTCATGTTTAGCCCCAGTTGCTTTTCTAATTTTAAGATGTTCGCCCCATTATTTTGACAATTTTAAGAACTTTCGACCCATTTCTGTCAATTTTAAGACCTGTCGTGCCATTTAGGTGTCGATTTTATCCTGGCGAGCGACAGCGAGCCTGTAATTTAGGAGGAACCGGCTTTCAGCCGGGACATTTTTCTACCGAAAAATGTACACATTGATCTTGAAAGGGGCTCAAGGGGGTGTAATCTTAAGCTTGATGGATATCTAGGGACCAAACTAAAAACCTCCCCTTAATTTTACTACAATATAAATTTTGTCATATTATATATACTGTATATTTTTTGTTTTTTCTTCTTCTTCTTTTTCTTCAATGTAATGGTTTAGATGGGCTATTGAGGTTCCGGTTCCGGTCGGGAAGGGGTTATGTAAGGTTGGGGCGCAATTATCTCCGGGTTACGCCAATATTGCGGCGTCGGCGTTGTTAACCCTTTCCGACATATGACGCGATGTTGAGCCTATTGGGGATACTTTAAAGCCTTTGTTACCATCAGGGGTATTTAGAAACCATTAGTTTAGTTACTTCAACCTCTGCAGTTGTCTTTGAGTTAGCTGTGTTGAGCCTATTGGGGATACTTTAAAGCCTTTGTTACCATCAGGGGTATTTAGAAACCTTTAGTTTAGTTACTTCAACCTCTGCAGTTGTCTTTGAGTTAGCTGTGGGCAGAAAACTAATTTTGGAGAGGTAATTATAAGAGTGAGAGAACTCTATTTCTTATTGCTAATCTGGCAACCTCTGCGTCATATGAGCGTGAAAGGGTTAAGGGGGGTCACCGTTTTTTTTTTTTTATCTTTCTCTCCTTTTTCCTTTCTCTGGCTTGTATCCATTCGGCCCCATTCAGCCGTTTATCCCCATCCAGGTGTCGATTTTTTTTTCTGGCGAGCAATAGCGAGCCAGCATTTTATGGAGAAATCCGGCTTCGCCAGAGACATTTTTCTATCGAAAAATGTACCAATTTAGCCAGCTGTCTAATTCATTATCAAAAATATGGTGGCGAGCGTATAAATCGACACCTGAATGGGGATAAACGTCTTAAAACAGTAGGCTGAATGGGGCCGAATGGATACAACCCAGAGAGAGAAAACAAGCGGATCACACCCCTTAACCCCTTCAGTATTCTGGCCGCCATTAGACGATTCTATTCAGTTTAAAAAGAGCCTCCCGCAATTACCAGGCTTCGACCTATCTCACTTAACCTTTTTTACAGCCTCAGATCCTTCTTTTAAACTGCACAAATTCATCTTAACCCTTTCACGCACATATGACGCAGAGGTTGCCAGATTAGCAATAAGAAATAGAGTTCTCTCACTCTTATAATTACCTCTCCAAAATTAGTTTTCTGCCCACAGCTAACTCAAAGACAACTGCAGAGGTCGAAGTAACTAAACTAAAGGTTTCTAAATACCCCTGATGGTAACAAAGGCTTTAAAGTATCCCCAATAGGCTCAACACAGCTAACTCAAAGAGAACTGCAAAGGTTGAAGTAACTAAACTAAAGGTTTATAAATACCCCTGATGGTAACAAAGGCTTTAAAGTATCCCCAATAGGCTCAAAATCGCGTCATATGTCGGAGAGGGTTAATATAGCTAGAATAAATAAAAATACGACGAAGGTACAGATGGGGTTAATCTGACAGGCGTACTTAACCCCTTCAGGGTACGATTGTGCATTTATTTCCTGTGTTTTCACGCTATTACAAGACGAATTTGTTCAGATTAGGAAGGGTATATGGAAGTCAGAGGGTTTAAGGGGAGATATCCACTTGAGGGATTATTTTCTTGACTCCTTTCTCCCTCATGTTTAGCCCCATTGTTTTTCTAATTTTAAGACGTTTGCCCCATTATTTTGACGATTTTAAGAACCTTCGACCCATTTCTGTCAATTTTAAGACCTTTCGTTCTATTTAGGTGTCGATTTTATCCTGGCGAGCGATAGCGAGCCTGTAATTTAAGAGGAACCGGCTTTCAGCCGGGACATTTTTCTACCGAAAAAGGTACAAATTTATCTTGAAAGGGGCTCAAGGGGGTGTAATCTTAAGCTTGAAGGATAGCTAGGGACCAAACTAAAAACCTCCCCTTAAGTGAGATCATCTTTACCCGTTTAATACCCACAGATCCATTCCTTATGTGTATAAAATCATGTAATGATAGCCAGATAAACTGTCAAAAACGCGGCATGATCTTGAATGGGTTAAGCAAACAAAGAACAACTATTAAATATAAAAATGACATGAATCAGTTCAGGAAAATAGCTCAGCACGACGACGTCATTTTCATCAAATTCTGGTTAATATTAGACGATTTTCTTCAACTGACAATCTACCTCTAGGACTCAAGGGTGTAATTAATTAAGATCTCAATAAACCCTCTGAATAGCATAGGTCCTTCTTTAAACATGTGTCAAATTGGAGCCAAAACAAAAGTAAAGAAGGCGTCATCGTACTGAAGGGGTTAAGGGGACATGGGCCGGTTTTCTGGACCACTTTCTCCCTCATGTTTAGCCTCATTAGCTTTCAGATTTTAAGATGTTTGCTCCATTAGTTTGTCGATTTTAAGATCTTTCGCCCCATTTCTTCGTCAATATTTAGACCTTTCGTGCTATTTAGGTGTCGATTGTTTCCCTGGCGAAAATAGTGAGCCTGTAATATTGGAAGAACCAGCCTCCGGCCTGGACATTTGTCTACCGAAAAATGTACAAATTAATCTAGAAGGGGGATCTAATGGATGTTTTTTTTTTTTTTTTATGGAGGTCTAGGGAGGAAACTAGAAAAATAATGAATACATGCAAAAATCGCCCCAAAAAAGTGAACTATCTCCCCTTAAGATCACCTTTTGTTTTTCGTTTTGCAATTACTTATTATCACAAGAACGTTACGGTCGAACTATTGAATTCGAGTATACGGCAATTTACATCCCCCAAAGAGCACCAAGATAAAGATATGTTAAAGATATGTGGGAAAATGATCATTGCCACCCAAGTTGCAGTAATCTACCCCTGAAACGTTTGCAGCTGTTGAAAAATGAAGAGTTTACTGAAAATGAAGAGTTTACTGAAAATGAAGAGTTAACTGAAAATGAAGTGTTTACTGAAAATGAAGAGTTTACTGAAAATGAAGAGTTTACTGAAAATGAAGTGTTTACTGAAAATGAAGAGTTTACTGAAAATGAAGAGTTTACTGAAAATGAAGTGTTTACTGAAAATGAAGAGTTTACTGAAAATGAAGTGTTTACTGAAAATGAAGAGTTTACTGAAAATGAAGTGTTTACTGAAAATGAAGAGTTTACTGAAAATGAAGAGTTTACTGAAAATGAAGAGTTTACTGAAAGTGTAGAAGAAAAACTATGATAACGAAGTGTATCCTCGCTTTAAGGGGGGTGACCTGTTTTTGTTCTGTCCTTTTCTACCTTTCTCTGGCTTCCATTTGGCCCCATTCAGCCTACTGTTTTAAGACGTTTATCCCCATCCAGGTGTCAATTTTTTACTGGTGAGCGGTAGCGAGCCAGCATATTTGTTATTTTTGTTTGACAGCAGGCTAAATTTGTACATTTTTCGATAGAAAAATGTTTCCGGCGAAGCCGGATTTCTTCATATAATGCTGGCTCGCTATCGCTCGCCAGGAAGAAATCGACACCTAGATGGGGATAAACGTCTTAAAATAGTTGGCTGAATGGGGCCGAATGGATACAAGCCAGAGAAAGAGAGAAAAGGACAAAAATAACAAAAAGCAGGTCACCCCCCTTAACCCCTTCTGTTCCGGCGCCGTCCTTTTAATTTTATTCTGGTTACTATTAGACGATTGTATTCAGCTTAAGCAGGACCTCCAGGCTTCTGACTATCTCACTTAACTCTCTTTAGTACCACAGATCCTTCTTAAATGTACGGGAGCGAGGTGGAAGGACAGAGAGGGAGAATAGACCGAATGAGAGGTGGAAGGATGGAGTGAAGAAGTATATGAGTCAAGGCGGTGCTGGATGGGAGGAGGGGCGTCGACTGGCTGGGGACAGAGGTGCATGGGGGCGTTTCGTTCGTGGCCACATCTTCGGGGATCACAACGTCCGGCGATAGATAGATAGATAGAATTAAAAAGGCGTCACCGGTACAGAAGGGTTTAGGTCACTGTACTTACCAAGAAGGTGTACGGTACGTCATCAGTCCTGGGTACAGTCGCGCTAATAAGTGAAATCTCGGCACCAAGTATGTTTTGATCAATAATTGGTATCAGTAATGTATAACCTTCATTTCTTCATATCGAGTGAAATATACAAACATGTTCCTACACTTACCCACCCTATTCAACATCTGACAGACATTAATACAGCACATATCAAGCCAAACGTAATGACAGCTGGGCAATGACTTATTAGCGCGACTGTACACACAAATAACCGATATAGTACCGTAGCTGCAAAGTATCCACACCGAAAGTACCGGAACGAATAATAGTCAGTGTATCCCTTTTGTTCGAGGCCACAAAGTATCTACGAGAATGTGTGGTATCGAGAGAGAACCACAGAAGCAGCTACGAGAGTGTATGGTACCGAGAAAGAACCACACAAGCTCCTAGTCATAAATGTAGAGGTACTAGTCGCAAATGTAAAAGTACCGCGAGAGAACCACACTAGCAACTAGCCGCGAACGTCAAGGTACTAGTCGTAAATGTAAAGGTACCGCGAGAGGACCACACAAACAGCTAGTCGGAAATGTGAAAGTACTAGCCGCGAATGTAAAGGTACTAGTCGCGAATATGAAGGTACTAGTCGGAAATGTGAAAGTACTAGCCGCGAATTTAAAGGTACTAGTCGCGAATATGAAGGTACTAGTCGCGAATGTGAAAGTACTAGTCGCGAATGTGGATGTAACTAGTCGTGAATGTAAAAGTAATAGTCGCTAATTTAAAGGTACTAGTCACAAATGTATAGGTGCTACTCGCGAATATAAAGGTACCGCGAGAGAACCTTAATTAGTATCGCG
The DNA here is from genome assembly GCA_032716605.1 of Paralithodes platypus. Classification (NCBI taxonomy): domain Eukaryota; kingdom Metazoa; phylum Arthropoda; class Malacostraca; order Decapoda; family Lithodidae; genus Paralithodes; species Paralithodes platypus. The sequence continues at coordinate 54,415,133 of CM064519.1, forward strand.
AGCCGTGAATGTGAAAGTACCACAAGAGGCCTTATGTATCGCAAACCATGGATGTGAAAGTGCCGCGAGAGAACCTTTGTATCGCGAGCCGTGGATGTGTTGACTGTGAGGGAGCGCGGACGAGTGAGTGAGGCGAGACGTACGGTTGGTGTCTGGGCAGTAACTGAGCGAGGGGGCTCCGGGAGAGAGAGAGACAAGCGGTGGCAGCCACAGGTGTGTCCACGCAACAGGTGGGGCCATAGGAGGAGGGGGGGGGGGGGGGGGGGGGGGGGGGGCCGCCGGGTCAGGGTAACAGGTGGGAGGGGGGCACCAGGCCAGGGTAACAGGTGTAGGGTGGGGGGCGCCGGGCCAGGGTAACAGGCGGAGGGTGGGGGGCGCCGGGCCAGGGTAACAGGTGGGGGGGGGGGAGGTGAGGGGCGCCGGGCTAGTGGTAACAGGTGGGGCCATACACACAGCTGTGGAGGGGGGAGGCACAGGGCCAGGGTAACAGGGGGGAGGGGGGACACCAGGCCAGGGTAACAGGTGGAGGGTGGGGGGCGCCGGGCCAGGGTAACAGGTGTGTGTGGGGGGCTGCCGGGCCAGGGTAACAGGTGGGGCCGTACACGTAGCTGGGGAGGGAGGGGGGGGGGGGGGGGGGGGGGGGGGGGTAACAGGTGGCTCAAACTACCACAAATTATGTAAGGGTGACTAAGAATTAATTAACCTTTTCTACTTAATTCAGTACGATTTTATTTAACTTAAAAGAGCTTCTCGAAGGGGATTTCCGTTCTCTTCTAGTTGTGTGTGTGTGTGTGTGGGTTTGTTTGTGTGTGTGTGTGTATATGTGTGTGTATTTACATAATTATATTTACCTAATTGTATTTTACAGGATTGAGTAGTTTCCCGTCATCCTTTATCTTGTATTATATTTTACAAACTTTAATACTCTATGCACACACTTAAGTCTTTTAGTAACTCATTCCACATATCAACCATTCTATCTGGAAAACAAAACTTCCTAACATCTTTCCTAGCTCTTCTCCTCAACAATCTGTAGACATGTCCTCTCGTCCTCCTCACCGCTAGTAAAACAAACTCTGTCTGATCGATATATTCCTGTCCGCGAACACACCTAAAGAACCTATCACGTCTCCCTTTCCCTTCTCTGTTTAATGGGAGGCTGGCCGTTTGTTTGGTCTATTAATTCATGTATTCATATATATATTGTTTTAGTTTCCTCCCTAGACCTACATCAAGCTTCGAAAAAAAAAACTTCAAGATAAATTTGTACATTTTTCGGTAGAAAAATTTCCCGGCCAAAGGCCGGTTCCTCTTAAAATTGCAGGCTCGCTATCGCTTGCCAGGATATAATCGACACCGAAATGGCACGAAAGGTCATAAAATTGACAACAAAATGGGGCGAAAGGTATTAAAATCGCCAAACTAATGGGCCGAACGTCTTATAATCTCAAAACTAGTGAGGCTAAACATGAGGGAGAAGGGGGTCCAGAAAAACGGTCTCCCCCCCTTAAGTGAAAGCGAAGACCCAGGTGACACAGCCGGTCTTCCTATAGTAAGTTCATTAACCCCTGGCGCCAATCTTGTTATCACTCGCTAATTTTTCTCGAGCTTACTGATGTCTGTGTGTGTGTGTTTTTTTTTTTTTTTTTTTTTCTATGTGATTGAGGGAGGCAAAAGGCAGAACTGCCTATAGCGAGTGCCTCCCCCATAGTTGAAAGAGTGATAGGGCCAAATCAAGGGACGTTCGAGCCAAAATGCCTGGACACACTGAGTTTGAAGCAATTTAAGTCATAGGAAGAGGGAAAGACTGATTCTGGGAGAGAGTTCCAGAGCTCAGCTGTTGAGTAGAAGAAAGTTTGAGAGTAACGTTTCACTCTTGGGTTGGAGAGTTGCACAGAGTAGGGGTGGGATTGAGTTACATTGTGTGTGTTGGGTAAGTTTCTATAATTGCACCTACACGAGCTAAAACAAATATTATTGTATTTAACAGGAAGGTACGACGAGGTAAGTGATGTGGTATAGGTGGCAATATGCGGAAATGGATTATAAGGGCATTCCGCCCCCTCTGACAAAAGTCTATCAATCTAGATGTGACACGGATTTTACAATGTTTCAGAGAGACATTAGCCTAACCTAACAACCTTACCTAACCTATCCATATTCGTAAGGGGGTCAGAGGGGGCGAAATACCATTATAATCCATTTCTGCATATTGCCACTTACCTCATCGTACCTTCCTGTTAAATACAATAATAATGTGTTTAGCTCGTATAGGTGCAATTATGGAATAATTCCAAGTCAAGTTGTATATTAACTAAGTCTCCTAATATCCTAATAATGTACAAAGTAGCGTACAGTACATTTAGTCTAGTTGTCGATTCCAATAACAAAAAATAAAAAATAAAAACAAAAATTAAAATTAAATTGACGGTCTGATATGGCCAGAGAAATCCATGCCTCAGCCTAGGCGTTTTAGGGAGGAACAAGAGGGCGGATTGGCTCCAACTTGTCACCCATCCCACCTTTATACTATCTCCTTTGCTCGCTGTAAGGAAGTTGGGGGAGGGTGGTAACTCCCTCACCTCGTTCTCTCTCCCTCCCCTTTCCTCCAATCCCCCCCTCTCTTTCTCTCTCCCTCCCCCAAACCATCTCATTTCAGACCAACACATATATAATTATACAACACAAAATATCATTCGTAAAACACATACAACGAATTTTCAACCAGCCCAGGCAAAAGATACGATGCGGCAAAAGAGGATAACAACATAAATAAACAAATAAATACATAAAATACAGACTTATCCACACCTCGGGGCCTACACCTCGCCATTAGCAAAAATGAGAATGGGAAGCGACGATGAATATCTTACCGTAATGTGCAAAATAGATCCTTCCACGTCCTCCTAAGGGGCTCCACACGTCCTAAGATTCCGTAGCGATGACTTGGTGACGGTGCAGATGCCTCGGAAGGCCATTATCACGCCCAAAATTGCGATGTTCCTCGAGAATTTCCAGCACAGATACGGGCACTTTGGTCTCCATTGAAACTGTTGCCAGAGAGATGCTCTACCCTCTCCCTTCCCGTCCTCAGTTAAAATGATCTAATACACCAACTTAAATACATCGATTTCCGTATGGATTATTCATGGATAAATTCAATTATATTATATATTCACCATATTTACAATCAAATATGTCCAAAGATCCCTGGAAATGCCCTAATTCGAACAAATAGTGGGGATATACAAATATGCAACATAAGTTAAATATATTCGTCCATGCCATGTTTAAGTGTCACATATAGGTATCTATGTGTATTTTACTTCCTATAGATGCTATAAATGCGGCCCAGGGCACATATATTTCGTAAAATTAACAGATATGTAATGAAACAAACAATCCTTTATATTTCACAGAATAGCCATTAAGTGACCTCAAGGAGTGATTATTTCGAAAACATAATAGGTTGACCAATTTACTATATCCCCAATTATCACACAGCAATCCCAGTAATCAAATTAATCGAAATTTAATTGTGTTTAGAAGAACTAGAAATGAGCACTTGATTTCTAGTAAACTAAATTTTAGTTTCAGAAATCTGAATTTTGTTTCACTGGGGTGCTTTGAACGAATCATGTGAACTTCGAATGAACCATGTTCCTATCTCATTCGAAAAATTTCGGTTTCATAGTGCATCGATTTTCCCAGAACTCTCGTCCACGCAAATTCCCATTAGACATCGTTCATAGATAAAAAGGACACAAAACTGGCACAAATTTAAACTTTTTATATACCGTTGGAAAGAGAAAAAAAATCTGCATCTTTTGGTTGCCAAGAGAGCTCTGAAAGATGCCTCTAAGTGGGTGAAAATTGCGCAAACAACCCTGGAATTTACGGTATTGTTTCATCAAGGGTTTTAGCCCTGCCCGGAAAGCAACCTTCAACCAAAAGTTCGAACTATTCACTCGTGATCGTCTCGGTTGTTAACGAAACGTTCATAATTGTTTCGACGGCGGTTTATCGACATATATCGTTCAGCTTCCCTGGGTAAATCTGAGAAATGCAAGGAGATAGTAGTATTGGAACAAGTTAGTGAGAGTGTTGTGGCTGGCATCTCGGGATTTGTTAATCTTCGTACGGCAATATTCGGCCTTTCTCAGCCTTGGTTTTCCTACACAGCACTACAGGAGGTAGGCAGATCATTGTGTTCAACTATCAGGGTGAGACAATAGCTACTAATTTTATACAAGAGCAGATATTGCATACAGCCCATCCCCGCATCTCAAATATGCCGTATTTTACCCTTACATAGGCATTTTAAGCCTTGGTATCTCAGTATATATATTCTGCAAAATACATAGAAGCTTGTAGCATCCCGTTGTGGCTTAGTGCATTCATTAAGAGTAATTTTAGTAGGCAGAGACTGATGTTTTCTGGATTGATCGAAAGGGTTTGAGAGGCTGAGCATTCTGGCAACACTTTATTTCATAGGGTTGGTTTGAGAGGGAGTGTGTGTGCGTATGTGTGTGTGTGATATATATATATATATATATAGAGAGAGAGAGAGAGAATGAGGGAAGGAGAGAAAGAAGGGGGAGGTTGCGTCTCGTGTGGTGGTGGTGGGAGGCGCACACGTACGAACGAACGCACAAACGGAGCAAGGAGGTTAAATAAGAGGAGGGACTGTTGGTAGATTTTACCCTATGTGAGCGTGAAGCAGGCCCTAAAACTGGCTGATTCTGGGCCAATCTGGCCAGGCCGATCGCCTTAGTGATCTTGGCCCCAATATTTTGTTTGTTTTTGTTTTCCACTCGCTAAAACATTAACCTTTTCATAATGCATTTGGGTCGAGTACTGTACATGATTAGATTGATATCCAAAATTCGAAAATGGATATTAACCCCTTCAGTACCAGCGACGTATATTATATCTTATTCTAGCTACATTTAGTCGATATTCTGCAACTTAGGAACGATCTGTGTTAAATAAAAGGGTTGGTAGAGAAAGTTTGAAGCCTTATTGTTGCTAGAGCTCCTTCCTTAGCTGAATACAATCGTCTAATATTTGCCAGAATGTGATGAAAAGGACGTCACCGGTACTGTAAGGGTTAGGGAGGATCTTGGCCCCAGGCATTGTTCTTTCCACTCACTAAAACATTACGCTTTCCATAATGTAGTTACGTTTGAGTCTCACATATAAAGTTAAATCAATAATAGGCTATCATTGTATGATGTGTAATAGAAATGTATATATACTATATATATATATATATATATATATATATATATATATATATATATATATACTGTATCTCTTTCCAATTTGTTAGCTAAATTCTTATTGGCTTCATTGTGTTAACCCCTTCTGTACCGGGGACGTCTCTTTCACTTTATTCTGGCTACTACAGTATTAGACGATATTATTCAGTTTCCAAAGGGCCTCCAGCAACTAACAGGCTTCGAACTATCGCATTCCACTATTTATACTACCACAGACCCTTCATAGGCTCCTCAAAATCATCTTAATATAGGTAGAGTAAAATTATAAATACGCCGTCGGCACAGAAGGGGTTAACCTGCCTTGCATCTGGGCCCCAACTTGATCAACGTTATGGGGGCCCCTCTTCTTTTTTCTCCCTCCCTCTCTCTCTGGATTGTATCCATTCGGCCCCATTCAGCCTACTGTATTAAAACGTATACCCCCATCCAAGTGTCGAATAATTTCCCGGCGAGCGGTTGCGAGCCAGCAGCAGGCAAAATTTCTACATTTTTCGATAGAATAATGTCTCCGGTAAAACAGGATTTCTCCATACAATGTTGGCTCTCTATCGCTCGCCAGGAAGAAATCGACACCGGATGAGGATAAACGTCTTAAAATAGTAGGCTGAATGGGGCCAAATGGATACAAGCCAGAGAAAGAGAGAAGAGGAGAGACAAAATGAGGGTAACCCCCTCTTAACCCTTTCAGTACCAGCGAAGTGTGTTATATGGTATTCTAGCTACATGTTGACGATAGTAGGCAGTTTAGGAAGGATCTGTGGTACTTAAAAGGGTTGGTCCAGATAGTTTGAAGCGTTATTAGTGCTAGAGGTCCTTCCTAGGCTGAATAATATCGTCTAAATACAGCCAGAATACAATATAACACACGTCGCTGGTACTCAAAGGGTTAAGGTAGACTACGTTAGTATTATTTTAATTATTATTATTATTATTATTATGACGTTCAGATAGGTCCAGTTGGGTCCAGACTTGTTGGGATGGGTTCAGAAGGGTTGCAATAGGTTAACAGTGGTTCAGTTGGGTCCAGACTTGTTGGGATGGGTTCAGAAGGGTTGCAATAGGTTAACAGTGGTTCAGTTGGGGCCAGACTTGTTGGGATGGGTTCAGAAGGGTTGCAATAGGTTAACAGTGGTCCAGTTGGGTCCAGACTTGTTGGGATGGGTTCAGAAGGGTTGCAATAGGTTAACAGTGGTTCAGTTGGGTCCAGACTTGTTGGGATGGGTTCAGAAGGGTTGCAATAGGTTAACAGTGGTTCAGTTGGGGCCAGACTTGTTGGGATGGGTTCAGAAGGGTTGCAATAGGTTAACAGTGGTTCAGTTGGGTCCAGACTTGTTGGGATGGGTTCAGAAGGGTTGCAATAGGTTAACAGTGGTCCAGTTGGGTCCAGACTTGTTGGGATGGGTTCAGAAGGGTTGCAATAGGTTAACAGTGGTTCAGTTGGGGCCAGACTTGTTGGGATGGGTTCAGAAGGGTTGCAATAGGATAACATCGGTTTTCAAGTACTAAATTGTGTTATGGTTTATTTTATATAAATATTTTCTCTAAATGGTGTTTTTTAAACAAAAGAATAGCAAAAATGTGAAGTATTTTAAGTAGAATTGGGTTTTAGATGTTGATATAAGTATCACACAAGTACACAATCATAATTAATTCGACATTATGAAAAATAATTAGCCCAAAACTCGATATAATACTGGGCCAATTCTATGATCAATAACTTTTTTATTTGTAAAGATAGGTCAATTATAAAGGCAGATTCGGATTTAGCGTCGAAAACTACCACAGAAAAGTATGTTTTGGCGTCTCTCTGCGTCGGCAAAATCACATTTTCGGGGGAAAGGATTGTAGCTTCGCAGATCAGGGCAAGGAGGTTAGGTTACGTTCGGATAGGTCCTGTTGGGTCCAGACTAGTTGGGATGGGCTCAGAATGGTGTCAATAGGTCAACTTTGGTTTTAGTATCGATAATTATGTTGGGTTATTTTTGTATGAATATGTTAAGAAACAGCTGTAACACACATACGAACACACAGCCAGGCGGGGAGAGGGTCCCTTTAGAAGACAGTGACTTGGAACTGGGCTAACTTCTATGATCAATATATTAGCTATATGTAGAGATAGGTCGATTCTAAAGCCAGATTCGGACTCAGCGTCGAAAACTACATTATAAAATTATGATTAGTTATTTGTTTATGAATATTTCTAGAAACTGGCTGTAACACACATAGGAACTCACAGCCAGGCGGGGAGACAGTCCCTTTAGAAAACAGTGACTGGGAACTGCCCCACTTCTATAATTAATATCTTAGCTATCTGTAGAGCTAGGTAAATTATAAAGCCTGATTCGGACTCAGCTTTGAAAGTTACCTTAGAAAAGTATGTTTGGGCGTCTCTAGGCGATAATTGACAAAATCATAAAATTCGAGGAAAAGGATTCTTAGCCCCCAGCTCAGCCTAGTTAGGTTAGGTTACGTTCGGATAGGTCCGGTTTGGTCCAGACTTGTTGGGATGGATTCAGGATGGTCTCAATAGCAATACTTGGGTTTTATAATCGATAATTATTTTCGGTTATTTGTTTATGAATATTTTACTATACATGTTAATTAATTGCTCTAATTAGCTCGGAATATTGTGTTCAAGTGTGTATCAGATTTATTTTATCATTATATATTATATCTTAACGATACATTAAATTATATGCTAAGTTAGAGTAGACAAACAGGAAAACGTTGAATATTTGTTCATATGAAGTAACTACTGTACATATTTCTACATCTTACAGTAATCTTCTTTAAGATTATTAATATAATTAATATGATTAAGGATGTAGCCTTATTTGAGAGTCTTAACCCTTTGAAATTCCCAGAGATCCTTTCTAAGCTGTCTAAAATCGTCTAAGGATGTAGCCTTATTTGAGAATAATTGAGATAGTCTTTAGCCCTTTGAAATTCCCAGGGATCCTTCCTAAGCTGCACAAAATCGTCTAAGGATGTAGCCTAGCCTTATTTTAGATAGTCTTTACCCTTTGAAATTCCCAGGGATCCTTCCTAAGCTGTACAAAATCGTCTAAAGATGTAGCCTTATTTGAGATGGTCTTAACTCTTTTAAATTCCCTAAGATCTGTCCTAAGCTGTTTAAAATCATCTAATGATATAGCCTTATTTGAGATGTGTCCTTGTATTGAGTATTGTTCACATGTGTGGGGAGGCTCCTCACACCGCACTTCTAGACAAAGTAGAAAAGAAAGCCTGCCGTCTCATTAATTCACGTCCACTCACCATTTATCTGCGTTCTCTCTCTCTTCGCCACAATGTTGCATCTCTATCGCTATTATAATAATCAGTGTTCCTCAGAGCTCTCTCAGTGTATACCACCCTCTCTTCGTAGAGCACGTAGCACCCGTCTTGCAACACAATACCACCCCTACTCTGTGCAACTCTGCAACCCAAGAGTGAAATGTTATTCTCAGTCTTTCTTCTATTCTCTATTCAACACCTGAGCTCTGGAAATCTCTCCCAGAATCAGTCTTTCCCTCTTCCTATGAGTTACATTGCTTCAAACTCCGTGTGTCCAGGCATTTTGGCTCGAACGTCCCTTGATTTTTCCCTGTCACTTTCAACTCTGGGGGAGTCACTCGCTACAGGTAGTTCTGCCTTTTGTCTCCCTCACTTACATAGAACAATAATTATGGTAGCTAAAAGGATTAATTGAGATAGTCTATAACCTTTTAACGGGTAGACATCCTTCCTAAGCTGAAAAAAACTGTGTAATAGTTGCCAGAATATAATGAAAAGGACGTCACCGGTACTGTAAGGGTTAAGGGGAGATTTCCACTTGAGGGACTTTTTCTTGACCCCTTTCTCCCTCATGTCTAGCCCCATTGCTTTTGAGATTTTAAGACGTTTGCCCGATTAGTTTGGTGATTTTTAAGAATTTCCGCCCCATTTTGTCAATTTTAAGACCTTTCATGCCATTTAGGTGTCGATTTTATCCTGGCGAGCGATAGCGAGCCTGTAATTTAAGAGTAATCGGGCCTTCGGCCGGGACAATTTTCTACCGAAAAATGTACAAATTTATCTTGAAAGGGGGTCAAGGGGGTGAAATTTTAAGATTGCTGGAGGAGTAGGAAACAAACTAGAAACCTGCCCTTAAGGGGGTAGTTAGTGCTTGGTTTTTGGGCTATATATTTATTGATTTATTGTTTGAGTTTCCTCGCTAGACCTCCAACAAGCTTAATAAAATACCCCCTAGACCCCCTTCCAAGATAAATGTGTACATTTTTCGGTAGAAAAAATGTCACGGCCAAAGGCCGGTTCCTTCTGAAATTACAGGCTCGCTATCGCTCGCCAGGAAAAACTCTACACATAAATGTCACGAAAGGTCTAAATATTGACAAAGAAATGGGGCGAAAGGTCTCAAAATCGCCAAGCTACTGGAAAGAACGTCTCAAAACCTCAAAAAATAATATGCTAAACATGAGGGAGAAGGGGGTCCATAAAAAGCGAGTACTACCCCCTTAACCCGTTCAGTACCGGGGACGTCCTTTTCATCATATTCTGGAAGCTTAGGAAGGACCTCTAGCAATAATAAGGCTTCAAACCATCTCAACCAGCCCTTACAAACGACCACAGATCCTTCCTAAGCTGCCTAATATCGTATAAATATAGTTAAGAACAAAATATAACACACGTCGCTGGTACTGAAAGGGTTAAGGGGAGACTGACTGTTTGTTTGGTCTATTAATTCATTTATTCATATATTTTTTTTAGTTTCCTCCCTAGACCTCCATCAAGCTTAGACAAACACCCCCTAGACCCCCCTTCAAGATAAAAACACCCCCTAGACCCCCCTTCAAGATGAAAACACCCCCTAGATCCCCCTTCAAGATAAAAACACCCCCTAGACCCCCCTTCAAGATGAAAACACCCCCTAGATCCCCCTTCAAGATAAATAAACACCCCAAGATCCCCTTCAAGATAAACACGCCAAGACCCCCTTCAAGATAAACACCCCCTAGACCCCCCTTCAAGATAAACAAACACCCCCTAGACCCCCTTCAAGATAACAACACCCCCTAGACCCCCTTCAGATAAAAACACCCCCTAGACCCCCCTTCAGGATAAACACCCCCTAGACCCCCCTTCAAGACCTCTGGAACTCAAAACACCCCCTAGACCCCCCTTCAAGATAACACCCCTAGATCCCCCTTCAAGATAAAAACACCCCCTAGACCCCCTTCAAGATAAAACACCCCCTAGACCCCCCTTCAAGATAAAAAACACCCCTTAGACCCCCTTCAAGATAAAACACCCCCTAGACCCCCTTCTAGATAAAAAACACCCCTAGACCCCCCTTCAAGATAAAACACCCCCTAGATCCCCCTTCAAGATAAAAAGCACCCCCTAGATCCCCCTTCAAGATAAAAACACCTCCTAGACCCCTTCAAGATAAAAACACCCCCTAGACCCCCTTCAGATAAAACCCCCTAGACCCCCTTCAAGATGAAAAAACACCCCTAGACCCCCCTTCAAGATAAAACACCCCCCTAGACCCCTTCAAGATGAAAACACCCCTAGATCCCCCTTCTAAGATAAAAACACCCCTAGACCCCCTTCAAGATGAAAACACCCTAGACCCCCCTTCTAGATAAAAACACCCCCTAGACCCCCTTCAAGATGAAAACACCCCCTAGACCCCCCTTCAAGATGAAAACACCCTAAATCCCCCTTAAGATAAAAACACCCCTAGACCCTCTTCAAGATAAAAAACACCCCCCTAGACCCTCTTCAAGATAAAAAAACACCCCCCTAGACCCTCTTCAAGATAAAAAAAACACCCCTAGACCCCCCTTCAAGATAAAAACACCCCGTAGAACCCCCTTCAAGATAAAAACACCCCCTAGAACCCCCTTCAAGATAAAAACACCCCCTAGACCCCCCTTCAAGATAAAACAAAAAACCTAGACCCCCCTTCAAGATAAAAACACCCCCTAGACAAGATAAAAACACCCCGTAGAACCCCCTTCAAGATAAAAACACCCCGTAGAACCCCCTTCAAGATAAAAACACCCCGTAGAACCCCCTTCAAGATAAAAACACCCCGTAGACACCCCTTCAAGATAAAAACACCCCCTAGACCCCCCTTCAAGATAAAAACCCCCTAGACCCCTTCAAAAAACACCCCCTAGACCCCCCTTCAAGATAAAACACCCCCTAGATCCCCCTTCAAGATTAAAAAAACTCCCCCTAGACCCCTTCAAGATAAAAACACCCCCTAGATCCCCCTTCAAGATAAAAACACCCTAGACCCCCCTTCAAGATAAAAACACCCCTAGATCCCCCTTCAAGATAAAAAACACCCCTAGACCACCCTTCAAGATAAAAACACCCCCTAGAGCATCCTTCATGTAAAAACACCCCTTAGATCCACCTTCAAGATAAAAACACCCCCTAGACCCCCTTCAAGATAAAAACACCCCCTAGACCCCCTTCAAGATAAAAACACCCCCCTAGACCCCCCTTCTAGATAAAAACACCCCGTAGAACCCCCTTCAAGCTAAAAACACCCCCTAGATCCCCTTCAAGATAAAAACACCCTATGACCCCCCTTCAAGATAAAAACACCCTATGACCCCCCTTCAAGATAAAAACACCCTATGACCCCCCTTCAAGATAAAAACACCCCCTAGACCCCCCTTCAAGATAAAAAAAAAACCTAGACCCCCTTCAAGATAAATTTGTACGGTTCCTCTTTTGTAATTTTGTAAATTTGCCGGTTCCTCTTAAAATTGCAGGCTCGCTATCGCTCGCCAGGAAATAATCGATACCTAAATAGCACGATAGGTCTTAAAATTGACAACGAAATGGGGCGAGAGGTGTTAAAATCGCCAAACTATTGGGCTGAACGTCTTATAATCTCAAAAGTAGTGGGGCTAAACATTAGGGAGAAGGGGGTCCAGAAAAACGGTCTGCCTCCCCTTAAGAGGTGGAATGGAAGAGGGTGTGTGTGTGTTGAAGTTGTAATTAACTAACCCCTGGAGAGTTTCAGGCTACAATGACGTTGGAGCCGTGAACATCGATATTAAACAGAAATACAAAAATAATGTAAGCTTCTGATGGATGAATGTTGAATATTTTTTTTTTTTTTTTTTTCTATGTGATTTAGGGAGGCAAAAGGCATAACTGCCTATAGCGAGTGTCTCCCCCATAGTTGCAAGAGTGACAGGGCCAAAATCAAGGGACGTTCGAGCCAAAATGCCTGGACACACGGAGTTTGAAGCAATTTAAGTCATAGGAAGAGGGAAAGACTGATTCTGGGAGAGAGTTCCAGAGCTCAGCTGTTGAGTAGAAGAAAGTTTGAGAGTAACGTTTCACTCTTGGGTTGGAGAGTTACACAGAGTAGGGGTGGGATTGAGTTGCAAGACGGGTACCACGTGCCCTACGTAAAGGAGGTGGTATGCACTGGGATAGCTCTGAAGAACACTGATTATTATAGTAGCGATAGAATAGCGAGAGAGATGCAACATTGCGGCGGAGAGAGAGAGATTGCAGAGAGTTGGTGAGTGGACGGGAGTTAATGATACGAAAGGCCTTCCTTTCAACTTTGTCTAGGAGAGCGGTGTGAGAGAAACCTCCCCACACATGTGAACAATACTCAATACAAGGGCGCACTATGCCCCTGTACAGAGCAAGAAGCTGTGCAGGTGAAAAGAACCCCCTAAGGCGGTTGAGCACACCCAGCTTCTGGGAGGCCGCCTTAGCAAGACTGGTAATATGGTCATTCCAAGAGATGAGAGAAGAAAGAAAAAAAAGACACAAAGACTATTGAGAGAAGATGAAGGGTTGATTTTTATATTGTTGAAGAGCAAGGGAAAGTCAGCTGGGAGATCCTGACGGGTAGATAGATGGAGAAATTGAGTTTTGGAAGCATTAAAGGCAACAAGGTTTTCTCTGCCCCAATTGGAAATAGTATTTAGATCAGAATTTGAGAGTTCTATGGCTTCATTACGTTTGTCGTTGAGGGATTGCTGGGTTTTATGTATTTATAAATGCACTACAACCGTATTTTAGCTGGTAATTCTGCTAAATATCGATGTCTACAGCTTCAACTTCCTTATAGAACGAAGCTCGCAAGCGTTTTGATAGTTTGTTCTGGTTATCATTAGACGATTGTATGCAGCTTAACGGAACTCAGACGGTATTGTGCAGCATAATTTACTGGTTCGGCTCAATGGTTTAAGGAAGGGGTTTAGTTTGCTCTGTAAACCTCTATCAAACTTTTAAAAAAACACAAGACCTCTCTTCGATATAAATGTGTACATTTTTCGGTAGAAAAATGTCCCGGCCAAAGGCCGATTCCTCTTCAAATACAGGCTTGCTATCGCTCGCCAGGAAAAAATCGACACCTAAAAAATGGCACAAAAGGTCTTAATATTGGCAAAGAAATGGGGCAAAAAGTATGAAAATCGACAAACTAATGGGGCGAATGTCTTGAAATCTCATAACTAATAGGGCTAAACATGAGGGAGGAGGAGGAGGACTCGAAAAACCAACTGCCTCCCCTTAACCCTTTGAGTACCAGCGACGTGTGTTATATTTTAGTCTGGCTGTATATAGACGATAATATTATGCAGCTTAGGAAGGATCTGCGGGAGTTGATAAGCGGGGGGGGGGGGTGAAATAGTTTAAGGGGAGATGTCCACTTGAGGGACTTATTTCTGGACCCCTTTCTCCCTCATGTTTAGCCCCATTGCTTTTGAGATTTTAAGACCTTCGCCCTAGTAATTTGGATATTTTAAGACATTTAGCCCCATATCTGTCAATTTTAGGACCTTTCGTGCCGTTAAGGTGTCGATTTTTTCCTGGCGAGCGACAGCGAGCCTGTAATTTAAGAGCAACCGGCCTCCGGCCGGGACATTTCTCTACCGAAAAATGTACAAATTTATCTTGAAAGGGGGTCTCGGGGGTGTAATTTTAAGCTTGATGAAAAAGTAGGGAACAAACTAAATACCTCCCCTTAAGGCCTTATTATTGCTAGGAGGTCCTTCCTAATCTGAATAAAATCGTCTAATAGTTGCCACAATGTAATTAAATGGACGTCACCGGTACTGTAAGGGTCAAGGGGCGGCAGACCGTTTGTTTGGTCTATTAATTAATTTATTCATATATATTTTTAGTTTCCTCCCTAGACCTCCATCAAGCTTAGACAATTTTAAGAGGAATGTTTCTACCGAAAAAATTACAAATTTATCTTTAAGGGGGGTCTAGGGGGTGTTTTTTTAAGCTTGATGGAGGTCTAGCGACTAAACTAAAAAGAAATATATGAATAAATGAATAATTAATAGACCAAACAAACGGTCTGCCTCCCTTTAACCCTCTCGCTAACCTGTGGACGCGGGAGTTGCCCTTTAGTATACAGAAATAGAGTTCTCTCAAGCTCATAATTACCTCTCCATAATTGACCACTTGCGAGTTTCAGGCTATAAGGAAGTTGGAGCTGTAGACATTGATAATTAGCAGAATTACCAGCTAAAATGCGGTTGTGGTATATTTATAAATGCATAAAACCCAATTCAACATACTCTGTAGCCATCAGAAACCTACATAATTATTGCATTTCTATTCACCATCGATGTCTACAGCTCCAACTTCCTTATAGCCTGAAACTCGCAAGTGGTCCATTAGTGTTCTGCCCACAGCTAACTCAAAGACAACTGCATAGGTTGAAGTGACTAAACTAAAGGTTTCTAAACACCCCTGATGGTCACAAAGGCTTTAAAGTATCCCCAATAGGCTCAACACAGCTAACTCAAAGACAACTGCATAGGTTGAAGTAACTAAACTAAAGGTTTCTAAACACCCCTGATGGTCACAAAGGCTTTAAAGTATCCCCATTAGGCTCAACACAGCTAACTCAAAGACAACTGCAGAGGTTGAAGTGACTAAACTAAAGGTTTCTAAACACCCCTGATGGTCACAAAGGCTTTAAAGTATCCCCAATAGGCTCAACACAGCTAACTCAAAGACAACTGCAGAGGTTGAAGTAACTAAACTAAAGGTTTCTAAATACCCCTGATGGTAACAAAGGCTTTAAAGTATCCCCAATAGGCTCAACACAGCTAACTCAAAGACAACTGCAGAGGTTGAAGTGACTAAACTAAAGGTTTCTAAACGCCCCTGATGGTCACAAAGGCTTTGAAGGGGGGATGGTTCACTTTTTGGTCGACTATTTAATGCTTTAATTATGTTACTAGTTTCCTCCCTAGACCTCCATCCAACTTTAAAAAAACATCCATTAGATTAATTTGTACATTTTTCGGTAGAAAAATGTCCCGACCGAAGTCCGATTCTTCTAAAATTACAGGCTCACTTTCGTTCGCCATGAGAAAATCGACACCTAAACATGGTCACAAAGGCTTATAAGCAACCCAGAAAGGGTGCAAATCGCGACCTGTCACATGGAAAACAAAATGGTAGCTAAAGGGATAAATTGAGATAGTCTATAACCTTTTAAGGGGAGGTTTTTAGTTGGTTCCCTAGACTTCCATCAATCTTAAAATTACACCCCCTCTTCAAGATAAATGTTTAAATTTTTCGGTAGAAAAATGTCCAGGCCGAAGGCCGATTCCTCTTAAATTACAGGCTCGCTATCGCTCGCCAGGAAAAAATCGAGAGCTAAATGGAACGAAAGGTCTTAAAATTGACAGAAATGGGGCGAAAGTTCATAAAATAATCCAACTAATGGGGCGAACGTCTTAACATTTCAAAAGCAATGGGGCTAAACATGAGGGAGAAAGGGGTCCAGAAAAAAGTCCCTCAAGTGGAAATCTCCCCTTAAGGGGAGGTTTTTGGTGTGTTTCCTAGACTTCCATCAAGCTTGAAATTACACCCCCTTGACCCCCTTTCAAGATAAATTTGTACATTTTTCGGTAGAAAAATGTCCCGGTCGAAGGCCGGTTCCTCTTAAATTACAGGCTCGCTATCGCTCGCCAGGAAAAAATCGACACCTAAATGGCACGAAAGGTCTTAAAAGTGACATAAATGGGGTGGAAGTTCTTAAAATCGCCAAACTAATGGGGCGAAAGTCTTAAAACTAAACAATGGGGCTAAACATGAGGGAGAAAGGGGTCCAGAAAAAAGTCCCTCAAGTGGAAATCTCCCCTTAACGGGTAGACATCCTTCCTAAGCTGCATAAAACCGTCTAACAGTTGCCAGAATATAATGAAAAGGACGTCTCCGGACCGGTAATGTGGGGGTTAATTAAGGGGGGGATGGCCCGGTTTTCTGGACCACTTTCTCCCTTATGTTTAGCCCCGTTAGTTTTCAGATGTTTAGATGTTTGTCGATTTTAAGACCTTTCGCGCCCCATTTCTTCGTCAATATTTAGACCTTTCGTGCTACTTAGGTGTCGATTTTTTTTCCGCTGGCGAGCGATAGTGATGGTCAAGAATTAACTGTGGGAAGGAGGAGGATAATTACTGTCTCAATTAACACTATCTGGTGCAGCGTCTCGGGAGTTATTATGGTATTTGGTTTAATTATGAAGGTTTTCAATTGTTTTAGCCATTTTCGAACAATGTATTTTTAGTTTACCCCCTAGACTTAGAAAAACGCCTCTCCAGACCCCCTTCAAACTAAAAAAACGCTTCTCCAGACCCCCTTCAAACTAAAAAAAACGCCTCTCCAGACCCCCTTCAAACTAAAAAAACCGCCTCTCCAGACCCCCTTCAAACTAAAAAAACGCCTCTCCAGACCCCCTTCAAACTAAAAAAACGCCTCTCCAGACCCCCTTCAAACTAAAAAAAACGCCTCTCCAGCCCCCCTTCAACCTAAAAAAAAAGCCTCTCCAGATCCCCTTCAAACTAAAACGCCTCTCCAGACCCCCTTCAAACTAAAAAAACGCCTCTCCAGACCCCCTTCAAACTAAAAAAACGCCTCTCCAGACCCCCTTCAAACTAAAAAAACGCCTCTCCAGACCCCCTTCAAACTAAAAAAAACGCCTCTCTAGACCCCCTTCAAACTAAAAAAAACGCCTCTCTAGACCCCCTTCAAACTAAAAAAAACGCCTCTCCAAACCCCCTTCAAACTAAACGCCTTCAAGACCCCTTCAAACTAAAAAAAACGCCTCTCCAGACCCCCTTCAAACTAAACATAATTTTATCCTCAACACTTGTCTGGCAGCTTATGAGGTCAACACTTAAGATATTTCGGTTCCTTAAATTCATCTACCACCAGTCTAGGTTCCGATAACAGGGCAAAATATTCCAGAAATGTTGCCAGGAAAATGTTGGGTATCGACTGTTGACTATAAAAGCTCTCGTGTGATACCGGCTTAACCCTTTGAAGCTCTGACGCGTTTTAGAAGTATATTTTGGCTATCATTAGATGATTGTATGCAGCTTCGGAAGGATATGTGGGTATTAAAAAGGTTAAAACTCTCTCAATCAACCCTCCGACTTCCATATGCGCTTCCTAATCTGAAGGAAATCGTCTAATAATTACCAGAAAACAAAACAGAAATGCGTATTGGAGCTTGAAAGGGTTAACTCAACTGAAGGGGTTAATATATTGAAGGGAGCCCACCTCGTTTTTTGTTATCTTTCTCCCTCTCTCTCTCTGGGTTGTATCCATTCGGCCCCATTCTGCCTACTGTTTTAAGACGTTTAACCCCATACAGGTGTCGATTTACCGCTCGCCAGCATATTTTTTAAAAAGTGTTTGACAGCAGGCTAAATTAATAAATGTTTCGATAGAAAAATGTCTCCGGTGAAGCCGGATTTATCCATACAATGCTGGCTCGCTATCTCTCGCCAGGAAGAAATCGACTCCTGGATGGGAATAAAAGTCTTAAAACAGTAGGCTGAATGGGGCCGAATGGATACAACCCAGAGAAAGAGAGAAAAGGAGAGAAAATAAGTAGGTGACGCCCCTTAAAGCTAGGATCACCAGACACATCCTTCCTAATCCTTCTCCTGATTCTGTACCCAACCCTTAATCCCCGCCAATATTGTTGTTCCTATGTTTGTGAAGGAGACAAAAAGTAGGTTGCCTGTAACGAGTGTCTCCCACAAAACCAATAGAGTGACAGCGCCAAATTTAAGGGACGTTGGGGTCAAAATAAATAACCCCGTTCTTAACATTAATCATCAATTACAAACCCTAATGTACTTGAATAAACTAACGAAAGCATATGGTCCTCCCGGGATTCGAACTCGGAACGCCACACCCAGAACATAAGCACCTAAACCATTGCACCACCAACACATACCGTGATACACGCAGTTTACACAAGTCATCCCTTCATCTTCTTTCAATATTCTTGGTGTTTCTTTTTCTTTTGACCTCTCTTGGAATGATCGTATTATCACTCTTTAAAACAGTCTAAGCCATAGGAGGAAGGAAAGATTAATTGAATATATCACGAATACCAAGTCCCTTCATTGTAGCGTGTATTATTGTCTATGTAAATTTAAAATGACAGTTCACAGTTCCTATTATGTATTTGGAAGTGATACAATGGTCAAAACAATCCAATTTCATGATAATTTTCCTGTATCTTCAAACCCTTTCCCTCTCACATTAACCTTTTCAAGATCCAAGACGCATTTCTGTTCTGTTTTCTGGTCATTATTAGACGATTTTATTCAGATTAGGGAGGGTATATGGAAGTCAGAGGGTTAATTGAGATAACCTTGACCCTTTGAATATCCACAGATCCTTCCTAAGCTGCATAAAATCGTCTATTGATAGCCAAAATAAACTGCCAAAACGCGTCAGAGCTTCAAGGGGTTAAACTGCCCGAGAACAGCCTTTTAAATACACAACTTTTTAACCCTTTCAAGATACGATGACGCATTTTGTTTTATATGTTTTCAGATTAGGAAGGGCACATAGCAGTCAGAGGGTTAATTGAGATAGTCTTTACCATTCTAATTCCCTCAGAACCTTCCTAAGCTGTATAAAATCGTCTTATGATAGCCGGAATTGACTGTCAGAACGCAGCATAATCCTCGAGGCCCTAGTCTCGAAATTTACCCCTTATATCCTAGTTATTGCCTGATTTATTATCGGAAGAAAACGATACACAATCAAAGAAAATTGTGTTTCTATTCTTATTATTGGGGTAACTTAGACAAACAATGCGTACAGCTGTAGTTGTCCCACATGCATTTGTAAACATTCAATAATTTTATAAATGGAAGGAAACATAGTCTAGTTGTATTATAAGTGTTGTTTGATATGCCTTAGTGGTAATTATAGGGAATAGGCTAACACCCTAATTTGTCATGTGTTTTCCCTCCAGATTTTGATAAATGAGTTTACTTACCAGGTTTACTTACCAGGTAGGGCCACACACTGATCACGGAGCTAGTGGTTGTGTTCAGTGTGGGCCCAAGACATGAATACGGGCACTCTAACTAGATGTACGATTAGTAGCAGTTACTGGGAGTCTGACAGAGATAGTTAATTTATTTTGTGCCCTCATTGGAGACTAGATTTTAGTTGTGTCTGTTTGTTTGAGATGTTTGTTTAGGTGTTTGAGATGTGTGTTTTATGTGTTTAGTGATATTCGTGGAGGGAGTTGTGTATTTCTGCTTGGAGGCGTTGCTTGAAGAGTCTAAGATTTGGTGCTGTGATGGTGTCCTCTGAAAGTGAGTTCCACCTCTTGACGACTCTGTGGGAGAAAAATCATCTTCTGGCTTCGGTGGAGCAGTGCTGTACTTGGATTTTGTATCTGTGGCCTCTGTTGCCAGTCCTAGGGGCCATAGTGTTTTCATGGTTTTAGTTATAATTTCAATGTGGGATACACCAGCCGTCCGGCTGGCTCAGTTGATAGCGTGCCTGATTCCCACCTTGAAGGTCTCGCGTTCAATCCCCGCTCAGATTGAAAAGTTTTTCTGGGATACAGCCGGCGGTTACCATCTCCCCATGAGCAAGGGGGATGGGTAATGGTCTCTGGTAGACTAAAGAAAGCCAAGCGCTTGCGAATCCTCGAAGGAGGAGAGACGGGTGCTATATAAGAAACCAGAAGATTATTATTATTATTATTACACGATGGGCTGAGGGGGGGCTTTGCCCCCCCCCCCCCCCCATGAATTATTGAAATCATCATCTATGTTGCCAGCAGGGGGTAAATATTGAATATACTGCATAAAGAAGGCGTTTGTAAACAGTGAGGATGTCCTAAAGAGCTCCGAGATTGATTAGAATGGGCGTTTTTATAATGGGGTTTTATAAATGTGATCAAAATTATTTTCCTACAGTGGATTATACATGAGTACAGTATAAGAATTCCATAGACCTACATTGTCCCTAATAAATTATGTATAATATGGCTGCTAGCCTATTCCCTATAATTATCGCCTTAGTTACTGTACTGCATATGAAAGATTAATGGTATTATTAAAAATAATTCTTGTTATAGTCCGTTCATTCTAGGTTGGGCAGAAATCAAACTAAAAAAAGGGCTAGAGTAATCGAGAAAATATGTCTACCAAATAGGAAGACTTGGCTAGAGAACGAACGAACAGCCTCGGATGCGGACGGAACCAACGTTGACGAACCACGACCGACTAAGGACATGCTTCGGACATTCTGAGAATGGCTACGTGGAATGTTAGTGGCATGAATGATGGCACAAAAGAGAGAGAGGTTCTGGAAGTGTTAGTGAATGCCAGGCTGGATGTATGTGGAATGACAGACACCAAATGGAAAGGTTCAGATGTGAGAGAGTGGGAGTGTGGAATGGGTGTGTGTGCTGGAGTGAGTGAAGGAACAGCGAGAGAAGGTGCATGTTTGTTTGTAAGTAGCAAATGGAAGGAATGTGTAAGAGAGTATGGGTCTGTGGGTTCAAGGATTGTGTGGGTGAGAATGAAAGTAGGAATACAAACGTGGGTGATGGTATGCGTGTATGCCCCGACAGAGGATATACTTGAAAGAAAGAAAGAGGGGTTCTAGATGAATGTGGAGGCTTGCCTGGAGAAGTTTGACAAGAACGAAAGAATATTTCTGATTGGGGATATGAATGGTAAGGTGGGTGATAGGAAAGTTGAGGGAGTGGTGGGAGGGTGGGGGGTACCATCAGAGGTGAATGGGAATGGTAGTGCACTTGTGAACGTATGTGTGGGGAGGAGGCTGTGGATAGCCAACACCTTCTTCCGACACAGAATGATCCACAGGTACACGTGGAAACGGATGTTGACGATGAAGGATAAGACAGTGGTGGAACGAAAGTCATTGATTGATTATGTATGTGTGGATGAACGAATGAAGAAATCTGTGATGGATGCTAGGGTGTATAGGGGTATTGGAGGGGGTCTGTCTGATCATTATGTAGTGGTAGCTAAGGTTAGGATACAAAAGAAGTGGGTGAGGAGAGCTGGAGGGAGGCGAGAGGAGGGTGGAATGGTGAGGAGGGTGGAGAGGTTGCAGGAGGAGGAAGTCAGGGAGGAGTACAGGAGAGCAGTGGAAAGACGACTAGGTGGGTTCGACCTGGAAGTTATGGAGGAAGTGGAGGAGATGAGCAAGGTGTTTAAGGATGAAATCTGTGCAGCATGTGAGGAGGTGTGTGGAGTGAGGAGAAGAGGGAGGGGAGTGAAAGGTACAGCATGGTGGACAGAAGAGGTAAGAATAGCTGTGGAAGAAAAGAAGAAAGCATATAGAGAGTGGTTGGGTAGTAGAGGGAATGAAGATTCCGAGAGACAGAAACGAGCGAGGTACGTGGAGAGTAAGAGGGTGGTGAAGAGAGTAGTGAAGGAAAGTAAGAGAAGAGTAGATGAGGAATTTGGAAGGAATCTGAGTGTAAAATGGAGGGAGAGTAAGAAACTGTTCTGGAAAGAAGTCAAGAAAGTTAGGGAAGGTAGCAAGGGAAACAGTAAGGGTGTGAAAGATAAGAATGGGAGAATGCTAGCCGAGAAGCAAGAGAGAGTCGAAAGATGGAGGGAGTACTTCAGTGAGTTGCTAAATGTAAGGAATGAAGAGCCAGCAAACATAGCTGGATATGGTATGGGAGGGAGAAGAAGAGAAGTAGTGGAGGAGGAGGTGGGGATCAGGAGATCAGAAGTGTGGGAAGCCATGAAAAGAGTGAAGTTGGGGAAAGCACCAGGAACAGATGGAGTGTGTGGGGAAATGTTGAGGTATGGTGGTGAGATAGTGATAGAATGGGTATGGAAAATGTGCAAACCAGCATGGGAGAAGGGGAGTGCACCCGATGACTGGAAGACTGGCATAATAGTCCCCCTATATAAGGGCAAAGGGGAAAGAGGAGTGTGTGGTAACCACCGAGGAATATGTCTTCTAAGCGTAGTAGGGAAGGTATACAGTAGGGTAGTGATTGAGAGAATGAGAGTGAGAACGGAGAAATGGATAGGCGACGAGCAGGGAGGTTTTAGGAAGGGAAGAGGATGTGTAGATCAGATTTTTACCCTGAATTGTGTTGTGGAGAAGTATCTGGAGAAGAAAGAAAAGGTGTATGTTGCCTTTATGGACTTGGAGAAGGCCTATGACAGAGTGGATAGAGAAGGTTTGTGGAAAGTACTTAGAATATACGGAGTAGAGGGCAAGTTGCTGAAAGCAGTGAAGAGCATGTATGAGGGTGCAAAGGCGGCAGTACGTGTGGAGAGTGAGCAGAGCGAGTTCTTTGACCTGAATGTTGGTTTGAAACAGGGGTGTGTGATGTCCCCGTGGTTGTTTACTGTATATATGGATGGAGTCATGAAAGAAATACTATCAAGAGCAGTGGATGTTGGTGTATCGCTGAAAAGGGAGGGAATTGAGTGGAAAGCTACCTATACTGCTGTTTGCGGATGATACAGTTCTGATGAGTGATAATGAATGGGAGTTGCAGGATCTGGTAAATGAGTTTGGAACAGTGTGTGAAAAACGGAATTTGAAGGTAAATGCGGGGAAGAGCAAGGTTATGGTCTTCGAAAGGGGTGAAGTCACAGAGTGTGAGGTGAAGCTGAACGGTCAGGCTATGGAGATCGTCAACTCTTTTAAGTATCTGGGCAGTGTGTTGAGTAAAGATGGGACTATGGATGTGCGGGAGAGGGTACACCAGGGGAAGAGGGTTGTAGGAACGCTAAAAGCAGTAACAAGAAATAGGGTGGTCAGTATAGAAGTGAAGAAGTCCTTGCATGACAGTGTGGTAATCCCGACACTGACTTATGGAAGCGAAGCATGGACGTTGGTTGAGAGACTCAGACCAAGAGTGAGAGCAGTGGAAATTAATTACTTAAGGAGTGCGTGCGGAGTTACATGGAGGGATAGACAGACTAATGAGGAAGTAAGAAGGAGGTGTGGTGGAAAGTGTGAAAAGGAACAACTTGAGATGGTTCGGCCATATGGAACGTATGGAAAGCGAGAGAATGACTAAGAGGGTGTATGAGAGCGAGGTGGAGGGACAGAGAGGGAGAGGTAGACCGAATGAGAGGTGGAAGGATGGAGTGAGGAAGTACATGAACGAAGGCGGTGCTGGTTGGGGGGAGGGGCGTTGACTGACTGGGGACAGAGGTGCATGAGGGCGGTTCGTTCGTGGCCACCCCTTCGGGGATCACGGCGTCCGGCAATAGATAGATAGATAGGCTAGGGAATATGTTTATAAATTGACAGTTCATTTGCTCTAGCCCTTTTTGAGTTACAGAGGTTAGAGGTTACGCGATTCTGCTCAACCTAGAATGAACGGACTATAGTTGATCATTCTACTTGTACTTCCATAAATAAAATCGTGCGGTAGGTACGATATTTGTGTGGTCGACTGTACATACACAGCACTTACATATAGGAGACATATGCACACACACACAGTACATACACAGCACTTACATATAGGAGACATATGCACACACACACAGTACATACACAGCACTTACATATAGGAGACATATGCACACACACACAGTACATACACAGCACTTACATATAGGAGACATGCACACACAGTCCAATTTACATATAGGAGACATGCACACACACACTTAAGGGGAGTTGGGTCGTTTTTCTGGTCCCCCTTCTCCCTCTGTTTAGCCTCATTAGGTTTCAGATTTTAAGACGTTTGTTCGATTAGTTTGTCAATTTTAGGACCTTTCGCCCAATTTATTTTTCAATATTAACACCTTTCGTGCCATTTTGGTGTCGATTTTTTCCTGGCGAGCGATAGCGAGCCTGTAGTTTTAGAAGGAATCGGTCTCTGCACCGGTGTGAGGTGATAGAGTGACACCGTGACAGACTGACAGGGTAAAACAGCCCATATGTCTTATATATTATAACCAAAATCAGTTAAATCACGACTGTATTTCGATATATCTTTAGCGAGCATATCCTACCACTACTACAATAATAGTAATGCAGAAGATAACTATAAATAATAACAATAATTTGGTGGGATAAAGTATAGACTCTACTTATAGAAGGCAACGGCTCCCGGGGTGCTAACCACGATTCTATTTCGGTTGATTTTGACTTAATGTTATTGTATTTACTAACTTAACCTAACCAACCTAACCTAATACCATAACATTAAGTAAAATATATCGAAATACAGTTGTGATTTAACTGATTTTGGTTATATATAAGGCATATGTGCTGTTTACCCTGTCAGTCGATCACGGTGTCACTATCACCTCACACCAGGACATTTTTCTACCGAAAAATGTACAAATTTATCTTGAAAGGGGTTCTAGGGGCTAAAATGTTTAATTGAGGTAGTATGTAGCTTTTTAATTGGTAGATGGCCTTCCTAAGCTGAATAAAATCGTCTAATAATAGCCAGAATAAAAATAAATGCATGTGTTCTCAAATACTGAAGGAATTAATGAAGTACTGCACAAGAAAATACACTGCTAATTTAATCATACTAATTTTCCTTCCATACATAAAATCACGAAGTATGTGTACAAATTAATATAGGCAACTGTACACTGGCTCCAAGAAGTATCTGCACCCCTCCGCCGATCACCTGGTGTGTAAAGCTCGGTAGGGTTGGCACCTCTGCCTAAAACTATATCTGTGTGTCCGAGAGGATCGTCTCTGACACATGGATATAGTTGCAGGTAGAGGTGCCAACCCTACCGAGCTGTAGCCTACACACCAGATGATCGGCATAGGGGTGCAGATACTTCTTGGAGCGAGTGTACGTACAATACATAATATACAATATATAATTTGACTCTCACAGCTGTCTCACGTCATCTGTTTTATGGCGAGGTTGATATCAATGCCAGTGACCAGTGTTTCGATTTTAAAAGTAAATATCCCTGCATCACAAGTCCTATAAGCAGCTATCAACAACTTCCGAATACATAAGACAAATTAGACTATGTGCTGAGAACATCCTAAGCCTGAAGGTAGTGCGGAAGTTGATTAATAACTATCTTAAAATACGAACAGGACTCGTGGATCGTGGGGAAGGGCGAGTTTGAATGTGACGTCATTATTCAGTACCGACAGTCGACTGGCAGGAGGAAGACGTGTCTGCGTTGGCTCTTCGTATTTTGCAGTATTTAAGGTGTGTATGGGGATTTTTCGCGTATATATGGGTGTGTTTTTAAATTCTACAAATGCTAAGGTGGTCGTACATGTAATTTAATACATTAATATAGGGAACTATATTACGACTGATTGAGCCGGTCCCTACCTGTCGTCTGGTCTGCACATATTGTAAGAACTATTTAATACGGGTATATTATTGACCAGGACATTTAGGTATATTAACAGGAAACTATTTAGTGTGTGTACATTGTGTGGGGGTCGTTAACTCGTAATTTAAGGTACAAACTAGCGAACGAGGTGACATCGCTGTCCCCACCACCTCCTCCGAGTCCTCCCCCCCCCCCATCCGTCCCCCTTCCCTGCTCGCACTCTCCTCAACCTCTCCTTTCCTCCTCTCTCTCTCTCTCTCTCTCTCTCTCTCTCTCTCTCTCTCTCTCTCTTCCTAACACCCTGCCCCCTCCTCTCCCCCCTCACCCAGCCTTCCACCAACTTCCCTCGCGTCCCAACGATCACCACTCGCTGTCACTATAGGATTTTGTTTTGTTATATTTACATCGCATATACTGTACATTGTAAAACTAGCATTGTTTTAGTATTAGATTAGGGCTCGGATGATTTAGATGCAGCCTTATAGCGTGATCCGGCATACTCCCCTCCCCCCACCCCCCCTTCTCTCTCACACTCACTCACTCTTGCGCTCCCCCCCTTCTCTCTCTCACACACTCACTCTCGCGCTCCCCCCCCCCCCCTTCTCTCTCACACACTCACTCTCGCGCTTCCCCCCCCCCCTCTCTCTCTCTCACTTTAGACTAGGGTTCTGTTTTGTTCTATACATCATGTAGATATTTCCTGCTTAGTAAACCCGCACCAGGCCCCCCCCCCCCCCCCAATCACGGGCGGCACCTTTATAATAACACCCAAATATAATTAAGGGGGAGGTAAACGATTTTTCTGGACCCCCTTCTCCTTCATATTGAGCATATTTTAGTTTTGAGATTTTAAGACGTTCGTTCCGTTAGTTTGGTGATTTTGAGACCTTTCGCCCCATTTCTTTGTAAATGTTAAGACCTTTCGTGACATTTAGGTGTCGATTATTTCCTGGCAACCGATAGTGAGCGGCGAGCCTGTCATTTTAGAAAGAACCAGCCTTCGGCCGGGATATTTTTCTACCGAAAACAAAATAATAAAGAAAGAAATGTAGAGTAAAAAAAAAAAAACACTCCCTTAACCCCTTCAGCACCATGACGTAATTTTCATCGTATTTTGATTACCATTAGACGATATTCTTTAGTTTACAATCGACCTTCCGGATTCAAGTGTATAATATACGATCTCCATAAACCCTCTTAGTAACATAGGTCATTTTTAAACTGCATAGAATCATCCAAATTTTGCCAGAATCAAAGGTTAAGAGGCATCATGGTACTGAAGGGGTTAAATTTTGCCGAAATAAAGGCAATATAAGTATAGAAGGGTAAATCACTCAATATACCCAATGATATTATTTACTTCACTTATCATTTTCATGTCACTCCGGCCCCTAGTTTTACCGGTCCTAGTCACCCCGGCCTCCCAACCTAGTCACACAGGTCTCACTGTACGGTCGCGCTAATAAGTCATGTCCCAGCTGTCATTACGTTTGGCTTGCTCTGTGCTGTATTAATGTCTGTTAGATGTTGAATAGGGTGGGTAAGTGTAGGAACATGTTTGTATATTTCACTCGATATGAAGAAATAAAGCTTAGATATTGCTTATACTAATTATTGATCAAAACATACTTGGTGCAGGGACATCACTTATTAACGTGACTGTACACTAACCACGGTCAACGGATGTAATGTGTGATAGACTCCTGCCCCACACCAGTGACACCACACACAGCGCGCAGGTCTCCCACGCAGTCCTAGCAACCAACCCAACATGTCCCTAGCAACCCACACGTCCATAGCAACCGACTCCTCCCCCACACCACACTCAACGCGCAGGTCTCCCACGCAGTCCTAGCAACCAACCCAACATGTCCATAGCAACCCACACGTCCATAGCAACCGACTCCTCCCCCCACACCACACCACTGTCAGTCTGTCATACACAAAGACAGCCACGATCAAGTATGTATGTATAATACTCAGGCACATACCCCATAGCTTGGGGTGGCCGACTCGAGACAGAGCCCTAACAGGGAGAAGAAAAAAAACACACACACACAAATTCACACACATCAAGGTCGCCCAGGAGAAGACCCAGAGACCAGTGAATCAGTGATCACTTAGGGCACTCCTACACTCCCCCGGCCCCCGACCTCCCGGAACCAAAAGTAGAAGTAAACATAAATAGGTGTTGTTTCTTCTGAGCTAAATTTTCTACCACATAGGAAGACTTGGGCAGGGAATAGGTTTGGAAATCCACAGCTCATTTGCTCTAGCCATTTTTTTAGTTACCGTATAGAGGTTAGAGGGTACGAGATCTGGCCAACCTAGAATGAACGGACTGTAGGGCCGGTAAAACTTGGGGCCGGAAGATCTGTGGAGTGACTTGTTTCGCTTTTTTTTTTTGTAGGCCTATACCCTTTCAATACCGTTTTATTTATTGTATTCTATTCACCTCCCTCCCTCCCCACTCCATTCATTCACCATTCATTCATTCATTCCATTCACCCACGCTCCTCCTCCCTCTCGTCCTCCCCACTGCATTCATTCTCCTCCCTCCCTCTTCACTGCATTCATCCCCTTCCCTCCCCACTGCATTCATCCCCTTCCCTCCCCACTGCATTCATTCTCCTCCCTCCCTCTTCACTGCCTTCATCCCCTTCCCTCCCCACTGCAGTCATTCTCCTCCCTCCCTCCCTTCTCACTGCATTAATCCTCCTCCCTCCCCACTGCATTCTCCTCCCTCCCTCCTCACTACATCCATCCCCCCCCCCCCCTTCCACGGCATCCATCCCTCCACCCTCCCTCCCCACTACATCCACCCCCCCCCCCTTCCACGGCATCCATCCCTCCACCCTCCCTCCCCACTACATCCATCCCCCCCCCCCCCCTTCCACGGCATCCATCCCTCCACCCTCCCTCCCCACTACATCCATCCCCCCCCCCCTTCCACTGCATCCATCCCTCCACCCTCCCTCCCCACTACATCCATCCCCCCCCCCCCTTCCACGGCATCCATCCCTCCACCCTCCCTCCCCACTACATCATCCCCCCCCTCCCCTTCCACGGCATCCATCCCTCCACTTTCCCTCCCCACTACATCCATCCCCCCCCCCCCCTTCCACGGCATCCCTCCCTCCCCACTACATCCATCCCCCCCCCCCCCCTTCCACGGCATCCATCCCTCCACCCTCCCTCCCCTTCCACGGCATCATCCCTCCACCCTCCCTCCCCACTACATCCATCCCCCCCCCCCCCCTTCCACGGCATCAATCCCTCCACCCTCCCTCCCCACTACATCCATCCCCCCCCCCCCCTTCCACGGCATCGATCCCTCCACCCTCCCTCCCCACTACATCCATCCCCCCCCCCCCCCTTCCACGGCATCAATCCCTCCACCCTCCCTCCCCACTACATCCATCCCCCCCCCCCCCCCTTCCACGGCATCCATCCCTCCACCCTCCCTCCCCACTACATCCATCCCCCCCCCTTCCACGGCATCCATCCCTCCACCCTCCCTCCCCACTACATCCATCCCCCCCCCCCCCCCTTCCACGGCATCATCCCTCCACCCTCCCTCCCCACTACATCCATCCCCCCCCCCCCCCCCTTCCACGGCATCAATCCCCCCCCCCCCTTCCACGGCATCAATCCCCCCCCCCCTTCCACGGCATCAATCCCTCCACCCTCCCTCCCCACTACATCCATCCCCCCCCCCCCCCCCTTCCACGGCATCCATCCTCCCTCCACCCTCCCTCCCCACACGGCATCCATCCCTCCACCCTCCCTCCCCACTACATCCATCCCCCCCCCCCCCTTCCACGGCATCCATCCCTCCACCCTCCCTCCCCACTACATCCATCCCCCCCCCCCCCCCCTTCCACGGCATCCATCCCTCCACCCTCCCTCCCCACACGGCATCCATCCCTCCACCCTCCCTCCCCACTACATCCATCCCCCCCCCCCCCTTCCACGGCATCCATCCCTCCACCCTCCCTCCCACTACATCCATCCCCCCCCCCCCCCTTCCACGGCATCCATCCCTCCACCCTCCCTCCCCACTACATCCACCCCCCCCCCCCCCTTCCACGGCATCCATCCCTCCACCCTCCCTCCCCACTACATCCATCCCCCCCCCCCCCCTTCCACGGCATCAATCCCTCCACCACTACATCCATCCCCCCCCCCCCCCCTTCCACGGCATCCATCCCTCCACCCTCCCTCCCCACACGGCATCCATCCCTCCACCCTCCCTCCCCACTACATTCATCCCCCCCCCCCCCCTTCCACGGCATCCATCCCTCCACCCTCCCTCCCCACTACATTCTCCCCCCCCCCCCCCTTCCACGGCATCCATCCCTCCACCCTCCCTCCCCACTACCTCCATCTCCCCCCCCCCCCCTTCCATGGCATCCATCCCTCCATCCTCCCTCCCTCCCTCAATACTTAATGGATATTATGAAGTTTCTATGTTTCTGTATTATGAACATCTAATTTTAACCACATTTACCTACAATTCCCTGTTTTATGAAATTAGTGGCACTAATTTATTCATAACAGTATTATATTATGTTGTAATAACAATGGTAGTACTGTACTAATGTGCTATAGTCTATTCACTGTAAGTAGGCGAGGAATCATGACCTCTATCCTCTGTAACTCAAAATGGGCTAGAGAAAATTGGCTGTAAATTTCCACATCTATTCCTTGACTGACTCTTCCCAAATGGTAGATATATCAGCTCGATTACTCAAGTCGTTTTTGAGTTACAGAGGTTAGAGGTCATGATGTTTCGCCTACTTACAGCGAATAGACTATAGTGTACTCCTCGTTGCTCTTACAACTATAACAGCATACCATATTGACCGGTTAGGAATACGATTAACCCTCTCCGACATATGACGCGGTTTTGAGCCTATTGGGGATACTTTAAATTACAGTAGTCCCTCGAAGTTTGCGTCTTTCAAATTTGCGAAATTTCGATTTTGCGAACGGGACCCAAGATTTTACCTTTTTTGCGGGACTTGATATGTGCGATATTACTTGAGTTTTGCGGGTGGCGCCAAATGATACGGAGTTTCCGCACTAGTTTTCGGGGGGGGGGGGGGGTAGCAGGATCGTGACGTCAGGCCGCCCTGCCACCCATTGTTTACTGTTTATAGATTCTCCCACGCTCCTCACACTCTCGCATAATCGACTTCCTTGGGCAAAATTGAAGTGTTACCTGTGCCCTGGGTCCCCTGAATCTGTATTTCTGTGTTTTTCTTTATTGTAGGATGTATAATTAAGTGTGTGTCATAATGTGTGTACAAACAAGGACGAACATCACCAAAAAATAGGCCCTCGATGATGATATGTCGACCATATTCAATTAATCCCATAAGTTAGTTATTTGAAATTTGCTATTTTGAATTTTGCGGCCTGCAATGTCGACCATATTCTCGCAAAATTCGAGGGAGTACTGTATAGTATTTACCGCCGACAATGATGTGGTATGGGTAGGGTCCGTAGACTTGATCATGTTATTGCTATACCGGTACACTCGTGAGGGGAGACACCGTTTTCCTGGACCCCCTTCTCCCTAATGTTTAGCCCCGCTAGTTTTGAGATTATAAGACGTTCGGTCCATTAGTTTGGCTATGTTTAGACCTTTCGCCCCATTTTCATTGTCAATATTTAGACTGTGTCATTTAGGTGCCAGATTTTTTTCCTGGCGAGCGATAGCGAGCCTGTAATTAAAGAGGAACCTGCCTTTGGCTGGGACATTATTCTACCGAAAAATATACACAATGGTGTTTAAATGAGGTCATATTTTTTATTTTTTTTTTTTTTTTAAGATTGATGGAGGTCAAGGGAGGAAACTAGAAATACTTTTATATAAATGAAAAAATCGACCAAAAAATGAACCATCTCCCCTTAATGAATATTTACTTTATTTGAAATCTGACTATATTACTAATGAGTATATTTCTTCCTTCCAGAATGTGTGGGTGTTGGTGCTTACGTATTAACTACCAACGCTACCACCACTACGACACCGCTACCACAACTACTACCACGACTACTACAAACACCGATACCACCACAACTACCACCACCACAGCTACCATTACTACTACCACAGCTACCACGACTACTACCACAGCACACCACAGCACCCCATACCATTAAACACATCATAGAAGACTGCATTTCACACAACCACTTACGCCAACAACACAATCTACACTCAATGAGAGCTCTGTGGGAAAGCCCGATCGTGGCCATGGCCTTTCTCAGGGACTCGGGGCTGTTCGGCCAGGCAGCTTAGGGAACAACAACAACAACTACCACAGCTACCATTACTACCACGAACACTACGGTGCAGGCCGGGTGGAGTGGGTGGATAAGGGTGACAGGAGTGATCTGCTATAGAATGGTTACTGCAAGAGTGAAAAGGAAAGTATACAAGACCGTAGTGAGACCAGCTATGTTTTACGGTATGGAGACGGTGGCATTGACAAACAGACGGGAGGCAGAGTTGGAGGTAGCAGAGTTGAAGATGCTGCGATTTTCTTTGGGAGTGACAAGGATAGACTGAATAAGAATATGAGTAGGCTTATATTAAAGGGACAGCGCATGTACGACGGCTCGGGGACAAAGCGAGAGAGGCGAGATTGAGGTGGTTTGGACATAATACGCAGAGGAGGGATGCGGAGTATGTTGGGAGAAGGATGCTCGGGATGGAGCTACCAGACAAAATAAAAAGAGGCAAGCCAAAGAGGAGGTTCATGGATGCAGTGAGGGAGGACATGCGGGTGGTTATTGTGACGGAGGAAGATGCAGGGGACAGGGTGATGTGGAAACAAGTGATCTGCTGTGGCGACCCCTAAGAGGAACACCCGAAAGAAGACCACCACCAACACTACGGCTACCACCACAGGTACCACAACTACCACTAAAACTATGGCTACCACCATGAGTACCACGATTACTATCACGGGTACCGCAATTACCATCACCACGACTACCACCACCACCACAGCTACCACGACTACAACCAGATACCACAACTAACACGGGTACCACAACTACCACCACCACGACTACAATCACAGCTACCACGACTACAACCAGATGACCCAACTACCACGGGCACCACAACTACCACGACTACAACCAGATACCACAACTACCATCACTACTACAACTATCACGGCTTCCACAACTACCAGCCCTATTAAAACCACTGCAGCTTCCACGATTACCACCACCACGACACCTACCATCACGGCTATCACCGCCAAAATGGTTACCACTATAACCACGTCTACCACCACAGCTACCACAACTATTACTACCATCACAGCTACTACTACTACTACCATAGCTACTACTACTACCACCATAGCTACTACTACCACCACCACCACCGCTACAACCACAACTACCATCAGAACCATATCTACCACAACTACCACTCGTACGATCTCGACTACAACTACCACTATCTCTACCTCAACTACCATCAGTATCGTCTCTACCACCACCACAACTACCAGCAGAACATCTCCACTACTACTACCACTATAACTACCATCTCTACCACAACTACCAGCGGAACATTTCCACCATCACTACCACCATAACTACCATATCTACCTTAACTACCAGCAGAACATATGTACCGTCACTACTACCACTCCCCTACCACAACTAACACTCGTACAATCTCTACCACAACTACCATCAATATCATCTCTACCACCACCACTACTACCACAACTACCATCAGAACATCTCCACCACCACCACAACATCTAACACAAGGTGAGTCACTTAAACAATCTTCAAATAGTCTTATAATTTTGTAAGTGTTCTTCTGAAACGGAGTGTATAAAGAGGTAGAACAAATTTGAAAGAAACCTATAATTAAATCAGACATGTTAATTAAACAAAAATATATACTGTACAGTATATGACTTTTAGTGCGTGGATTGTCAGTACTTAAATACTACTTTCTTCTTTTATATTACTTTGTTTCTTATTAGTTTAACTTGAATCTGAAACAGAATGCGTAAATAAGTAGCACACTGCGTAAATACAAAATATCGACACCAATAATTTCGTTACAAATCGGTTTGGGTAATGTCACGCTAATTTATGCATATCTTTCGTAAACATTAATCCTGTGAAGATTGTGACGCATTTTGACCGTTCATTCTGGCTATCATTAGACGATTTTATAGAGCTTAAGAAGGATCTGTGGGAATTATAAGGGTAAAGACCATCTTAATTAACCCTCAGACATCCATATACCCTTTCTAATTGGAATAACATCTAATAATTGCCGGAAAAACAGAATATAAATGCGTATTGAATCTAGAAAGCGTTAACTAATAATCCAAACAAACCATTGTCTCTACATTATTAAAACAACCTATTGCTAAAGGTTCAGCATTGTAACTTATAAACTATAGTCTATTCGCTGTAAGTAGGCGATAAATCATGACCTCTATCCTCTGTAACTCCAAAAGGGATAGAGTAAATTGGCTGTACATTTTGATATCTATTCCTTGACTGACTTCCCAAATGGTCGATATATTAGCTCAATTACTCTAGTCGTTTTTTAGTTACAGAGGATAGAGGTAATGATTCCTCGCCTACTCACAGCGAATAGACTATAGTAGGCCTAAATACTTTCAAATTTGTGACCGAAAAATGGGATTTGTGGATTAACGAATGGGATTAGAGAAAACCCGTGGCTAGTTTAACCCCTTCAGCACGATGACCCATTCTTACCTTTAATTATGGTTTAACTTAAAAGACTTTACGCAGTGTAACCCTATTAGGTGCAGGGCGGGCCAATTTGGGGCCTCCCAGTTTTACTCCATTAGCTTGGAGATTTTAAGACGTTTCATCGCATTAGTTTGGCGATTATATGATGCTTCAATCCAATAAGCTGTCGATTTTTCCTGGTCGAGCGAAGCGAGCCCGCAATTTTGGGAGAAACCGGCCTTCGGCCGGGCCATTTTTCTACCGAAAAATTTACACATTTAGCTTGAAGGGGGTCTGGGGGACGTATTTTTAGTTTGAAGGGGGTTTGGAGAGACGTTTTTCCAAGTCTAGCGGGTAAACTAAAAACACATTGTTCGAAAATGGCTCAAACCAATAAAAACCTCAATAATAATTAAACAAATACTATAATAACCCCCAAGACGTTGCTCCAAATAGTGTTAAGAAGGATCTAAGTTATCCAGAGGGTTTATTGAAATCGTATTTGCCACTTTTAGAGGCAATTATAAGGTAAAGCAAGTAGACTATAATGGTGACCAGAATATGATGGAAATTACGTCATTGTGCTTAACCCTTTGAAGCTCTGACGCGTTTTAGCAGTTTATTTTGGCTATCATTAGACGATTTTATGCAGCTTAGGAAGTATCTGTGGATATTAAAAGGGTAAATACTATCTCAATCAACCCTTTGACTTCCATATACCGTTACTAATCGGAATAACATCGTTTAATAGTAGCCAGAAACAGAACAGAACAGAAACGCGCATTGAAGCTTGAAAGGGTTAAGGGGTTAATATTTTTTGTTTTTTTTACTTAAATGGGTGAAATGATGCGGTAAATCGATTGGCGTAGGTTAGCAAGGTGTAGCGTTAATTTTGGGCGTGGTAAATTCGGGCGTTTTCGGGTGTTTTTGGCTGGACTAGGGCCTGGCAGCTGGACTAGGGCAGGGCGCCTGGATCACCAAGTTCTTTATTATTTACGTTATTCTGTATTATTGTATTTTATATATTTATTAAGTGTTCTTATGGAACGGAATATATTATTGAGTGCATATTTGTGTGAATACACCACTAATGTCAACCACATTTACTTATAATTGACGTTTTATGAATGAATTGGCACTAATTTATTCATAACTTTCTTAAAATACAAAAATTGAAAAATCTGAGAAAATACATTTCTAGAGATAAATCGAACTGCCTATTGTCAACGTCTCAGGCTCGTAACTCGAAAATTGCAAAAGTTACTGGACTTTCAAATTTGTGACTGAAAATTTCGGTTCTTGGCTCAAGGGAGGCGAATTTGGAGAAACTGACATAAGTCCAGCAAAGAAAAAAGTGACAAAAGAAATTATAAAATGATGCGGTAAATCCATTGGTGTAGGTTAGAATGCTGTAGCGTTATTTTGGGCTGGGTGATTTAGGGCGTTTTGGGCAGGATTAGGGCCAGCCAGGCTGACTGGCCCAGTGAGCGTGGATCACCAAGTCCTTTATTATTTGTATTATTCGGTTATTATTGAATATTATTTATTGTTTAAGGGTGTTTATGAAACGGAATATATTATTAAGTGCATATTTGTATGAATAAACCACTAATTTCAACCACATTTACTTATAATTCACATTTTATGAATAAAGCGGCACTAATGTATTCATAACTTTCTTAAAATACAAAATTTTTAAAATCTGAAAAACTTCATTTCTAGAAATAAATTGAAGTAGCTATTGTCAAAGTCTCAACCTTGTAACTCAAAAATTACAAAAGTTACTGGACTTTCAAATTTGTGACTGAAAATTTTGATTCTTGGCTCAAGGGAGGCGAATTTGGAGAAACTGACACAAGTCCAGCAAAGAAAAAAGTGACAAAAGAAATTATAAAATGATGCGGTAAATCCATTGGTGTAGGTTAGAAAGGTGTAGCGTTATTTTGGGCGTGGTGATTTAGGGCGTTTTCTGGAGTTTTCGGGTGACTCAGGCAGCCAGCCAGCCCCAGGACCAACGCGCGAGCTACCGTTTTCTATACAACCCAGTTCTGTAGAGATTTTTAAAGGCAACTCGGTTAATGTACTGTCAATATATCCCGCACTTTACTGTATATATATTTTATAGTTTAACATTTTGATGTTTACTCAATACTTTTATTATCCTTACTAAAATAGTAGAGTATTTTAGATTGATTATATAATTAGTGTTTATATTCCATACTTAGTAAATATTTTTAATCGAATGTTCTAATCTATAATTAATGAATATGTTCTTCTCTTTTCAGGATTTGAGTTCGTGTTTGTGTCACACCACCGAACTATGTATGGACTCTGCCAACAGCTACAAGCTACCAACACCACAACCGAACTAAAGACTGCCAACACACCACAACCGAACTAAAGACTGCCAACACACCACAACCGAACTACAGACTGCCAACACACCACAACCGAACTACAGACTGCCAACACACCACAACCGAACTACGGACTGCCAACACACCACAACCGAACTACGGATTGCCAACACCACAACCTACCAACTGTCTGGGGTAAGTTACTGCCCAACTCACTATACTATTAGCTCCTCCAGGATTATGACGCCTTTTGACAGTTTATTCTGGCCATCATTAAGCGATTTTATACAGCGTAGGAAGGATCTGTAGTCATCAGAAGCGTAAAGACTATCTCAATTAGCCCTCTTACTTTCATATACCCTTCTAATCTTTACAAAATCGTCTATTAATAGCCAGAATATACTGTTGAAGTTCGTCATAATCTTGAAAGGGTTAATATATGATAATATATTTAAATTGTCCTGTTGCTATACTGTTCATAATAATAAGTAATCAGGAAGTATATACAGTAGCTGCTCATTCTTTCATTATAATTGTTTGATAATTAACATCGTATTTCCTTGCTTAACTCTTGTAACTAAAATACTCAAATTGGAAACATTAAAACTCAGTATTTGCCTACTTGTTGTGAACAGTATAAGCAGAATAATATAGTTATATTTATGTATTTATTTAAAGATCCTAAATTAATGTTTTATTTCTTGTTTCCAGGATTGGAGTTGCTGCCTGTGGACTCTGCCGCCTGTGGACTCTGCCGCCTGTGGACTCTGCCGCCTGTGGACTCTGCCGGTTGCCGCCTGTGGACTCTGCCGGTTGCTGCGAGAAACTGCCCACGCCACTACCATACAAGGGGAGTGATATTCCTGTTTTGTTTGTAGTAGTAGTTTGTAGTCGTAGTATGTAGTCGTAGTGGTGGTGGTGTAGGTTAGGTTAGGAGGGGAGGGTAGGGTAGGTTAGGTTGTAGTCGTAGTAGTAGTCGTAGTAGTAGTCGTAGTATGTAGTCGTAGTATGTAGTCGTAGTATGTAGTCGTAGTTTGTAGTCGTAGTATGTAGTCGTAGTATGTAGTTGTAGTATGTAGTTGTAGTTGCATGGTATGAATGGTGTGTGTTAGGTTAGGCTAATCTATTTTTCCCTTTCAGTTGAGATCGGTTTTATTACCTTTACTCTAATCTTTGCTATTTTTCTTATTACTTCACAGTTTTGTTGCTTTGATGATGTCCCCTCTCCCCCCATTCTTCCCCGAGTTGGTTCCCTCCTTCAGCTTCAATATTTTGCTTTGCTTTAATTTCAATAATGATTGTATTTGCCTTTAACGTCGCTAATTATATATATTCCGTCATTGTACCGGGTCATATATTTGAAACCCTTGAATTCATTACTCTTGTATTTGCCATTAACGTCACTTGTACCGGGTTTAATATTGATATATATCGTCTTTGTCACGCGAACTTTACTGAATAAAAAAAAAATAATAATAACATATCTTTTATTGATCACTTTATTATACGCTATGATTTTTATAACTTACTCAGAAAAATAGTTCTCAATTATAAACAGTTCCAATATATGGACTTAAAAATAAAAAGTAAGAAAATATGAAACTATACAAATATAAGAACTGAGAAAATAATAAACTGACAAAATATGAAAAGAGAACTTATAAAATAAAATACAATTAACTTAGAAAAACTATACTTGAAAAAATTAACATGGAAGAAAAAGTTCTTATAACTTATAAACAAATAATGGACTTACAATTGACAAAATATGGAGAACCAAGATAATTAACTTAGAAAAAAACTATACTTGAAAATGGACTTCATAAACTGGAAATAAACAAATATAATGGATATTAATAAGACCATATTATCAACTTAGTATTTTATTGATCAGATTCAGACATACATGTATATGTATAGTGACTTACCAAAAAACTGTACATACTTATAATTAATGAAATTGCAATTGACAAAATATGAATAGACCTAGACTTGGAAACTGACCTCAAACGAAAAACACAAATATAATGGATATTAAAAAGAGCATATATCAACTTAGTATTTTATTGATCAGATTCAGACATACATATTATATAACTTACCGAATAAAAAATCTTATATTTTGAGTACTTGTATAATACCAGTGAATTAAATGTATCTTACAAAATAGGAAGTTTTGCTTTTCTATTACGTAGCTCAAGTATTTCATAAAACAATAATTCGCATATACTTTCCATGATTTGCAACTTGGCTCAGTGTTCATGGTATAACTTATTGTTCAGTACATAATTTACCCATTATTTATAGTCATTTTCTTCGGGAAGTATTTTTATAATCTATCCATATTGTAATAACCATTGGGCTTTCAGTAATTCGTATTATGGCTTTAAGTTGGATTTTAAGCTAATATTAGTTTAATTGGCTTATGCTATTCTTATTGATTTCAGTTTAATTTAAGTAATTAATCTTTAATATTGGGATTAATTTGCTTCGCCATTCATATTGATTTGTTGGTTTTATATGCAATTGCAAATCATTTAACTTTTATTTTAGTGTTCTTAAGTGTAATTGGATTGTCCTTAGATTTTTCCAACTTCTCCGGTATAATCCACTTTATGGGCTAAGTTACCATAGTAGTCGGTCTACACCACAACCATCCTATCACCCACCAGGCAGTACTGAGGTAAGCCTATGTGATCAGTTTATAATCCAACTCAAACCTATTCTATTTACTATTAAGTAGAG
Organism: Paralithodes platypus; assembly: GCA_032716605.1. Classification (NCBI taxonomy): domain Eukaryota; kingdom Metazoa; phylum Arthropoda; class Malacostraca; order Decapoda; family Lithodidae; genus Paralithodes; species Paralithodes platypus. The sequence goes on from CM064519.1 coordinate 54,454,907, forward strand.
TTTGATACTTTTGAAACTATCTTATGTTGAGTTTGAAAGGGGTCTAGATTTTTTTTTTCTAAGCTTGGTCTAGCGAGGATACTAAAAAATAAGTTACTCGATAACTATATCTACCAAAAATCAAGCACTACCCCCTTAAATGTGTGTAGGAGTATTGGCAAAGTAAAGTGTGGATTGTTGGCAGAGAGATGTTGACAATTATTGAACCTAAATGTTGGCAGAGTGATATGGTGTGTTGGCAGTCAAGTGTGGATTGTTGGCAGAGATGTCGACAATTATTGAACCTAAATATTGGCAGTGTGACATGGGGTGTTGGCATTGTTCTTAGTGATTCCTGGAGGTGTTGTAGGGGTTTGTTAATTAAAGGGGGGTCACCGGCTTTTTTAAAGCTTTCTCTCCGTTTCTCCTTTCCCTGGCTTGTATCCATTCGGCTACATTCAGCCAACTGTTTTAAGTAGTTTATCCCCATCCAGGTGTCGATTTCTTCCTGGCAAGCGATAGCGAGCCAGCATTGTATGGAGAAATCCGGCTTAGACCTTTTTCTATCAAAAAATGTACAAATTTAGCTTACCGTCAAAACAAAAATGTAGATTAAAGTTATCATGTGACTGGAGCTATGTGCAAATTAGGATTCAATCTCTCTTATCCCCGTGGATTTGTTTTTACTGGCTGTATCCCATATACCTGTTCATGTTATTTGAAGTTATGTATATATTTAAGTTTTATTAGTATGGGGTTATGTAATCTGAATTTTAACATCTGAATTTGAAAGTATTGTATATATGTAATTGCTGGAGTCACTAAGCTAAATATTCTTCCCATGTAACTGCTCCTAGGTGTATATCTACCAATGTAACTATCATGATCTATCCCATGTAACTATTGCTATTTGCCTGCTTATCCTAAACCCATATAGCTCTTCCTACCTACCTACCTCTCCAAGAATCTAGATATGTTAGATATTTAAAGTCCTCCCTCTTCACCCAGAAATTTTATTTTGTAGTTCGTTTCGTGAACTTGCCGCTTCTATTATCTGGCAATGTATTCCAATATTTAAACATTATAATTTATAATATTTTAAGTAATCTTTAAATTTATCGAGGGTATTGGCGTTTAGTAATGGAATATATTTGTCCATTCATTCCAAAATTAAGATTAATTGATATTACTGTTCGTTATCCAAAAATACTTCTGCGATATTGGATTACAATAATAATTCGTTCAATGTTAATGTCATTCAAAGTTAATATGAATAACTATCAGAAATATAGAAGATTGATCTACAATATTGGATTACATCAACAGGTTGGAATCAATAGTCAAGACTAATTTATTTTTTATTTTTTTTATTAAACAAATAGGTAGTGTTGTCCATTGGTCCAGGGTCCTTAGTCTGGTCACAGCAACAAGTCATATCTGTAAAAAGACGAAAATATTGAGGCACCAGAAATACAGGCGTTTCAAGGATGGGGTTGGGGGGAGGTAAAGGGGGGGGTCCTGAGGGGGTAAAAGGGGGGTCCTGAGGGGGTAGAGGGGGGATCCTGAGGGGGTAGAGGGGGGTCCTGAGGGGGTAGAGGGGGGTCCTGAGGGGTAGAGGGGGGGGGGGGGGGACCCAGGGGTAGGGGGGGGGGGGGGGGGGGGGAAGGAGTCAGGATTTTTTATTTATTTTTTAATATTTTTCGTTCAGTCTCATACGTAACTATGCCACACCCGCTACGAGTCTTATCTTCCCTTCCCTGGTAGTTCATCCTATCCCCATCCCAGATAGATTTTCCCTTCAGTCCTATTCTGTATTCTGGCTAAATCTATTCTGTCCTCCTTCCCTCCCTGTAACCCCCCCCCCCCCCCACACACACACACACACACAAAGAAAAGTCAGTAGTATTATATTTATGTATTCTTTATTGTCAGGAAGCAGTCAAGAAGTCGTCGGTGTCAAGCATTGGTATCGAGAGTAGACAGTATCAAGAAAGACAAACAGCAGGAGTCTATGGACAGCGTACACAGCAGACAGCAGAAAAAGCTAGGCACAGCAGAACGGGCCAGAGACGGCAGAGCGGGTGACAACAGACGGGGTACATCGACAACAGACAAGGAATCAGCAATGAGGTAGGAGACAGACTGATATGGTTGGTCAAACAGGAATTTATGGGTATTGATCATGATTAATTTTGAAAGAGTAAGTGTTTAATATAAATGTATATTAACCAAGCTTGATGGGTATACAGTATGAGGTGATAAGTATTCCATTTGAGTTGGTAGGTACTGAATTGTGAGCATATATTTTCGGGTGGTGATCATGAACGTGGTTGATTATGAGTGGAGTCAGACTAAAAGGTGGGCTTCCAACAGATGTGAGCAAATCAAGGTGACAACGGAACTATAGATGGACAGACATCAACGACTGCCACAGCATCAATGAACCCTTCAACAGTGGTGATTGATGGATTGAGCGATAGGAATGACAACGGTGGTGTGTGGCTGACAAGAGCGACATCAACAGTGGAGCCAGAGATGCAACATTAACATTAGAAGAGAGGCACCATTGCAGCAGACATCAACAATTCGGTGAGAAAAACATTCTAGTTGTATGGGAAAAAAATAGGTAGTCAGTCTACCTAACTTCATTATAAAGTCAAGAACACTAGGCCCCTAAAGAAAAGGAAATCAATTAGTTTTAGATAGAAAACAGTATGCCCAATAAAGTAGGCCACCCTTCATTCACTCTTTGATATATTCCAAATCACCTGAATCAACTTATAAGCAAATTTTACTTTACATTTACAGTATAGATCTGTACGGAACTATGAAAGTTAAAATAAATAATTAGTAACAAAATAAACAAACTATTCAATAACTAGACAAGATTAGATTGTACAATTGTGAATTATATATAATAAGGTATTGGTAACTGCAAATCAGATTTTAAAGTGATTATTGACATTATCTTGCATGATTATTCAATAGTTGGGCAAACACTGGAGAATAATGGTTAGGTATTATATTTGTTCTTTTAACAGGATAATGCAACACTTTCTCGTAGCAGGAAAGAGATTACTGAACAATGTATCACTAAAACAAATCAATGTCAGCTGTAGAAAATATTGGTCATAGACTATATTACCTAAACAAGTAGATATTAAAGTAAAGCAGTGTGACCGCTATTATTCTAAAGACATGAGTTATAATTCTAAAGGCAAATCTGTTGCCCAAATAGGAAATATCTATTCAGGTTTAAATACCTTTGAATTCGTCATGAGTAGATAATCCAATTTATGAGTGAATATTTATCACTAGTCTAGGCATGTAGGTTTGACACTAAATTCAACGACTAATCCATGAATATTCAAAGTCCTTGGCCAATAGGGACTTATATTTGCAAATAAATTGTTCGAATCATTGATATAACAGCTTAATATATGGCATAGGCGCTCAGCAAGGCCATCTAAAAGCCTATATGATACCACCTATTACGCTAAAGGCCTAGGATATTCTTCTCCATTGAAGGACGTATTTGACATGGATTTAAGAGTTTGTGAAGATGGTTTTCTGGGGTTACTTTGGACACAAGGTTATACATATCGAATTTACTCTAATCTGGTCTATGACAATCTTCATCTAGTGGCATTTATAACTATCTCAGCGGGTTAACTAACATTTATTCAGTTCAATTAGTCGCATTAAACAAGTGACAACAATGCGGTTTTATAGTCTATCTCAATTCTAATGTTCTTAGTCTCCAGTGTTTTGCATATCTCCTATTAAGGGGAGATTTCCACTTGAGGGATTTTTTTCTTGACTCCTTTCTCCCTCATGTTTAGCCCCATTGTTTTTATAATTTTAAGACGTTTGCCCCATTATTTTGACGATTTTAAGAACTTTCAACCCATTTCTGTCAATTTTAAGAACTTTCGTGCCATTTAGGTGTCTATTTTATCCTGGCGAGCGATAGCGAGCCTGTAATTTAAGAGGAACCGGCTTTCAGCCGGGAAATTTTTCTACCGAAAAATGTACAAATTTATCTTGAAAGGGGCTCAAGGGGGTGTAATCTTAAGCTTGAAGGATATCTAGGGACCAAACTAAAATCCTCCCCTTAAACCTATTGTAATTACTCAAAGACTACATACTAATATTGGCGAGGGTACAGTCAATATAAATAGTTCGCCGAAACTTTATGACTTGAAACAAATCTTACTGGTCACAGGCTATTAGCAGCACATGAGGACTGCCAAGGTAATGTGTCTAGGAACTTATATTTGGACTATTTGAGCAGGATTTTGGGCGAACTATTTTTGTTTCGACTAACTGGCAGCATCTTTTCTATATCCAACTTAAGGGAAAATTCGTACATTTGGCAACACTTATATTAAAATAAAACTTACAAATTTAAATAATGTATGCATAGAGGAATTATTAAAGTGAGAATATATCTTTTGGAAGCGTATTGGTGACGATAAACCCAGCTAAGGATATAAAGGTGTATCTAACAATCAAGGGAAGGTCGATCAATATAAAACTATTATATTTTTATAGTCTAGTCAACCATAACCTCAAGACTCCTCCTGGGAAACTCACTACAGGATGGCCAAGGCAAAAATTCCTCTAGGTTACTTTGTTCAGACATAACTTCTCGAGAGCTTTGAAGAGCTACGAAAGAGGAGCACTTGAATTCGATGTGGAAAACTGCAATTATGTAGTAGAAGTAATCATTAACCATATTAATTATAAATCATATTACCCAATTATTTAACCCATTTAAGCATAGGATACAACTTTGTTTCAGCATAGCTAATTCCAGACGATTTTAGTTAACTTAAAAAGAACCAGTTAGAATGAGGATTGATTTGGATTATCTTAAGCACTCTTGATTCCCAGAGTTTAGTAAATACCAGTCAGTAGCATTATTAAAGTAAATATATCTGGTTTAGTTATCTCAACGCTGTCATTACGGGTATTTAGTTTATTATTGCTATCCGTAGACAATTGTACTCCGTTTAGGAAGGACCTGTTGCATTCTAAGGGTACATATAATTTGTACCCCATTGATTCCTTGTGGTCCTTATATTGATATAGTCGTGTGTAAGCCAGAATAAAATTAATTGTATGTCCTGATCATAATATGAAGTATTTAATTCTTTCAAATAAATTAAGCTAAATCTTTGCTACCTCGAGACTTTTTCAACTTAAGGTCTGTCAGAGTAAGAAGATTAACTTAAATATGTGTTTGCTCTTTAATTCCCAGTGGTTCTTGCAAAGCTGATTCAAATTATCTGGCTGTAGCATTGATAAAGAAATTGTTGCAAGATTGAAAACAAAAACAAATGAATTATTAACTTATTTGCCCCAAATTTACTGGTTCCCATTTGTCTTTGTTGTTGCCACTACTATTTGTTCCAATCACTTGTTATGATACAAATTAGGGTATATATTGTCATAAGCGCCAGTTCTCCACATCAGCGGATTCAGTAGCGCTCACATTACTAAGCGTCCAAGACTTAAGATTTGTATCTTCATTCATGATAGATTCTTCAGTATCATAAACTCTTCATACAATGACTACTTAATTTGCCATCCTAAATTGAATACTGACAATTGTTAAGTATGGTACTAATTTAGGAAACTATTAAAAAAATTTGTTTAATTAAACAATATTACTTTAGAAAAATCTCTGCCTACCTATAGTGAACCGAGTCTAGTTAATTTAGTTAATATTCACCCAAACAAAAAATAAAAAAGAAAGTCTCCAACTTCCACAGATCTTCGTTTGGAAAGGATCTGTTACACGATATTAAAATCAGCAGTGTTGCTATTTGTACGAAATGCTTTAAATTGGTTAGATAAAGTTGCTGCCTATACCACTGTCCACCACTTATGATAGTCTATGGAATATTTTGAAGTTTCTTAGGAATCACTAAATTGATTACTTCAGCCAAATAGCCTTTCAAGTCTTTAGGAATCTATGTTAAGTATATTATCAGTTATACAATAGTTGTAACTAGGCCATCGTGTCAAACAAAATAGCTTCGAAATTGCATAATGCACACATTTCAAAATAGCTTATATGCCATGGTAATCATTTAACTGAAAGTCACCAAATCTTAACGATGGATTTATTTGTTTATTTATTTGTTTTTTATTGATTTTTATGATTATAGGGTATCATCGACCACTCACAAACTGCAACCAGCAAAATGAATACTTTGGGGGGTATGTCATAAATGAATACTTTGGGGGGTATGTCATAAATGAATACTTTGGGGGGTATGTCATAAATGAATACTTTGGGGGGTATGTCATAAATGAATACTTTGGGGGGTATGTCATAAATGAATACTTTGGGGGGTATGTCATAAATGAATACTTTGGGGGGTATGTCATAAATGAATACTTTGGGGGGTATGTCATAAATGAATACTTTGGGGGGTATGTCATAAATGAATACTTTGGGGGGTATGTCATAAATGAATACTTTGGGGGGTATGTCATAAATGAATACTTTGGGGGGTATGTCATAAATGAATACTTTGGGGGGTATGTCATAAATGAATACTTTGGGGGGTATGTCATAAATGAATACTTTGGGGGGCATGTCATAAAGTTAAGTAGAGGTATTTAGGTCTTACAAAGGCCTAGGTCCACTAAGGCATAAGTCAGCCGCCTGTGTGTACTCCAGGACAATTATTATCCAGGCCAAAAGGACACCAATCATTAATTCAGTATCCATAGCTAGCCTATAGGTGTGAGTATCCTAGGTTCGAGTCCTTGGAGTGCCACATTTATTTGTTGATTTAATTGAGTTTTAGAAGTAAAGTTGTTTGGTGAAAAAATATGAATTAAGATCCGAATCATTAAAACTTATTTTATAGAACAAACTTCAAAATATTACATTGCCTAGACTCTCATAACCGATCAAATTAATACATGGAACTGACACACCTGTTATACTGTATATTGCAGAGTTGTGATGGGGAGGAAGCTGTCTGGCCATTAAGTCTTCGTCCATCTGTTGTTCCTAGTGTCTGGATGTCTACCATACATCTGAAACATTAGGTCAGTATTAGTAACATCCTGATGTAGTACGTTAATCACTAAAGTCAACCCTGCATTAAGGGGAGATGGGGCGTTTTGCTGGTCCCCCTTCGCCCTCATGTTTAGCCCCATTAGTTATCAGATTTTAATACCTTTCGCCCCATTTCTTGGTCAATATTAAGACCTTTCGTGTTATTTAGGTGTATTTTTTTCCTGACTAACGATAGTGAGCCTGTAATTTTGCAAGAACCGGCATTTGGCGGAGACATTTTTTCTATCGAATGATGTACAAAAGCTAGAAGGGGGATCTAATGGATGTTTTGTTTTTTTTGTATTTATTTGATTGAGGTCTAGGGAGGAAATTAAAATATATATATAAAGAAATAGACCCACAAAAATAACCATTATCCCATTAAAATCGCCACGTACAGTCGCGCTAATAAGTCATGTCACAGCTGTCGTTACGCTTGGCTCGCTCTATGATGTAATAATGTCTGCCAGATGTTGAATTGGGTGGGTAAGTCTAGAAATAGGTTTGTATATCCCCCCTCGAAATTAATAAATTAAGTTTAGATATTGCTGAAACCAATATATAGATCAAAATATACTTGGTACCGTGACATGACTTAGTAGGCCGACTGTACAGTTACCAAAACATGAAAATGGGATTAAGGGGAGATTCCCACTTGAGGGATTCTTTTCTTGACCTCTTTCTCCCTCATATCTAGCCCCATTGCTTTTGAGATTTTAAGACGTTTGCCCCATTATTTTGACGATTTTAAGAACTTTCAACCCATTTCTGTCAATTTTAAGACCTGTCGTGCCATTTAGGTGTCGATTTTATCCTGGCGAGCGATAGCGAGCCTGTAATTTAAGAGGAACCGGCTTTCAGCCGGGACATTTTTCTACCGAAAAATGTACAAATTTATCTTGAAAGGGCCTCAAGGGGGTGTAATCTTAAGCTTGATGGATATCTAGGGACCAAACTAAAAACCTCCCCTTAAATGATGTCAACGAGTGTCTGGAGTTTACACGTGGCCTCACAGATTTATATACAGTATAAGCTAGTAGGATTGTCAGTTTCCAAGTTTACCCTTATGTAATAATCTCGAAGGGTATAATCTCGAAGGGTATAATCTCGAAGGGTATAATCTCGAAGGGTATAATCTCGAAGGGTATAATCTCGAAGGGTATAATCTCGAAGGGTATAATCTCGAAGGGTATAATCTCGAAGGGTATAATCTCGAAGGGTATAATCTCGAAGGGTATAATCTCGAAGGGTATAATCTCGAAGGGTATAATCTCGAAGGGTATAATCTCGAAGGGTATAATCTCGAAGGGTATAATCTCGAAGGGTATAATCTCGAAGGGTATAATCTCGAAGGGTATAATCTCGAAGGGTATAATCTCGAAGGGTATAATCTCGAAGGGTATAATCTCGAAGGGTATAATCTCGAAGGGTATAATCTCGAAGGGTATAATATTGAAGGGTGTAATATTGAAGGGTGTAATATTGAAGGGTGTAATATTGAAGGGTGTAATATTGAAGGGTGTAATATTGAAGGGTGTAATATCGAAGGGTATAATCTCGAAGGGTATAATCTCGAAGGGTATAATCTCGAAGGGTATAATCTCGAAGGGTATAATCTCGAAGGGTATAATCTCGAAGGGTATAATCTCGAAGGGTATAATCTCGAAGGGTATAATCTCGAAGGGTATAATCTTGAAGGGTATAATATTGAAGGGTATAATATTGAAGGGTATAATATTGAAGGGTATAATATTGAAGGGTATAATATTGAAGGGTATAATCCTGTGTAGCGGAGAGACCTATATACTTACTGTAGATGTCAATCATTTGGTAAGGTTACAATATATTTTGACATTAATAAATAGTCTACTAATACTGTGTACTAGATTAGGTTAGGGTTTGGTTAGGTTAAAGGTATTGTTTAATTTTTCTTAGTAAATAGGCATCTGATAAAACCTTGGGGCTGTTCGGCCAGGCAGCTTGGGGAACAACAACAACCGTTCTTCTCGCTACACAGGATCTTGCCTATTGAAGTGGCAAGACCGTCCATTCCCATTATTAGGATTCAGTAACCCGTTATGACGACCAAATGATCCGTCTTCTACTGTATTTGTCCTAATTGTTTCCTGGATTCCCTCTCTCCCTCATGTTTAGCCCCATTACTTATGAATTGTATAACGTTCGCCCCCCCCCCCCCCCTTAGTTTGGCAATTTTAAGACCTTTCAGCCCATTTCTTTATCAATATCAAGACCTTTCGTACTCTTTAGGAGTCTAATTTTTGCGAGTGATATCGAGCCTATACTTTAGGAGGAACGGCCTGGATATTTTTCTACCGAAAAATTTACAAATTTATCTAGAAGGGAGATCTTAGGAATGTGTGTGTTTTTTGTTAAGCTTGATGGGGGTCTAGGTAGGAAACAAATAAATAATTGAATCTATCGACCAATAATTAAACCCTTACCCATTAAGGGGAGATTTCCACCTGGAGGATTTTTTTCTGCACCTCTTTCTCCCTCATGTTTAGCCCCATTGCTTGTGAGATTTAAAGACGCTTGCCCCATTAGTTTGGCGATTTTAAGAACCCTCGCCCCATTTCTGTCAATTTTAAGACCATTCGTGCCATTTAGGTGTAGATTTTTTCCTGGCGAGCGATAGCGAGCCTGTAATTTAAGGGAAACCGGCCTTTGGCCGGGAAATTTTTCTACCGAAAAATGTACAAATTTATCTTGAAAGTGGGTCAAGGGGGAGTAATTTTAAGCTTGATGGAAGTTTAGGGAATCAACTAAAAACCTCCCCTTAACCCTATTAATATTGTTGTTCTTACCCTAGTTTATTGGTGAAGGTGTTGGAGGCTCCCTGGGTGGCGGTGGTGTCTTCAGTGTCTTCCCTCCGCCGAGCCTCTCCTGTCAACAATAAGGAAGGTTAGTATTGCAAAGATTGGGACCTTCAAAACATTATGGCATATTTAACTAGAGAGCAAATTGAAAGATATATAATTATATTCATGTAGATCACGCCTCATTGTGCCTACCTTAACATATGCGATTATCTTTTATATGCAGGTAATTTTAGAGTAATATTAGTACCCTATTATCAGTTCTATAGATTTTATATGCAGGTAATGTTAAGAGTAATATTAGTACCCTATTATCAGTTCTAGATTTTATATGCAGGTAATTTTAGAGTAATATTAGTACCCTATTATCAGTTCTATAGATTTTATATGCAGGTAATTTTAGAGTAATATTAGTACCCTATTATCAGTTCTATAGATTTTATATGCAGGTAATTTTAGAGTAATATTAGTACCCTATTATCAGTTCTATAGATTTTATATGCAGGTAATTTTAGAGTAATATTAGTACCCTATTATCAGTTCTATAGATTTTTAATAAATGGTCAATATAAATAGTTCTCAGAATATCATTGTTCATAAAGTAACTTAACACTTTTTCTTAACCCTTTCCCTCATGCTTAGCCCCGTTAGTTTGGATATTTTAAGACGTTCGCCCCATTAGTTTGGCGATGTTAACCCCTTTCGCCCCATTAGTTTGGAGATTTTAACCCCTTTCGCCCCATTAGTTTGGCGATATTAACCCCTTTCGCACCATTAGTTTGGCGATGTTAACCCCTTTCGCCCCATTAGTTTGGCGATATTAACCCCTTTCGCACCATTAGTTTGGCGATGTTAACCCCTTTCGCCCCATAGGTTGGAGATTTTAACACCTTTCGCCCAATTAGTTTGTCGATTTAACCCCTTTCGCCCCCATTTCTTTGTCAATGTATAGATCATTCGTGCCATTCATGCCTCTTTTTTTTTGGCGTGCGATAGCGAGCCTGCAATATATGAGGAATCAGGTTTTGTCCAGATATGTTCCTACCGTAAAAAGGTAGGAATTTATCTCGAAGGGGGTCTTTAGTATTTATCTCGAAGGGGGTCTTTAGTATTTATCTCGAAGGGGGTCTTTAGTATTTATCCCGAAGGGGGTCTTTAGTATTTATCCCGAAGGGGGTCTTTAGTATTTATCCCGAAGGGGGTCTTTAGTATTTATCCCGAAGGGGGTCTTTAGTATTTATCCCGAAGGGGGTCTTTAGTATTTATCCCGAAGGGGGTCTTTAGTATTTATCTCGAAGGGGGTCTTTAGTATTTATCCCGAAGGGGGTCTTTAGTATTTATTCCGAAGGGGGCCTTTAGTATTTATCTCGAAGGGAGTCTTTAGTATTTATCTCGAAGGGAGTCTTTAGTATTTATCTCGAAGGGAGTCTTTAGTATTTATCTCGAAGGGGGTCTTTAGTATTTATCTCGAAGGGAGTCTTTAGTATTTATCTCGAAGGGAGTCTTTAGTATTTATCTCGAAGGGGGTCTTTAGTATTTATTTCGAAGGGGGCCTTTAGTATTTATCTCGAAGGGAGTCTTTAGTATTTATCTCGAAGGGAGTCTTTAGTATTTATCTCGAAGGGAGTCTTTAGTATTTATCTCGAAGGGGGTCTTTAGTATTTATCTCGAAGGGGGTCTTTAGTATTTATCTCGAAGGGGGTCTTTAGTATTTATCTCGAAGGGGGTCTTTAGTATTTATCTCGAAGAGGGTCTTTAGTATTTATCTCGAAGAGGGTCTTTAGTATTCATCTCGAAGGGGGTCTTTAGTATTTATCTCGAAGGGGGTCTTTAGTATTTATCTAAGCTTCAGAAATAGATAATAGATTAGCGGAAAATCTGGAAAATTCTGTCAAACTATTAATTTTGTCTGTACATACAGTATATTACAAGATACAGTATATTACAAGATACAATAATAGAACACTGACCTGTACATGGAGCAGTGGTGGCTGGTGTACAGTAATGTGGGCAACTGTACGGTCCTGGTCGGGTCGGGGGGAGGTCCTGCTTGGGTCGGGTCTGCTTGGGAAGGGTCGGGTCACTCCCCCATCTCCAACCTGTTAGGAAGATTTAAAGTCACATTAGTCACAGTTCATACCTTTCATATCATCGTTGTTCCTCCGTCAGGCCATCCAGCTCATTCCTGTTGATAAAATATTTAATTATTTCAGGAGCGCCCGCCGTTCTGCCAGCCACGTCATCGGTCTGCAAGTCGTTCCACAAGCAGCAACATCAACCTGAAACCTTCACAACCAACGACCAGACAACCAGAATATCACCGGCCGGATTTCAACCAACAAAAACCACAAACCAAAGTAACTACTGTAAGCCTATACTAACTAAATATCTAACCAAACTAACTAAGCTTCTAACAGACGACCAACCTCCTCAACAAACCAAATAGAGCAACACCTAACCAATACTAATTACTAACCTATAACAGACTCCTACCTATCCCTACCCCTTGAACTAACTATAGCTATCTCCCTCTAACCCCCCCCCCCCCTCCCCCCCTCTTCCCAGCATCCCTACCAGAAACCTCGTCTAATTCGAAGCCAACGACGATAGGAGAGAAAGATTAGTGCATGGATTTATTATATTATATTTCAATATATATAGATTTAATTATAAATCAATTATATGTCACGTTATTGAAAGTATTTTCCATAAAATATTATAGTTATGCCAAGTACATCTTGCATTATGCAGATACAATATATACTAGATTTATATATCAATTATTGCAAAACATAATTCATAAGTATATTATTTACACTGAAATGAATTACAATAGAAGTCTCTTACCTTAAATTGTGGCCCACCTAACTAATGTTTATACAGATGTTAGTAGAAAGGAGGTGGTTCGGTGCCATTTGGGGGGCTATTTTTTCATGGCGAGCGATAGCGAGCCTGAAATTATGGAGAAACCGGCCTTGACATTTTTCTATCGAAAAATGTACAAAATTATCTCTAGGGGTATTTTATTTAAGCTTGATGAAGGTCTTGGGAGGAAAAATATAAATCAACAAAAATTTGATGGGAGAGGCTGCAGGTTGGGATCAAAGGACACTATGGGCCTATGGCTAGCTAATTGTTGCCGTGATGGTGGTAGACTGGTTGTTGACGTTTCCATCAGCGTTCACGACACCTGTAAAGAAGAAAAAGACATGGTTAACATCATTATTATTAAAGACATGGTTAACATCATTATTATTAAAGACATGGTTAACATTATTATTATTAAAGACATGGTTAACATTATTATTAAAGACATGGTTAACATTATAATTAAAGACATGGTTAACATTATTATTATTAAAGACATGGTTAACATCATTATTATTAAAGACATGGTTAACATCATTATTATTAAAGACATGGTTAACATTATTATTATTATTATTTGTTTGTTTATCAGTCAGTCATGTATATTGTATAGGGTTTTTGTATTGTGTTTTTTATTATTTTTATTATTCTTATTATTATTTATTTTTATTATTATTATTATTATTATTAATATGTAAATTTATCTGTATTTATTTTGTCTAGGTAGCCTAGATAAAAGCAAACTAATATCAATGTTATTGTTAAGGGGAGGTTTTTAGTTGGTTCCCTAGACCTCCATCAAGCTTAAAATTACACCCCCTTGAGTCTCTTTCAAGATAAATTTGTAAATTTTTCGGTAGAAAAATTACCCGGCCGAAGGCCGGTTCCTCTTAAATTACAGGCTCGCTATTGCTCGCCAGGATAAAATTGACACCTGAATGGCACGAAAGGTCTTAATATGGGGTGAAAGTTCTAAAAATAGCTAAACTAATGGGGGCAAAAGTTTTATAATATCAAAAGCAATGGGGGCTAAACATGAGGGAGAAAGGGGTCAAGAAAAAAATCCCTCGAGTGGAGATCTCCCCTTAACCCTTTTAACTTATTTGTCAATCAGTAGAAAATGTAATTCGGCTTGGGTAGAAGTAGATATTTTGATAAACCATGACTGTACACTCGTGACCATAAATAATGTTACGCCCATTACAATCCTGGAATAACTAAGACTGTATTTTAGCAGTAAATTATGTTCAATATCTTTGTCTACAGCTCCAACTTCCTTATAGAACGAAACTCGCAAGTCGGCAATTCAGATAGATGCGTCGTTAACGTTCACGATTGTACAACTGCCTACATAAATATACATACTAGTGTTTATGTATGGAAGCAAGATTGAACTAGATTTTTGTCATGTCTTTAACAATATATAGGCCCCATACACGGTTTTATAGCAATTCGCTTTGGTTAATATACAGGAGACGCAACAATGTGTTTTTCAGGTATTTTTTTTGGTATTTTGATTTTGTTTTTGGTGTTTTAGTCGTATCTAGTGATGACATTGAATGGGAATTAAGCATTTACCCATTATCCATCAATCTAAAGACACGCCCCCCGATAGTGGGGAGGGCTATGAAGATCAGGGAAATTGAGGGGTAAAAAGCGTATAGAACACGATAATACACATTTGTAACCCAAATTTGGCTCGGGTTTGTTCAATTTCCAGACCCATAAAACCCGATTTTTTGAAAACCCGAGCCAAGTTTTGACGAAACTTGGCTCGGATTTAACAAATGTAAAAATGAAAAAAATACAGTAACCTTGGTAAATTATTGGCTCGGGTTTTGTCAATTTCCAGACCCATAAAACCCGACTTTTTGAAAACCCGAGCCAAGTTTTGACGAAACTTGGCTCGGATTTAACTAATTTAAAAATGAAAATAACACAGTAACCTTATTAACATGTTGGCTCGGGTTTTGTAAATTTCCATACCCATATAACCCGACATTTAGAAAACACGAGCCAAGTTTTGACGAAACTTGGCTCGGATTTTACTAATGTTCATGTTAAAATTACACAGTAACCCTAATAAAATCTTTGTTTGGGTTTTCATAAGGTTAACATTAGCCTAACCTAACGAAGTAAAAATGGGGTTAACATTAGCCTAACCTAACAACCTTACCTAACCTAGTAAGAATGGGGTTAACATTAGCCTAACCTAACAACCTTACCTAACCTAACCTAGTAAGAATGGGGTTAACATTAGCCTAACCTAACAACCTTACCTAACCTAACCTAGTAAGAATGGGGTTAACATTAGCCTAACCTAACAACCTTACCTAACCTAACCTAGTAAGAATGGGGTTAACATTAGCCTAACCTAACAACCTTACCTAACCTAACCTACCCTAGTAAGAATGGGGTTAACATTAGCCTAACCTAACAACCTTACCTAACCTAACCTAGTAAGAATGGGGTTAACATTAGCCTAACCTAACAACCTTACCTAACCTAGTAAGAATGGGGTTAACATTAGCCTAACCTTACAACCTTACCTAACCTAACCTAGTATTATTGGTGGGGGCTGCTGCCCCCACACCTCCGCTGGTTGGGTACTGGCTGAAAAACTTATTGTTTTACAGCAGGCCTATGTATTTTATGTTATTTTTGTTCTCCCTTATAATACATTTTAGCTCTTAATGACATATATAGCAATTATGTATAGCCTATGCTCTACCGGACCTATTAGGCCTAAAAAGATCGATGGGCTAACTGTCGGTCCAAAACATCAGTATGGTAACCAACTAGCCCTTGCATGCCAGTTTAATCCTATGCGAAAAAATCTTTTACTTTGTTACTTTGCGATGACCCATTAAGATTCCCTAGCTAGCTGTGGTCCGGCTCCTTTATGTTGTCCCAACCAACCAACTAACCTTAATGAACAGAGGAGGTACTGGGCTGCCTGGCTGGCCGCTGGAGGCTCGATCACCACTCATCTTGGTCAACAGCTGGTGGATTTTTGTTTCGAATTTTTCCATGTAAAACAAGTGTATGTGCATTTCAAAACCAGCTGTCCTCGCCAGCTGTATTTGGAACACTGGTTATTGCACTTTGGACAGTTTACACTTATTGGAAGGCGAAAAGGTCTTAAGCAGCCTCAGTGTTTTTAAAGACGGTGGAAAAAGCTTTGATCGGCTCACACCCTCTACACAAGCTGGCCAGAGTCAAACTGACAGCTTATATCCTGGGCCACCTGTTTTCCAAATCATGGCATCACCTGATTGGTCGATAGACATCACGTGTCAGTGAACTCGAGTACTCTTGGCATGAATTAGGTAGGGTGATTACTTTGGCTATGACGCCACCAGTATAGTTCATTGCATTCGCCACCAGATGTCTCAGTTGTTGACTGACAGTCACGAAAAAGAAGTCTCCCAGATGAAGACGAAAAAGAAGAAGTGTAAACAAACCCTTAAAACGTAAATATCCATATAATATGTATTATGTTAGTTTCCCGGGAATGACACCTACATCAACAATTTGGAGAAAAATCGCTTAATCACATGCTATTGAGCTTAATTTTTTACCAATATTGTAGCGCCTCCTGTATATTGACCTTCGCTTTTAGTTAATAACACAATTTTTTTACTTCCATACCTTAACCCTTTCGCTGCGGGTGACTTTCTGGAATGTTTTGGGAAGTTACAGCAATTTCCAGGCTTTAAAAGCCTGTAAAAAACGTAAAAATAGAGTGTCAGTGGGTGGGAGCATGAGGGGCCCACCTCCGACCCTCAGAGCACCGAGCGGTTCACTGAGCTAGGCTGTGTCTCGGGCGAGTCTCTCTCGGTCTCTCTCACCAGTGTAGCCAAGCGAGCGAGTGTTACATAATAGCAGGGTTCCCGCGTTTCACTGGGACCACTGCGGGTGAACCAGACCACGTACAGGGTCCGTTCTGGTGTCATTTTGAAGCTATTTTCGCCTAGTATTCGGCAGAATACACTTCATTTAATGCAGATGCTTGATTTATCATTCAGGAGTGCCTGAATATGCCCTAAATAGCCCAAACATAGCCGCAGCCAAAGGGTTAAAGTATGAAATTTGTTTCGTATTACGGAGAAGTATTTTTCTGGACTCCCTTCTCCCTCATGTTTAGCCCTACTATGTGATTTTAGGACGTTCGCCCCATTGCAGATGCATTAAAACAAAAATGGTTCACCAATTAAAGATGGCCACCTTTCTTGCTTCCATCCTTATTTATCTCTGAATGTATAATGATAAATATATTAATTTGTGGCAGTCAGGACATAGGAATGATTAATGGTCATATTGTATGTATGGTATATTACAAAGCTTGAGATTCCAACTGGAAAATGTAGATAACTTTGTCCAAAAATGTAATATTGGCCATACTTAACTAAATTGGTGTAGAGAGCTAAATGCCTTAACAAGTAGTAATCCATTGCTGTATTTTTTAGCAAACTCAATTAGTCATATCCCCATGTTCACTACTCGGCTAAATAGGTTATAACTAATTATGTTTATAAGAATTTGATATCAGCCCCTTGATTATGAAGCATTTTGGCAGTTTATTCTGGTCATTAGACTTATATTATTATTATTATTATTATCATTATCATAATTATTAGAAATGCTGGTCAATATTTACGAGTCACACCACAGCTGGGATCTCATTGTTAACGGTAGTTTTGGGTTCCTATCATTCTATGCTTCATTGCTATATACTTTTTATCCACCGGAAAATATTTCTTTTTCTTGGCTTTTTTTTTTTTTAGCATTAGGCTAACCTAACCTAACCTAACCTAACCTAACCTAATAGCCCCCAAATACATTTAGGTTAGGTTAGGTTAATGCTAAACAAATAAAAAAAATAAAAAATAAAAATAAAAAAACAAAAACAAAATATTTTGCGGTGGATAAAAAGTATATAGCAATGAAGCATAGAATGATAGGAACCCAAAACTACCATTAGAAATGAGATTCCAGCTGTGGTGTGACTCGTAAATATTGACCGAAATGCTATATGGAAGTCAGAGGGTTAGTATAGTCTTGACCCGTTAAATATCCAAAGATCCTTCATAAGCTGTAAGAATATCGTCTAAGAAGAGCCAGAATATATTATAAAAAACGCGTCAAAGGGTTTATGTGATGCAAATGTACAATAGTTTCCTAGTCTGGCGCCATGCATCGATAAATTAGCTGCTTAGGGAGTGACCTAGATGTGTGAATTTGTGCTTTGTTTTTGTGGGTTAGTTATTTTGATTGTTTATTATGTTATCCCTGTTCGGGCTCTATCTCGAGTCTGCCACCCACAGATTTAAAAAAAAAAAAAAAAAAAAAAAAAAAAAAAATGGGGAATGGGCCTGAATAGATATAGTGAAATTTTAGGGTGAACATTTAAACCAGCTCATATCCTTGTAATAATTAACATAACCTGTCACGTGGTTAATGGAGGCCGTGTGAGAGAACGGCCATCTTGTATCCTTGGCCGCCATTGTGGTGTCCTAATCATCAAACAACGTAGTTATATTTGATTATTGACAATGTAGACATTATATCCTTGCAGTAAACTATATTTATCCTGTACCAGTATTACCGAATGTTTGTTATGGGTGTGGAATCTATGGATATATTAGGAGTGTAAAGAGGCTAATGACCCTAGTGGTTACCAAAATGGCGGAGGTTGGCCGAACTGTTACCACCCCCAAATAACAGCCTTTGTTGCATTGTTAGCGTTTCACTGAACATAATAAAATGTACTCTCCATATCTATAATTTTAACCTTTAACCTATTAAGTGATTCGATAAAGCATGTGTTGAATGATTGCAATGCCAAAAATGATCGCGTATGCTTGAGTGGATTAAGTAGTCTCAATCCACTAAATAACTTTAATAAAACAATGTATATGCCCATATATGCAATATATTGTGGTATTCTAATTGAGAAAATAATCATAGGCCTACGTCTATCATCTTGTTTGGTGCCAAGTGTTTAATACTACCAAATTAAATAAAAAAATGCGTAAATACTATGACTTTCTTTAACCTTAAACATACAATTATCGGGTAATTAATATAATTAATGCATTATTCAGACGATAATTGCCCCAAGAAGTGAAAACCTGCCGGCTTCCAAAGTTTCACTCGGTCGCCATATTGTTTGCTCAACCCGCCGGCTTTCATCGTTAACTTCACTTAAATCTACTGAATATATACGAAATATTATGAAATCAATGATTAGGCACCTTCGGCAAATTCACGGGCAGCGGAAATTAGAAGACTTCACTAAATAAAAACAATAAAACTGCTAAAAATGGAGAATACAAGGGGGAATGTTGGACTTACTTGTTGTCAGGTCGGTGGCAGAAATCAAATGACCGGCTCGCTTTTCATTACTCACGAAGTCACAACTGCATACTTGGCAACCTTTTACAGTGGTGCCACATCTCCAAACCTGGCCACGAACATCATTAATATATCATTAAACAGCGGTTTCTAATAAAAAATAAAATACGTAGACTATGTAATTTTGCGTGCTTTACTTCACTGTGTAGGTGAAAAATAGATTGAATGCCTGTATATGCGATAATTCAATGATTTTCGGTATTGCGACGTTGCCACTTTTCCGAAATGGCCCCAGGGCAAATTTGGTGAAATTTCTCGTCCCTCGATTTCCAGGGTTCCCGAGCTGGCCCGAGTTTGATGATACAGCTGGCCTCAAAAGTTTTTTTTTTTTTTTTTTTTTTAGCGCGTTATATTTTTACAGCCGTACATATAATCAAGGAGTGGATACGAATTAATGTGATCAACTGTACAGCATCCTTCAGCTTATATAGGGAAATATACATATATAATCCATAATACATAGTTTTATTTCCATGTTTTGCATATTATTTTGCCCGTGTATTTTGTTTAGCAGTCGTACATGTCCTAACTATACTTTATTAGACTCATTACTATAGTGTTCAGTGACTTAATGATAGGTTTGCTTTGCCCAGTTTATTCTGGCTGTCATTAGACGATTTTATACAGCTTAGGGAGGATCTGTGGACATGAATAGGGTAAAGCCCGTCTCCAATGATCCTCTGACTTGCATACGTCCTTCGTAAGCTGACAAAAATCGTCTAATGGTAGCCAGAGTGTGATGGTCTGCTGCCTCGACTACCCCACTACTACGACTGGCACCACGACGTTTGACTATCCCCCTCCCCCTCCCTCTCTCTCTATCTATCTATCTCTCTCTCTCTCTATCTATTCGTAGGTTAATTACCATAGGATAAATAAAAATAATGCTTATGTTTCTTTTATTGGATAATGTGTTTAATGAGAGAGAGAGAGATCAGAAAAAATCAGAAATGTTATTCCATTAATACAATGGTATAAATTCCTATACAAATCCTTTCTTTCAACTCCTGCAAGTCATGCTACCCAAGAGCGACCCTCTGCGAGTCTTAATACTATTCAAAGTTCCCTCAACCCCCGCACGTCATACTGCCCAAGAGCAACCCTCTGCGGGTATTAATTCCTATCAGAATCCGTCCCCACAACCCCTGCACGTCATACTGCCCAAGACCAACCCTCTGCGGGTATTAATTACTATGTAAATCCGTCCTCACAACCCTCGCACGTCATGCTGCCCAAGAGCAACCCTCTGAGGGTATTAATTACTATGTAAATCCGTCCCCACAACCCCCGCACTTCGTACTGCCCAAGAGCAACCCTCTGCGGGTATTAATTCCTATCTAAATCCGTCCCCACAACCCCCGCACGTCATACTGCCCAAGAGCAACCCTCTGCAAGAGAGAGAGAGAGAGGGGGGGGGGGGGACTAATAGTGCTTCCCAAGAGCAACCCTCTGTGGGTACGGAAACGAGAATGAGAGAGAGAGGGGTTGGGTGGGGGGAGGCTAATACTGCCATAATGCCCAAGAGCAACCCTCTGCGGGTATTTGTTGCTATCTAATACCGTCCCCACAACCCCCGCACGTCATACTGCCCAAGAGCAACCCTCTGCGGGTATTTGTTCCTATCGAATACCGTGCCCACAACCCCCGCACGTCATACTGCCCAAAAGCAACCCTCTGCGGGTATTTGTTCCTATCTAATACCGTGCCCACAACCCCCGCACGTCATACTGCCCAAGAGCAACCCTCTGCGGGTATTTGTTCCTATCTAATACCGTCTCCACAACCCCCGCACGTCATACTGCCCAAGAACAACCCTCTGCGGGTATTTATTCCTATCTAATACTGTCCCCACAACCCCCGCACGTCATACTGCCCAAGAACAACCCTCTGCGGGTATTTATTCCTATCTAATACCGTCTCGACAACCCCCGCACGTCATACTGCCCAAGAACAACGCTCTGCGGGTATTTGTTCCTATCTAATACCGTCTCCACAACCCCCGCACGTCATACTGCCCAAGAACAACCCTCTGCGGGTATTTATTCCTATCTAATTTCGTCCCCACAACCCCCGCATGTCATACTGCCCAAGAACAACCCTCTGCGAGAGAGAGAGAGACAGGGGGGGGGGGGTAATAATGCTACCCAAGAGCAGCCCTCTGCGGGTACGAACACGATAATTAGAGAGACTAATTAAGCTGCCCCAGAGCAGCCATCTGCGAGTACGAAAACGATAATTAGAGGGGGTGACGTAAAGAGGACGGAGAGAGAGAGGGTGGGGGGCGATAGGGAGCGGAGGGGGTGAGGAGGAGCGAGAGGGGGGGGGGGAGCCCCTCCCTCCCCCTCACACCCTACACGTATACTGATCATTGATTGGCTCTGATAAATCGCCTCGAGCAATATGTGACGTCAGACAAAACTTTCAAAGTTCAGCCAATCAGAAGCGAGCAACTTTTTCAGGGGTATAGAATTCATACGCTATGGCCTCTAGTAGACAGGTGGGGTTCATCCTACTCGTGAGATAGATAGATAGATAGAGAGAGAGAGCGAGGAAGAAAGAGAGATATATAGATAGAGAGAGAGGTGGATGACTGGCCTTCATCACTTCTTCCTTCTTCTCGATCTGGTTTAGGGGTATAGAGGTATGGGGGGCCAAGAGAGAGGGGTGAAGGGAGATAGAGGAGGAGGGAGGGAGGGGGGCTGACAGGTGAGGGAGGGTGTATAGAGGACCCCAGGGTGAGGGGTACCCAAATTTTGAAAACTGGATAAAACCGGATATAAAAGACTTGACTTTCTGTAATAACCTTTGTTTGCTGCCCCTACTCTGGACGCTAGCCGAGAGAAAGAAAATGGCTGCTTGTGGGAGGGGGTAGAGGAGGGTATTTGAGCTTCCTGATTGGAGCCACTCTCTCTCCTCCCTCGCCTCCAACATGCGTGCAGCAAACAAAGGTTGTTAACTAAACTCAAGCCTTTTTTATCCGGTTTGATCCAGTTTTTAAAATTTGGGTACCCCTCACTGTGGGGTCCTCTATACACCCTCCCGCACCTGTCAACCCCCCTCCCTCCTTCCCCCTCTGTCTCCATCCACCCCTCTCTCTCGGCCCCTCATACCTCCATACCCCTAAACCAGATCGAGAAGAAGGAAGTGATGAAGGCCAGTGTGACCCACCTCTCTCTCGCTATCTATCTATCTACATATCTCTCTCTCCCTCCGTCTAGTCTTAACCCCCCTCCCTCCCTCTGTCTCCCTGTACCCCTCTACCTTGGTGCCCCCTATCACCATACCCCTAAACCAGATCGGGAAGAGTGAAGAAGTGATGAAGGCCAGGTTGATGTGGCCCCGCCCACTCCATGACCCCCTCCCTCCCTCCCCCTGTCTCCCTCCACCCCTCTCTCTCGGCCCCTCATACCTCCATACCTCTAAACCAGATCGAGAAGAAGGAAGAAGTGATGAAGGGCAGTGTGACCCACCTCTCTCTCTCTATCTATATATCTATATATCTCTCTCTCCCTCCGTCTACTCTTAACCCCCCTCCCTCCCTCTGTCGCCCTGTACCCCTCTACCTTGGTGCCCCCTATCACCATACCCCTAAACCAGAAGAAAGAAGAAGTAATGAAGGCCAGTTTGATGTGTCCCCGCCCCCTCCATGCCCCCTTCCTTCACCCCCCCTCACACACACACACACACACTCTCTCCACCGTCGCCCCATACGCATTTGGGACCCGCAGAGGGTTGCGCTTGGACAGGGGTTGTGCGAGGCTCGTGGGGACGGATCTAGATAGGAATTAATACCCGCAGAGTGTTGCTCTTGGGCAGTATGACGTGCGGGGGTTGTGGGGACGGATTTACATAGTAATTAATACCCGTAGAGGGTTGCTCTTGGGCAGTATGACGTGCGGGAGTTGTGGGGACGGGTCTAGATAGGAATTAATACCCGCAGAGTGTTACTCTTGGGCAGTATGACGTGCGGGGGTTGTGGGGACGGATTTACATAGTAATTAATACCCGCAGAGGGTTGCTCTTGGGCAGTATGACGTGCAGGGGTTGTGGGGACGGATCTAGATAGGAATTAATACCCGCAGAGGGTTGCTCTTGGGCAGTATGACGTGCGGGGGTTGTGGAGACGGATTTAGATAGGAATTAATACCCGCAGAGGGTTGCTCTTGGGCAGTATGACTTGCAGGGGTTGGGGGAAAGGATTTGGATTGAAATCAAGACCTACAGAGGGTTGCTCTTGACCAGTATGACGTATAGGGGTTTGAGAGAGAAGGATTTTACCTCCATAATTCTCTATCTATCTGGTGTGCGGCTGTTGTGGGTAAAGAAGGATATTGTTGAGAGAGGCGGTTGTAGTGGTTTGCTAGTGCCAGTAGTGGACCGTAGTAGTAGTAGCGGGCTAGGTGGTGCAGCAGGGACACCCACGGCCGGGATACTTTTAAAGATATGACGTAGGATACGACTGTCATAGGAAGATAAGGCACCGCAGGATATGACATGTAGGATATGAGTCATAGGAAGATAAGGCACCGTAGGATATGACTGTCACAGGATGGTAAGGCACCGTAGGATATGACTCGTAGGAAAATAAGGCACCGTAGGATATGACTGTCATAGGAAGATATGACACCGTAGGAATCCTCCTCCCCTTGTAATATTCACCTACTGGACGAGACAGAGTAAGGGGCGAGGGAATGCGAAAGTGGTCACGGACCCGAAGAATTGGAACATTAACTGTTGTTTCTGTTCGGGCTTTGTTTCGAGTCGGCCACCCCCAGCTATGGGGTATGTGCCTGAGTATATATACATACATACATACATGATGGATTATATATTTATATTTCCCTATATAAGCTGAAGGATGTTGTACAGTTGACCACATGAATTCGTATCCAAGCTCGGGGCTCGCCAGGAATCTTGGAAATAGACGAACGTGAAAATTCAACAAATTTACCCTGGGGGCATTTTGGAAGTGTAGGCATTCAATCAACATTTCATCTATATAGTGAAACAAAGCACACACAACTACATAGTCTACGTATCTTAATTTGTATTAGAAACCGCCATTTAATCATATATTAATGATTTTCGTGGTCAGGTTTGGAGATGTGGCACCACTGTAAAAGGTTGCCAAGTATGCAGTTGTGATTTCGTGAGTAATTAAAAGCGAGCTGGTCATTTGATTTCTGCCACCGACCTGACAACAAGTAAGTCCAACATTCCCCCTTGTATTCTCCAGTTTTAGCAGTTGTATTGGTTTTATTTAGTGGTCTCCTAATTTCCGATGTCCGTTACTTTGCCGAAGGTGCCTATCATTGATTTCATAATATTTCGTATATTTTCAATAGATTTAAGTGAAGTTAACGATGAAAGCCGGCGAGTTGAGCAAACAATATGGCGACCGAGTGAAACTTTGGAAGCCGGCAGGTTGTCACTTCTTGGGGCAATTATCGCCTGAATAATGCATTAATTATATTACATACCCAATAATTGCAGGTTTAAGGTTAAAGAAAGTCATAATACTTACATGTTTTTATTCAATTTGGTCAGATTATACACTTAGCACCAAACATGAGGATAGACGTAGGCCTATGATTATTTATTCACTATTAGAATACCACAATATATTGCATAAATGGGCATATTCATTGTTTTATTAAAGTTATTTAGGAATATTTACGAAATAGTGGGTTAGAACTACTTAATCCACTCAAACATATGCGATCATTAAAATGACATCAATCAATTAATACATGCTTTATTAAATCACTTGGTAGGTTAAACTTAAAGATATGGAGCGTACATTTTACTATAGTTCAGTGAAACTCTAACAATGCAACATATGCAGTAATTTTGGGGTGGTAACAGTTCGGCCAACCTCCGCCATTTTGGTAACCACTGGGGTCATTAGCCTCTTTACACCAATATATCCATAGATTCTATACCCATAACAAACATTCGGTAATACTGGTACAGGATAAATAGTTTACTGCAAGGATATAATGTCTACATTGTCAATAATTAAATATTGCCCCGTTATTTGATTAGGGGACCAAAATGGCGGCCAAGGATACAAGATGGCCGTTCTCTCACCCGGCCTCCATTAACCGCGTGACAGGTTATATTATTAACCCCTTTCGTACTGGTGACGTCTTTTTAATTCTACTCTAGCTATTCTTAGAAGATTGTATTCAGTTTAGAAACGGCCTCCAGCAATTAACAGGCTTCGAACTATCTCGCCTAACATTATTAAAAAACACAGATCCTTCTTGAACTTCACAAAATCCTTGTAAACATAACTAGAATATAATTAGAAATACGTCGCCGGTACAGAAGGGGTTAATGATTACAAGGATATAGGCTGGTTTAAGGGGGTAGTGCTTATTACAAGGATATAGGCTGCTTTAAGGGGGTAGTGCTTATTACAAGGATATAGGCTAGGCTGCTTTAAGGGGGTAGTGCTTATTACAAGGATATAGGCTGGTTTAAGGGGGTAGTGCTTATTACAAGGATATAGGCTGCTTTAAGGGGGTAGTGCTTATTACAAGGATATAGGCTGCTTTAAGGGGGTAGTGCTTATTACAAGGATATAGGCTGGTTTAAGGGGGTAGTGCTTATTACAAGGATATAGGCTGCTTTAAGGGGGTAGTGCTTATTACAAGGATATAGGCTGGTTTAAGGGGGTAGTGCTTATTACAAGGATATAGGCTGCTTTAAGGGGGTAGTGCTTATTACAAGGATATAGGCTGCTTTAAGGGGGTAGTGCTTATTACAAGGATATAGGCTGGTTTAAGGGGGTAGTGCTTATTACAAGGATATAGGCTGCTTTAAGGGGGGTAGTGCTTATTACAAGGATATAGGCTGCTTTAAGGGGGTAGTGCTTACAAGGATATAGGCTGCTTTAAGGGGTAGTGCTTATTACAAGGATAGGGCTGCTTTAAGGGGGTAGTGCTATTACAAGGATATAGGCTGGTTTAAGGGGTAGTGCTTATTACAAGGATATAGGCTGCTTTAAGGGGGTAGTGCATATTACTAGGATATAGCTTTAAGGGGGTAGTGCTTATTACAAGGATATAGGCTGCTTTAAGGGGGTAGTGCTTATTACAAGGATATAGGCTGCTTTAAGGGGGTAGTGCTTATTACAAGGATATAGGCTGCTTTAAGGGGGTAGTGCTTACTTGTTTGGCCTTTATACTTTTCTAGTTATTTATTTTTGAGTTTCTTCGCTATACCTTAAAGCTTCAAAAACGAAAACGCCCTAGACACCCTTTAAAGATAAATCTGTACATTTTTCGGTAGAAAAATGTCTTGGCCGAAGGCCGGTTCCTTCTAAAATTACAGGCTTGCTATCGCTCGCCGGGAAAAAATAAACTAAATAGCATGAAAGGTCTTAATATTGACAAAGAAATGGGGCGAAAGGTCTCAACATTGTCAAATTAACGGAAATAGTCTTTAAATCTCAAAACTAATATGCTAAACATGAGGGAGAAGGTTGTCCAGAAAAAGCGAGTAGTACCCCCTTAAATTTTCACCCGAACATTTCCCTCCCTAAGCAGCTAATTTCTCGATGCCTAGCGCCAGACTATAACACTATTGTGTGTTTGCATCCTATTAACCCTTTGAGAATAATGACGCTTTCATGTAATTTATTCTGGCTATTCTTAGACAAGTTTCTTACAGCTTAGGAAGGATCTCTGGATATCAAACGGGTCAAGACTATACTAACCCTCTTGACTTCAATATACCGTTTCTAATATGAATATTAGGTAAGCTCCTGTGTAGCGGGTGGAACTGTTTTTCAGATGCCTAGGCTATTTACTAAGAAACATTGAACAATATCTTTAACCTACCCTAACCAAAACCTAACATAACCTAGTATATTAGTAGACTATTTATGAATGTAAAATGTAAAAACATATTGTAACATTATCAAAGTATTGAGATATATGTACAGGTCCACCCGCTACACAGGATTATACCGAAGAAGAATAATAATAATAATAATAATAATAATAATAATAATAATGTGTAATAACCAGAATAAACTGCCAAAATGCTTCATAATCCTCAAGGTTCTGATACAAAGTTCTTATAATTAACATAATTAGTTATAGCCTCTGATTAGCAGAGTAGTGAACAATTTGACCACTTGCGAGTTTCAGGCTATAAGGAAGTTGAAGCTGTAGACATCAATATTTATCAGAATTATCATCTAAAATACGGTCACAATACATTTATAAATACATAAAACCAAAGTGATCATGGTGATGGGCTGGTCTATCAGAGTGAGACCTGAGCGATCTCTGCCATACCCATAGCTTACTCTGACTGTTCCTTTAACTTATATATTTTCTAGATCTCCAGTGACGGCGTCTTTTCCGTGGAAATCTACCAAGATTGGAAGCCAAAGCGTCACATTTTTCTCTTGCCCCTCAACTTTCTCTTCATAATTGCTGAGGGGCACAGGGCCCTGGGTGGGGCTTTGGTTTCCCGGGCATTTCCGCACCCTCCTCAGCTCCCTGCCATGGAGTGGCTTCGGTCACCCAGGCTTTATTGTGGTCGGCAGGGAGGGTTCTGTGGGGGCGCTCGGTTATGGCCTTGGAATTCCTAGGGGCTGTTCGGCCAGGCAGCTTGGGGAACAACAACAACCAAAGTGATCATACTTTTTATCCATCAGAAACACACATTATTATTGCATTTCACTTTAATATCGATGTTCACTGCACCAACTTCCTTATAGCCTGAAACTCGCAAGTGGTCAATTGAGTCTGATAAAAATATAGCCATGGATTACTACTTTATAGTGCATTTAGCTTTCTAACCCACCAATTATAGTATTCTAATGAGCGTAACTGTATTAATGGTCGCGAGTGTACGGTCGCGCTGATAAGTCATGTCCCAGCTGTCATTAAGTTTGGTTTGCTCTGTGCTGTATTAATGTCTGTCAGATGTTGAATAGGGTGGGTAAGTGTAGGAACATGTTTGTATATCCCACTCGATATGAAGAAATGAAGCTTAGATATTACTGATACCAATTATTGATAAAAACATACTTGGTGCCGAGACATCACTTATTAGCGCGACTGTACATGGTTTCTCATAAATTCTCAGGATACCTAAAATTTCTAAGCCGAATTAATGTATCTACTGATTGACAAATACAAGTTAAAATGGTTAACAATCACATTTATATTAGTTTGGTTGGATTTAGGTTATCTAGAAAAAAATATATGCAGCT
Source organism: Paralithodes platypus (assembly GCA_032716605.1). NCBI lineage: Eukaryota > Metazoa > Arthropoda > Malacostraca > Decapoda > Lithodidae > Paralithodes > Paralithodes platypus. The sequence continues at coordinate 54,483,324 of CM064519.1, forward strand.
CTAAATGTACACACTAATAATAACAATAATAATACAAACCCAATAACACTATAAAATATAAATAAATTACTTAAACAAAAAATAATAGTAATACTAATGTTAACCATGTTCTTTTTCTTCTTTACAGGTGTCGTGAACGATGATGGAACCTCAACCAACCACAGTCTACCACCATCATGGCAACAATTGATATATTTTTTCCTCCCAAGACTTCTCTGGAGATAATTTTGTACATTTTTCGACAGAAAAATGTCCTAGCCGAAGGCAGGTTTCCCTTAATTTCAGGCGCTATCCCTCGCCAGGAAAAAATAGCCCCCCAAATGGCACCGAACCACCTCCTTTCTACTAACATCTATATAAACATTAGTTAGGTAGGCCACAATTTAAGGTAAGAGACTTCTATTTTAATTCATTTCAGTGTAAATAATATACTTATGAATTGTTTTGCAATAATTGACATATAAATCTAGTATATATTGTATCTGCATAATGCAAGATGTACTTGGCATAACTATAATATTTTATGGAAAATACTTTCAATAACGTAACATATAAATGATTTATAATTAAATCTATATATATTGAAATATAATATAATAAATCCATGCACTAATCTTTTTCTCCTATCGTCGTTGGCTTCGAATTAGAAGAGGTATCTGGTAGGGATGCTGGGAAGAGGGGGGGGGGGGTAGAGGGAGATAGCTATAGTTAGTTCAAGGGTTAGGGATAGGTAGGAGTCTGTTATAGGTTAGTAATTAGTATTGGTTAGGTGTTGCTCTATTTGGTTTGCTGAGGAGGTTGGTCGTCTGTTAGAAGCTTAGTTAGTTTGGTTAGATATTTAGTTAGTATAGGATTACAGTAGTTACTTTAGTTTGTGGTTTTTGTTGGTTGAAATCCGGGCGGTGATATTCGTCTGGTCTTTGGTCGTGAAGGTTTCAGGCTGATGCAGCGGCTTGTGGCTGGCAGAACAGCGTTCCTGAAATAATTAAATATTTCTTTTATCAAACCGGAATAAGCTGGATGGTCCGACGGAGGAACAACGGTGATATTAAAGGTATGACAGACCCTGTGAGTTTGTGAGTCTGTGATTAATGTGACATATCTTCCTAACAGGTTAGAAATGGGAGGAGCGACCCGACCCTTCCCAAGCAGACCCGACCCAAGCAGGACCCCCCCCCCCCCCAACTCTAGGAATCACGACCACCTTGACTATGGTTGAGATATCATGATTTTAGTTTATGTAAAAATTAGTATACGAACTATATATACATTTTGAAAATTTGAGTTATATCTTTAAATCTTGCCCTAATTCCTTAAGCTGTAGATACATTTATGTTGTATTTTCTACAGATGTGAGTGTGAGACGAGGGGCCATGGACCGTACAGTTGCCCACATTACTGTACACCAGCCACCACTGCTCCGTGTACAGGTCAGTGTTCTGTATTATTGTATATTGTAATATATGTACTGGCAAAGTAAATAGTTTTAGACATAATTGTTCAGAATTTCTGCTTATCTATTTTTTTTTTAATTCTCTCCCAAGGCCTGAAGCTTAAATACTCTCAAGACCCCCTTCGAGATAAATTCCTACCTTTTTTGGTAGGAAGATATCCCGGACAAACCCAGATTCCTCCTAAATTGCAGGCTTGCTATCGCACGCCAAGCAAATATGCACATGAATGGCACGGATTATCTATAAATTGACAAGGAAATGGGGGCGAAAGGTGTTAAAATCTCCAAACTAATGGGGCGAAAGGAGTTAACATCGCCAAACTAACGGGGCGAACGTCTTAAAATATAAAAAAAACTAACAGGGCTAAGCATGAGGGAAAAGGGTTAAGAAAAAGAGATAAGTTACTTTATGAACAATGATATTCTGAGAACTATTGATTTTGATAATTTTTTAAAAATCTATAAAACTTATATTCATGTACATATATTACTATAAAATTATATGAATATAAAAGACAATAGCATAATTTAAGGTAGGCACAATGAGGCGTGATTAATATGAATATAATTATAAATTTATACATTGCCCTATAGTTAAATATTTCATAATGTTTTGAAGGTGCCAAGCTTTGCCCCACTAACCTTCCTTATTGTTGACAGGAGAGGCTCGGCGGAGGGAAGACACTGAAGACCCCCACCACCACCACCATCACCCAGGGAGCCTCCAACACATTCACCAACAAACTAAGGTAAGAACAATAATATTAAGGAGAGGTATTCAGTTTATTCCCTAGACCTCCATCAAGCTTAAAATTACACCCCCTTGAGTCCCTTTCAAGATAAATTTGTAAATTTTTCGGTAGAAAAATTTCCCGGCCGAAGGCCGGTTCCTCTTAAATTACAGGCTCGCTATCGCTCGCCAGGATAAAATTGACATCTGAATGGCACGAAAGGTCTTAATATGGGGTGAAAGTTCTTAAAATTGCTAAACTAATGGGGCAAACATTTTATAATATCAAAAGCAATGGGGCTAAACATGAAGGAGAAAGGGGTCAAGAAAAAAAATCCTCGAGTGGAGATCTCCCCTTAATAGGGTTAATGGCTTAGCTGTTTTAAAGGTTTATCCCTCAATACCTTCACCTGGATAAGGCTTTATTTATTGGTTGATAGATTCAATTATTGTTTACATTGTTTCCTCCCTAGACTCCTATTAAGCTTAAATAAACATCCCCAAGATCTTCCTTCTAGATAAATGTGTACATTTTTCGGTAGAAAAATGTCCAGGCCGAAGGCCGGTTCCTCCTAAACTACAGGCTCACTATCGTTCGCCAGGAAAAACACAAAAATCCTAAATAACACGAAAGGTCTTGATATTAAACATGAAAATGGGTCGGAAGGTCTTACAATAGACACCCTAATGGGGCAAACATCTTAAAATTTGAAACTTAATGGGGTTAAACATGAGGGAGAAGGGGAACTCTCCTTAACCCCTTCAGACTCCTATGACGCAGAGTTTGCCAGATTAGCAATAAGAAATAGTTCTCTCTTATAATTACCTCTCCAAAATTAGTTTTCTGCCCACAGCTAACTCAAAGACAACTGCAGAGGTTGAAGTAACTAAACTGAAGGTTTCTAAATACCCCTGATGGTAACAAAGGTTTTAAAGTATCCCTAATAGGCTCAAAGTCGCGTCATATGTCGGAGAGGGTTAAACAAAAACTTGGCCATCATAATATATATATATATATATATATATATATATATATATATATATATATATATATATTATATATATATATATATCCACGAGAACCCTTATACATGCCTGATATTCCTTGACACCATTTATCCAGGTTCATATTTTGGTAATTGCACTGGTGACTTAAGGGGAGATTTCCACTTGAGGGATTATTTTGTTGACCCCTTTCTCCCTCATGTTTAGCCCAATTGCTTTTGATATTATAAAACGTTCGCCCCCGTGAGTTTGGCGATTTTAAGAACTTTCACTCCATATTAAGGCCTTTCGTGCCATTCAGGTGTCGATGTTATCCTGGCGAGCGATAGCGAGCTGTAATTTAAGAGGAAACGGCCTTCGGCCGGGACATTTTTCTACTGAAAAATGTACAAATTTATCTTGAAAGGGACTCAAGGGGTGTAATTTTAAGCTTGATGGAGGTCTAGGGAACAAACTAAATACCTCCCCTTAACCCTTTCTGTACCGGTTTAGTCCTTTAAACTTTATTGTTGCTACTGTTAGGCTATTTTATTCAGTTTATAAAGGGCCTCCAGTAATTAACAGGCTTCCAACTATCTCCCTTTACCCTTTCTACTACCACAGATCCTTAAGCTGCACAACATCATCTAAGCATAGCTATAACAAAATCGAAAAGACGTCGCCGGTAAAGAAAGGGTTAAGGAGAGTTGTTAAATGTTTAGTTTGTTCCCTAGACCTCCATTAAGTTTAAAAGAAATACTCCAAGACAAGAGTATACATTTTTCAGTAGAAAAATGTCTGCCAAAGATCGGTGGCTCCTAAATAACAGGCTCACTATAGCTCGCAAGGGAAACAGAACTACAATGGGGCGAAAACTATTAAAATCAACAAACTAATGGGCAGCCCTTAACAGGGTTGCCTGGAACACCGCCATTAGGACAAGACTGAAACTGCACGTATGTGTGGAGCACTCAGTCTTAAAATGTTATGTATGTAACGGTTTTAACATCTCAAAACTAATGGGGCTAAATATGAGGACGAAGGGGGCCCAAAAAAACTACTCCTCTCCCCTTAATGGGAGGTTTATAGTTTGTTAGCTAGACCTCCATCAAACATAAAATTACACCCTCTTTAGCCCCTTTCAAGATAAATTTGTACATTTTTCGGTAGAAAAATTTCCCGGCCAAAGGCCGGGTCTTTTTTAATTACAGGCTCGCTATTGCTCGCCAGGAAAAAATCCACACCTAAATGGCATAAAAGGTCTTAAAATTGACAGAAATAGGTTGAAAGTTCTTAAAATCGCCAAACTAATGGGGCGAACTTCTTAAAATCTCAAAAGCAATGGGGCTAAACATGAGGGAGAAAGGGCTCCAGAATTTAAAAAAAAATCATAAAGTGGAAATCTCCCCTTAATGCCGCGTTGACTTTAGTTACTAACGTACTATACAGTCTATGGATGTTACTAATACTACCCTAATGTTTCAGGTATATGGTAGACGTCCAGCCTGGAGGGGGGAACAACAGACGGATGGACACTTTGGCCAAACACACCTCTATCACCACTCTTACATATATATGAGTAACGGTGGGTCACTTTCATTTAGTAATCCTGACTATTATGAAAGATTAGGCAATGTAATATTTTGAAGTTTGTTCTATAAAGTCAGTTTCGATTATTCGGAACTAAAATTTGACTATGCTAGCTGTGTGTACTAAATTCATATTAGTTATCACCAACCCACCAATTAACTTACAAATAAACCTAATTATTATAAAAAAAAAAAAAAAAAAAATTTTTTTTAACCCCTTCAGACTCATATGATGCAGAGGTTGCCAGATTAGCAATAAGAAAGAGTTCTCACTCTTATAAATACCTCTCCAAAATTAGTGTTCTGCCCACAGCTAACTCAAAGACAACTGCAGAGGTTGAAGTAACTAAACTAAAGGTTTCTAAATACCCCTGATAGTAACAAAGGTTTTAAAGTATCCCTAATAGGCTCAAAATTGCGTCATATGTCGGAGAGGGTTAACCAGACCACTGAGTCACTATACGAGACTCTCATAGGGCTGTAAGCCCCTAATTAATGGAATCAATGAAAGTAATAAAATAATGATTTTTGGCCTGGAGAACTATCCTGGAGTAAATAAGCAACACCCCGTTCTTAACATTAATTATCAATTACAAACCCCAATGTACTTTAATAAACTAATGAAAGCATATGGTCCTCCCAGGGTTCGAACTCGGGACACCACACCCAGAACATAGCATCTTTACCATTACACCAACAACAGTTATAATTATTATTAGTATTATTGTAAAATAATTTAACCAGGCCAGAGTTTTGAACATGTTTAGTTATATAAACTAGCTTCTACATTAAGTTATGCACATTTCAAAATAGGTGTTATGTCATGGTAATGATTGTACTGAAAGTCACCTAATCTCATCTTGAAAATTATGACATTTGTAATTAATTTTCAATATGGGGTATCATAAACCACTCAATGAAGTTAAAATTTTAAACTAACCAGCAAAATTGGTCACTTACTTTTTTTTTTTTTTTTTTTTTTTTTTTTATGTATAGATATGCCCATTTTTAGGCATTATAAATGCCTACGTTGACAAAGGCAGAAGTCAGCCGCCTGTGTTGGTGGTGTAATGGTTTAGATGCTTATGTTCTTGGCGTGGTGTCCCGAGTTCGAATCCCGGGAGGACCTTATGCTTTCATTAGTTTATTCTAGTAAATTGGAGTTTGTAATTGATGATTAATGTTAAGAACGGGGTGTTGCTTATTAATAATAATATTAATATACTTACACTATATTGGCCTAAAAACTTAAACAGATTAACTTGCTCATGTAGTAATGTACACCCTATGTGGTGGATTGTGTTCTTTTATTTAATAATTTTCATTTTAGTAAGCGTTGTTTCCACATAGCGATTTTGATAATTTAATTTGACTTTATATTGTCTTTGTCCCAATTTTGGTTTGTTTAGTTTGCAAGTTTTACATTTTAATTTTAATTAATGACTATTTGGCTGAAGTAGACCAGTTTAGCAATTCCCAAGAAACTTCCAAATATTCCATAGACTATCATAAGTGGTGGACAGTGGTATAGGCAGCAGCTTTATCTAAACAATATAAAGAATTTCGTACAAATGGCAACACTATTTATAATAAGTGCATAATTATGTGCATATTTAGTGACTATTAGTTTAACTAATGTCAAGTTTCTTGAAATTAGTATCTTATTAAACTATCCGTACGGTATTGAATCTAGGATGGCAAATTAAATAAAGACATTGGATGAAGAGCTTACTGAAGGATTTATCGAATGAAGATGCCAATCTTTTGTCTTATAAACTTAAGTAACGCGAGCTCTGCTGATACGGAGATCTGGCGCTTATGTCAATTAAACCCTATTATTTATCATAAATAATTGGAAGTGGTAGTGGCAACAAAGAAAATTTTGACAAAAAATACAGCTTCAGAAGAATCACTAGGAATGAAAGGGATTAACAGTATTCAAATCAATCCTCTAACTGACAAATATGTTCTAAGTTTGAGAAAATAGTATCGAGGTAACCAAAGCAAAACTTAATTTGGCATAATTAATGTTAATTAATATGCTTCATTATGATCAGGTCATAAAATTAATGTTATTCTGGCTTAAACAAGAAATCGATCACAAGGAATCAATGGGGTACAGATCATAATTATGTACCCTTAGAATCAAACCGGTCCTTCCTAAACTGAGTACAATAGTCTATGGAGAGCCAGAATAAACTAAATAACCGTAGTGGCAGCGTTGAGAACTAAACCAGATATGTTTACTTTATTAATGCTACTTACAGGTATTTACTAAACTCTGGGAATCAAAGAGCTTAAGATTATCCAAATCAACCCTCAAATTCTGACAAGTTCTTTTTAAGTCAACTAAAATAGTCTGGAAGTAGCTATGATTAAACAAATTTGTTCATATGCTTAAATGGGTTAAATAATTGGGTAATATTATAATATACAGTATAATGATTATTACTACTAATTAATTCCAGTTTTCCACATCGGATTCAATAGTGATCATATTCCCTAGCTCTTCAAAGATTCTGAGAAGTTATGTCTGAACAAAGTAACCTTGAGGAATATTTGCCTTGGCCATCCTTTGGTGGGAGTTTCTCAGGAGGAATCTTGAGTAAATCAAAATAGGTTTGGTTGACTAGACTATAAAAATATAAGCTTTATATTGATCGACCTTCCCTCGATTAGTTTATTTTGCAAGTTTCACATTATAATACCCCTCTATCCTTAGATGGGTTTATCATCACCAATACACTTCCAAAAGGTATATTCTCACTTTAATTATTCCTCTATGCATACGTTCTTTAAATTCATAAGTTTGATTGTAATATCAGTGTTGCCAAATGTACAATTTTTATCTTAATTTGGATATAGAAAAGATGCTGCCAGTTAGTCGAAACTAAAATAGTTCGCCTAAAATCCTACTCAAATACAGTCCAATTATAAGTTACTAGACACTTTTCCTTGACAGTCCTCGTGTGCTACTAACAGCCTGTGACCAGGAATATTTGTTTAAAGTCAGAAGTGTTTAACTATTTATTTCGACTGTACCCTTGCCAATATTAGTATGTAGTCACTTCAGTCTTAAAGTAATTACAGTAGGTTTAATAGGAGATATGCAAAACACTGGAGACTAAGAACATTATAATTGAGATTTACCATACAACTCCATTGTTGTCACTTGTTTAATGTGACTAAATAGAGATAGTTATATATGCCACTGTAGATGAATATTATCCTAGACCAGCTTTGAGTAATTTCGATATCGGTATAACCTTGTGTCCAAAGTAACTCCAGATAAACAATATAAACTCTTGAATCCATGGACAATACTTCAGAACCATATTATAGGCCTCTAGTGCATTATGTAAAACAGGCTGCTCATATTGTCAGATTTTGTCCTAATTGTCACTGACGACTACGAACAGTGCATTGATTAAAACATTCTTACCAAGGGCCATCCAAAGTTTGATTTGTTAATGCTAATCCTAGGTTTACTTGGATGTAAGATTTTAGATAGTTTTTAATGAGCACTTATGCCTCGTTTTAAGCGGCTATCCCCAGGATTCAAACAAAATATCTGCAAATATCAGTCTCCCTATGGCTTTTTAAAATAATGTATTAGTTGTAAAATTACTTAACGTCAAGCCTATCATGTCCAGACTAGTGATAATATTCAAACTCTTAAATTGGTGTACTGTAAATTGGATTATCTGCTCATGACTAATTCAGTTATTTAAACCTGAATAGATATTTCCTATTTGTGCAACATATATGCCTTTAGAAACATAACTTTGGTCATACTGCTTTACTTTAAGACCTACAGTACTTGGTTAGGTATCATTGATAACCGATATTAAAGCCTATGATAAATATTTTCTACAGCTGGCATTGGTTTGTTTTTAGTTATATACTGTATATTAATTAAAATGTAAAACTTGCAAACATACCAAGAGTTGCATAATCCCGTTAAAAGAGCAAATATAATACCTAACCATTATTCTCCAGTGTTTGCCCAAATCTTGAATAATCATGCAAGATAATTTCAATTATCACTTCAAAATTTGATTTGCAGTTACGATAGCTTGGTATAATTCATAATTTTACGATCTAATCTAACTGGTTATTGAACAGTTTGTTTAATTTGTTACTAATTTTAACTTTCATAATTTCGTACAGATCAATACTGTAAATGTAAAGTAAAATTTGCTTAGAAGTTGATTCAGGTGATTTGGAATATATCGATGAATGAATGAAGGGTGGCCTTTGTTGGGCATACTGTTTCTATCTCTAATTATTATTCCTTTCTTGAGCCTCTTGTCCCCCTTGACTATTTATGAATCTAGGTAGACTGACTTATTTTGTTCCCATACAACTAGATAGTTTTTCTCACCAAATTTTTGCTGTTGTTGTCTGCTGCAATGGTGCCTCTCTCAACTGCTAATGTATCTCTCGCTCCACTGTTGATGTTGGTATTGTCTGCTGCAATGGTGAAACTCTTGACTGCTCAGGTTGCATCTCTCGTTCCACTGTTGATGTCTGTCTGTCTGTCTGCCATATGCCGCCGTTGATGTACCTATTGCTCAATCCATCAATCTCCACTGGTGAAGGCTCCATTGATGCTGTGGCAGTCGTTGTCTGTCTATAGTTCCGTTGTCACCTCTTGATTTGCTCGTCTGCTCACATCTGTTGGAAGCCCACCTTTCAGTCTGACCCAACATATTTCAACCCCGAAAATATATGCTCACAATTCAGTACCCACCAACTATAATGGTATACTTATAACCTCGTACTGAATACCAATCAAGTTTATTTAATATCTTTATATTCAATAAATCAACTTTCATAATGACTAATATACCCTGCAAATCATAGTCCATACCCATAAATTCTTGGTTGACCAACAATATCAGTCTGGCTCCTACCTCACTGCTGATTCCTTGTCTGCTGTCACCCGCTCTGCTGTCTCTGGCCTTGTCTGCTATTCATATACTCCTGCTATTTGTCCTTCTTGATACGGTCTACTCTCGATACCGTCATCATCAGTTCTGCTACATCCAATGCTTGACACAGAGGACTTCTTGACTGCTTCCTGACAAAGAATAAATAAATATACAGTAATACTACTGACTTTTCTTGTGTGTGTGGGGGGGGGGTTACAGGGAGGGTATTGATGTACCAGGGAGGGAGGGAGGACAGCATAGATTTAGCCAGAATACAGTATAGGACTATTGTGCAGCATAGAACAGAATACAGAGTAGGACTGAAGGGAAGATCTATCTGGGATGGGGATAGGCTGAACTACCAGGGAAGGGAAGGGAAGGGAAGACTCTTAGCGGGTGTGGGATGGTTATGTAGGAGACTGAACACAAAAAAAAAAAAAAAAAAAAAAAAAAAAAAGAACCCCTGAACCCCCTCCCTCCATGACCCCTTCCACTGGAGCCTCCATCCCCCCCCCCCCCCCCCGGGACCCCCACCCTACCCCTTGTGACCCCCCACCCCACCCAAGTGATCCCCCCCACCCCACCCAAGTGACCCCCCACCCCACCCAAGGGACCCCCTATCCCCCCTCCCCTCTCCATGAAACCCCTGTACTTCTGGTGCCTCAATTATATTATTTTTGCAGATGTGATGTGCTGCTCTGATGCTGTGAGAAGACTGTTGGAACCCCGACCCAAGATCACTGGAGAACCTGCCCGATAGTTTTATAAAATATTAAGATGAAAATAAAGACCTCTTTGATTCCAACCTGTTAATGTAATCCAACATTGTAGGATACTTTTGTATGAACACAAGATTCCGAATTGTAACTTGGAATCAAATTATATAATTACATTTGAACAATTTACTAGAATCAAATGTAGGAGATAAATTACTTTAGATAAGCAAATTTTACTAATATATTTCTTTGAATTAAAACAAATATATTTGAAAAAGTGATTACAAATATTGTAAATCAATGAGTACAAATGATTAAAATTAATTTAAACTGAAATGAAAATATTGGAATGCATTACCAGAGAACAGAAATTCGAAAGTTTTCCTTATAGCCTACATATTGAGGAAAACTGCTTTAAATTAGATTTAATGTGTAATAAAATTCCTGGGTGAGGAGGGATGACTTTCAATTCCTAACTTATTTAAATTCTTGGATAGGTAGGTAGGAAAAGTTACAAGAGATAGGTAACTTAGTAGATAATTACAAGGGTAGATAATGTAATGTAGGAAATCCTATGGGAAGAGAAAATTAGTTACACGACTAGATATAAAGCTGGGAAGAGTGGCATGGGATACGATCAGTAGTTACATGGATAGATATAAACATAGGAAGTTACATGGGATACGATCAGTAGTTACATGGATAGATATAAACATAGGAAGTTACACGAGATACAATCAGTAGCTACATGGACAGATATACATATGTTACATGGATAATATCGGTAGGAACAAGTACATGGGGAACTAAAATGTAATCTTAAATTATACATAGCTCCAGTCACAAGTTTCCTTCAGTGCTTACATTTGCCAACACTACCCACATGACTCCTAACACCGAACGATGCCAACACACTAAATCATACTGCCAACACTTAAGCTCCATGCACATAGCTTGTTACATTACACTTTCTGTACTCAAATTTAACTTAGACATAGAGACCACTTTGCCAACACACCGACATGAATACTAACTCAGAACGCTGCCAACACACTTGACTGCGGAATCAAGTTCGCAGGTGAAAAAAATGCAATCCAATGCGACTACTGCCAGGATTGGCTGCACTATTTTTGCACAGAACTCCCTGCCTATCAAATTCTCAACTATGCAAAAACGGCAAGGAAATTCATGTGCAAAACATGCTCCCTAACAAAGCTTGACACAAAAGGTGAGTGGGTGGCCGAGGCAGAAGCAGCCGTTCTCCAACACAAGGAACGAATAACCAACTCTGGAGCGATAAGTAAGGTAAGAAAAATCCATGTTCAGCCCCAGAGCAACAAAGATGTCACCAACACGCCAGCTGACAATAGGCCTACTCCAAAAACCAAGGAATTAACTGGGGACACTGACCTAGGCCAAGGCCTACCCATAAGCCCAGAAGTAGCCTTAGGCAAGAGTGACGGTGACAACCCCCATACCAGTAACTCACCAAACGTGGCTATAGGCCTAGATCTAGGGATGGGGAACACACCAGGAAATATTAGCATCACAATGCCAGATGCACATAGCCCCCCCACCGCAACACTAGCAGACACGGCAGAGCCCCCTCAAAATGCAGCAAGACAGGTGAGGTCGGGGACCCCAACGAGCACACACCCCACATGCAACGGATGCGGCCAAAATGCTCCTACATACAGTAGAACAGGGGAGGTTAGTGCTGTAAATACAAATTCATGGAGACCTAGGCCCAGAGCTGATTACAGGGGCACCGATATTAGGAGGAAAAGAATAGAAGTATGCAATTTCTACCTAAGAAATGAATGCCGATACGGAGTAGTGGGCAGGGGATGCAAACAAGACCACCCAAAAATATGTGCAAAATTCATGAAGCACGGGCGGGATGAAAGAATAGGTTGCAAGCGTGGATGGAAATGCATCGACTACCACCCATATGTATGCAGAATCTCACTCAACAAAAGGGCATGTACTATGAGAGACTGCAATCTTCCACACATCAAGGGAACCAAAATACTGACGCCAAGAAACAACGTCAACAGACCAAGGGAACACGCTACAGGACACATTCAAAGGGAATTTGCTTACACACCAACATATGAGGAAAAAATAGAAAGTCAACGCAATGCCCTCAGAAGCTGGCCAACCATCCAGCAAACTCACAAGGCCAGACCAGCAGCGGTACACAAGGCTATGCCCGACCAAGGTGCTTTTTTAGAGGTAGTAATGGGACGTCTTCTGGAAGTGGAAAAACGGTCTCAAGTGATTATGGAGAGATTCCTAGCCCAAACCGAGGGGCCAGACACGAACCACAGAGGAAGGTGCAACTACCACTAACTAGTTTTGTTGTGGGCAACATCAGAGGACTTTACCCACGAAACAATCAATGTAAAGTCCCTATGTTGGGAGAAATTGCAGAGGAAGACAACTCAATTTTTCTAGCCCTCACAGAAACACACCTGAACGAAAACATTTTGGATGCAGAGATCAATATCCATAATTTCACTCTATTCAGAGCTGACAGAGAGGACAGAAGCCACGGAGGAGTAGCACTCTACCTAAGGGAGGATATGGCTGCAAATACCGAAACTTTAGTTGCATTCTCAAACGGCACAACAGAGCTACTAGCAGTACACATAAGACAAACCGACATGCTCATCATAATTTTGTATCGACCTCCAAACACCACAGGGGAAATTTTCAAGGAGGTCACAGAGAAAATACAATCACTCCTACAAAATCTTCCAACTCCCGCTACAGATGTCATCATCACAGGAGACTTCAACCTGCCCATCATCAATTGGGCAACCATGAAAATAGATGGAGGAACCAGGGAGGATAAACAGCAAGCCAAGGAGCTAATGACTATCATGGACACTGCATACATGAAGCAATACATCGAGGAACCTACAAGAGGCAACAACACACTGGACTTACTATTTGGCAACAACTTCGACCTGGTACACTCGTATGAAACTGTAAAAACTATAATGTCCGACCACAGCCTCATCAAAGTTAGAACCCCCACACCAACCGCCACACCACCAAGAAGATGTCAACAGGAATCAAGCCAAATACCCTGCACCTCTCTGAAAGATCTCAACTTCTACAGCAAAGATATAGACTGGGACAGACTGAGAGCAGAACTGGCAGGAACTGATTGGAGGGCACTATTCGAAGATAAAAACGTCGACGAAACTCTCAGTATCCTCCAGCAACAATGCCTGGAGACCTGTAAAAACACCATACCACCCAAATCAAGCAGGAAGCAGATCAAGCAGATTCCCAGAGATAGAAAAATACTAATGAAGAAAAGGACGTACTTGAGAGCCAAGCAAAGGAAGACCAGCTATGCGCACAATATCACCAAACTACAAGAAGAGCTTGATGAAGTGGAACGTAAACTCATCCAGTCACACCAAGAGCAAAGAACACGCGAAGAACTACAAGCAGTTGCAAACATACGAGTAAATAGCAAATTCTTCTATGCATATGCAAAAAGGAGACTCAGGAATACCACAACAATAGGACCACTTGCAAAACCTACGGGCGAACTTGAGAGTGACCCAACCGAAATGGCCAAGATACTCAAACAGCAGTATGAAAGTGTCTTCAGCCCGCCAAATGAAGACAAGAAAATCGAGAATGCAACGACTTTCTTTGGCAACGCTCCAGAGACACCACATCAACTCTCCTCGGTAACAGTATCAACAGAGGACATAATAGCAGCCATCGACAAGATTGGACCAAACTCTGCAGCAGGACCAGACGGCTTTCATGCCCAACTGCTAAAAAACTGCAAACATCAGCTAGCCCTGCCTCTAAAACTGCTGTGGAGCAAGTCCCTCCAAACTGGATATGTACCACAATCCCTAAAAGAAGGTAATGTCACACCAATACACAAAGGGGGTAGTAAAGGCATAGCCAAAAATTACAGACCAGTGGTGCTGACGTCACACCTTATTAAAATCATAGAAAGAACAATAAGAGCTAAGATGGTCAGCTTCCTGGAAGATAATGAGGCGTTCAACGAGGGGCAACATGGCTTTAGAAAAGGCCGCTCCTGCCTCTCACAACTACTATCACACTACGACAAAATCCTACAGGATATTCAAGACGGAGAAAATGTAGACGTCATATATCTAGATTTCGCCAAAGCTTTTGACAAGGTGGACCATGGGATCCTTCTACATAAACTCAAATCACTGGGAATAGGGGGAGACCTTGGAAGATGGCTCCATAGCTTCATCACCAACAGAAAACAAAGAGTCACGGTTCAAGGAAGCCTATCAGAAGCAGGTGGGGTCATCAGCGGAGTACCACAAGGATCAGTACTGGGACCTCTCCTATTCCTCATCATGATAGGAGACATCGACAGGGACCTGGAACACTCAACAGCCACATCGTTTGCAGACGACACCACACTCATGAAGAAAATCACCTCACAACATGATGCTCAGCTACTACAACAAGACTTGGACAAAATCCTGAAGTGGGCAGAAGAAAACAACATGGCCCTAAACGGAGACAAGTTCGAGCTTCTAAGGTACGGGAACAAGAGAGCACTACAAAACGACACCAACTACAAAAGCGGACAGCAAGAAATTACCGCCAAGGACACAGTGAAGGACTTGGGAGTAAATATGAGCAGTGACGCCACTTTTTCCCAGCATATTACCAAAGCCACAACAACAGCAAAACAAATAGCAGGCTGGATCCTGAGAACCTTCCACACAAGAAATGAGAGGTGTATGCTAACATTGTGGAAGTCACTGGTCCTACCACGACTGGAGTACTGCTCCCAGCTCTGGTCTCCCCAAAAAGTAGGAGAAATAACAGAAATTGAAGCCACCCAGAGGACATTCACCAGTAAAATCCATGGGTTTCAACACTTTAACTACTGGGAGAGACTTAAGGAGCTGCAGCTGTACTCACTTCAAAGACGTAGGGAGAGATACATCATCATCTACGTCTGGAAGATTTTGGAAAAAAAGGTACCAAACCCAAACATCCAAGAGACTCAGCACCAAAGGCGAGGGAGGCTGTGCTATGTGAGGACTACGCCGGGATCAACACAAAAAATCAAATCCCTGATCCATCACAGCTTTACATACAATGGAACCAGACTGTTCAACTGTATACCAGCCCCTCTCAGGAACATAACCGGGGTGTCTCCAGACACCTTCAAGAAACACTTGGACATGTGGCTGGCCAAAATACCGGACCGGCCACCAACACCAGGATACCCCAGCACCAACTCCAACCGACTTCTGGAATGGAGAGTGGAAGAAAGGGAGCTGCCTGGTCGCAGTGGAGCCCCAGCTCAACTGTGTCACTAACGGACGGAATACAACTAAGTGTAACTAAGTGTAACACACTAAATCACACTGCCAACACTTGTGCTCAATTGTCACCACATCTCCCTGCACATGAACTAAACCGCTGTCAACCCTCCTACATACTTAATCATACACACAGCGGCCTAACTGATATACCAATAGCCTGTTCTAATTAGTCCATACACTCTAAATTTTACTCAATTATATAAAAGTATACCCAGTTAATTATATCACGACCCAACCCTGCTTTATCCAAACACTCTGCCAACATCCACAAATCTCATCACCCTTCCAATACACACTTGACCACTATGCAGACTTATTATGCCAATATCCCTACCCAACTTGTAACTTCACACATTCACCAGGCCTCTACACACCATAAATAGCAGTAGAATAAAGTTTAAATCCTTCCGAAATATCAAAGCTGCACACACTATCTACGTAGTTTCTAAAATGATGAACACAAAACCAGAGGATAGTAGAGAAGTGATGGATTATATAGTAAAACCTTGTTAACACAGACTAACCTAAGGACTGCCTGGTGGGAGAGGTAGATGGTTGTGGTCTAGATGGTGAACTGGATTAAACCTTGGAAATGCCAAACTAATAAGAAAAGGACAATTAGTAAATTTATAAATAGTACTAGGTTTAATATAGAAAGCTATTCAAATAAAGATTAAAAGTTTAAACTGGAAAAAATGATTCCAAAAAAATAGCAAATGGCAATGGTAGGCTACTTAAATACTTAAAGGATTAAAATCCAACGAAGTTCTAAAGTGGCCAAATGCTCGTTAAAATGTATATGCCAAAGTTAACAAAATGAATATACTGCATAGAAAATCTATATATTAATGCAAGTCATGAGAGTATTCAGTATGGAATGAACATAATGATGGCAGAGCTAATATGCAAATTTTATATGTCTGCATACAGTATGTTCTATGTACAAGTACAGAATTTAAATTTAGACAAGTCTTGTTGATATTTAAGGTATATATTTGTTAAAGTTTTGTAACTATTTACCAATACAGATATTGTAATTTCAGTTTATATGATTTTTGTATATTCACAAAGCCTGGTTTTAAAGTGTTCTTTATATATTGTACAACTATGTCTGAACCTGCTTAATAAAATACTAAGTTGATTTATGCTCTTTTCAATATCCAATATATTTGTCTTGTTATTTCAAGTATATTATTGTTTTGCGTTTTCTAAGGTACATATAATTATATTACTATTTTTTGTTTATTAAAGTTTTTCATATTTGAAGTAAATTTAATCTGTTCTATCTTATGTGTATAGTTTCATATATTTTGTTTTTGTTTTTCTCGGTCCATATATCTGGATTTTATTCAATTTATTATTTTCTAAGTTCTCTTATTTTGTATATATAGTTTCATATACTGTACATATATATATTTTTTCTAAGTCCATATATCTGATTTTTTTTCTAAGTTCCCTTATTTTGTATCTGTATAGTTTCATATTTATATATATTTTCTAAGAACTATTTCTGAGTTATCAATTATAAACGACATAGCTTATAATAAAGTGATCAATATAAAAATTAAGTTCGTTTCTTTTCTTTGATTAAGTAAAGTCCGCGTAACAAAGACGATATATAACAATATTAAACCCGGTACAAAACGGTGTATACTGTATATTACGAGTGATGTTAATGGCAAATACAAGAATAATGAATTCAAAGATATTATTTGACCCGGTACAATGACGGAATATACTGTATATCATTAGTTAAGTTAAAGGCAAATATAATCATTATTTAAATTAAAACAAAGTCAAATATTGAAGCTGAAAGAGGGGTGACCAACTCAGGGGGGAAGAGGGGAGGGGGGACATCATCATAGCAACAAAACTGTGAAGTAATAAGATAAATAGCAAAGATTAATAAATGTAATAAGACCTATCTCATCTGAAAGGTAAAAATAGATTAGCCTAACCTAACACACACCATTCATACCATGCAACTACGACTACAAACTAACTACAACTACAACTACGACTACAAACTAACTACGACTACGACTTGGGCGGGTGCCCAACCCCGAAAAGGGTTGAAATAGGGGAGCTGTCCCCCCGCCAAAGGCGGCTTTCTAGGGCCTTTCCTAGCTGATGCTGAGAGGATTGGGTTCTAGTCATGTGGTGATGGGCTGGTCTATCAGAGTGAGAACTGAGCGATCTCTGCCATACCCATAGCTTACTCTGACTGTTCCTTTTACTTATATATTTTCTAGATCTCAAGTGACGGCGTCTCTTGCGTGGATTGACCTCCTAATCTACCAAGATTGGAAGCCAAAGCGTCACATCTTTCCTTTGCCCCTCAACTTTCTCTTCATAATTGCTGAGGGGCACAGGGCCCTGGGTGGGGCTTTGGTTTCCCGGGAGTTTCCGCACCCTCCTCAGCTCCCCGCCATGGAGTGGCTTCGGTCACCCAGGCTTTATTATGGTCGGCAGGGAGGGTTCTGTGGGGGCGCTCGGTTATTGCCTTGATCAGGGCCTTGGGGCTGTTTGGCCAGGCAGCTTGGGGAAAAACAACAACAAACTAACTACGACTACAAACTAACTACACCTCACTACACCTCACCTCACCTCACCTCACCTCACCTCACCTCACCTAACCTAACCTAACCTAACCTAACACGCCACATTCATACCATGCAACTACGACTACGAACTACACTACAAACAAAACACGAATACCACTCCCCTTGTGTCCTGATGGTGTTGCAGTCTCGTAGTGTTCGCAGAGTCCACAGGCAGCAACTCCAATCCTGGAAAGGCAGCAACTCCAATCCTGGAAACAAGAAATAAAACATTAATTTGGGATCTTTAAACACAAATAATAATATAATATTCTGTATATACTGTTCACGACAAACAGGCAAATACTGATTTGTTCTGTTTCCAATTCGAATATTTAAGTTACAAGAGTTAAGCAAGGAAATACGATGTTAATTATCAAGCAATTATAATGAAAAGATAAAGCTACATACTTTTGTATTACTTCTTTAATCATGAACAGTATAACAACAGGCACAATTTCAATGTATTATCATATATTAACCCTTTCAAGATTGGGACGCGTTTCAACAGTTTATTCTGGCTAGTATTAGACGATTTTATACAGATTAGAAGGGTATATGAAAGTAAGAGGGCTAATTGAGATAGTTTTTACGCTTCTGGTGCCTACAGATCCTTCCTAAGCTGTATAAAATCGCTTAATGATAGCCAGAATAAACTGTCAAAAGGCGTCATAATTCTGGAGGGGTTAATATTATAATGAGGGCATCAGTAACTTACCCCAGACAGTTGGTATGCGTTGGCAGAGTCCATAGCTCAGTGGGGGAGGTCATACGCAAACACCAACTCAAATCCTGTAAAAGATTAGAGAAATAGGAATATGAGACTGAAATATTTACACAGTACGGGATAGGAATATAATAATTACCCATTAAGTACCGGTGACATTTTCTTCATTACATTCTGGCAACTATTAGAGGGTGTATAGTGTATACCAATTAAAAGGCTACAGACTATCTCATTCAATCCTTTTAGCTACCATATATCCTTCCTAATCGTCAGAAAATTGTCTTAATGCAGCGAAAATAATAACAAAAAGACGTCACGGCATTGCTAGGGTTAACGCTACACATTTCTAACCTAACGTCCTCATATCTAGTCCCAGTTTCTCTTCAACTGACGGTAAATTTCAAAGTTCCCATCAAGATTTCTCAGTTACTTTGAAGATTTTGTAGTGAAATATGGTGCAAATTTTATAAAATTGGTCTTAATAGGATGCAGAGACATAGTGGCTTAATATGTTTCCATTTAGTATCAATAAATTAGCTGCTAAGGGATTCAATTTACCGTCAGATGAAATTAAACAGAGTATAGAAACTCAGACGTGATTAACCCCTTGAGGATTATGATCATGGTTTGGCAGTTTATTCTGGCTATCATCAGACGATTTTATTCGGGTTAGGAGGGGTCTATGGAAGTCAGAGGGTAAATTGAGGCAGTATTTACCATTATAATTCCCATAGATCCTTCCTAAGCTGTATAAAATCAACTAATAATAGTCAGAATAAACTGTCAAAATGCGACATGATCTTCAAAAGGTAAATTATCGATTATAATATTCGACTAAGAAATATTTACGAAGTAGGCCTACAGGATATTAAACAACATAATCTAAAATACCGTATTGTAAAGTACGGATCATAAAAATAATGAATTCAAATATTTAAGTGATAAACCATAAAATATTTACAAAGTGCGGGATATGTTGAGAGTGCAAAGAACCGAGTTGCCTTTAAAAATCTCTACAGAACTGGGGTTGTATATAAAACTCCAGCGCGCGCCTTGGTCCTGGGGCTGGCTGGCTGGCTGAGTTGCCCGTAAAACGCCCAAAACGCCCTAAATCACCACGCCCAAAATAACGCTACAGCATTCTAACCTACACCAATCGATTTACCGCATCATTTTAAAATTTCTTTCTGTACTTTTTTCTTTGCTGGACTTGTATCAGTTTCTCCAAATTCGCCTCCCTTGAGCCAAGAATCGAAATTTTCAGTCACAAATTTGAAAGTCCAGTAACTTTTGTTATTTTCGAGTTACAAGGTTGAGACTTTGACAATAGGTAGTTCGATTTATTTCTAGAAATGAAGTTTTTCAGATTTTTTAATTTTTGTATTTTAAGAAAGTTATGAATAAATTAGTGCCGCTATATTCATAAAACGTGAATTATAAGTAAATGTGGTTTAAATTAGTGGTTTATTCATACAAATATGCACTCAATAATATATTCCGTTTCATAAACACCCTTAAACAATAAATAATATTCAATAATAACCGAATAATACAAATAATAAAGGACTTGGTGATCCACGCTCACTGGGCCAGTCAGCCTGGCTGGCCCAAGTCCCTCCAAGAACGCCCCACAACGCCCGAATATACCATGCTCAAATTTAACGCTACACCTTTCTAACCTACACCAATCGATTTACCGCATCATTTCACTCATTCATGGCAAAAACAAAAATCTTAAACCCATCAGCACAATGACGTAATTTCCATCATATTCTGGTCACCATTATATTCAACTTGCTTTAGCTTATAATTACCTCTAAAAGTGGCAAATACGATTTCAATAAACCCTCTGGATAACATAGATCCTTCTAAAACTGCGTAAAGTCTTTTAAGTTTAACCGTAATTAAAGGTAAGATTGGGTCATCGTGCTGAAGGGGTTAAACTGGCCACGGGTTTTCTCTTCTCCCATTCGTTAACTCACATATCGCATTTTTCGGTGACAAATTTGAAAGTATTTAGGCCTACTATAGTCTATTCGCTGTGAGTAGGCGAGAAATAATTACCTCTATCCTCTGTAACTAAAAAAAGACTAGAGTAATTGAGCTAATATATCGACCATTTGGGAAGAGTCGGTCAAGGAATAGATATCAAAATGTACACCCAATTTACTTTATCCCTTTTGGAGTTACAGAGGATAGAGGTCATGATTTATCGCCTACTTACAGCGAATAGACTATAGTTTATAAGTTACAATGCTGAACCTTTAGCAATAGGTTGTTCTAATAATGTAGAAACAATGGTTTGTTTGGATTATTAGTTAACGCTTTCTAGATTCAATACGCATTTATATTCTGTTTTTCCGGCAATTATTAGATGTTATTCCAATTAGAAAGGGTATATGGATGTCTGAGGGTTAATTAAGATGGTCTTTACCCTTATAATTCCCGCAGATCCTCCTTAAGCTCTATAAAATCGTCTAATGATAGCCAGAATGAACGGTCAAAATGCGTCACAATCTTCACAGGATTAATGTTTACGATAGATATGCATAAATTAGCGTGACATTACCCAAACCGATTTGTAACGAAATAATTGGTGTCGATATTTTGTATTTACGCAGTGTGCTACTTATTTACGCATTCTGTTTCAGATTCACATTAAAATAATAAAAAAACAAAGTAATATAAACGAAGAAAGTATTTAAGTACTGACAATCCACGCACTAAAAGTCATATACAGTATATATGTCTTTGTAATTAACATGGCTGATTTAATTATAGGTTTTCTTTCAAATTTTGTCTACCTCTTTATACACTCCGATTCAGAAGAACACTTACAAAATTATAAGACTGTATTTGAAGATTGTTTAGCGACTCACCTTGTGTTAGATGTTGTGGTGGTGGTGTTCTGATGGTAGTTGTGGTAGTAGTGGTGGTGGTACAGATGATACTGATGGTAGTTGTGGTTGTAGCGGTGGTGGTGGTAGTAGTAGCTATAGTGGTAGTAGTAGTAGCTGTGATGGTAGAAGTAGTAGTAGCTGTGATGGTAGAAGTAGTAGTAGCTGTGATGGTAGTAATAGTTGTGGTATCTGTGGTGGTAACCGTGGTTATTGTGGTTACCATTCTGGCGGTGGCAGCCGTCATGGTAGGTGTCGTGGTGGTTATAATGGTAGTGGTGGTAATCGTGGTAGCTGCAGTGGTTTTAATAGGGGTGGTAGCCGTGATAGTAGTAGTAGTGATGGTAGTTGTGGTAGCCTATCTGGTTGTAGTCGTGGTAGTTGTGGTGCCCGTGGTAGTTGGGTTATCTGGTTGTAGTCGTGGTACCCGTGGTAGTTGTGGTATCTGGTTGTAGTCGTGGTAGCTGTGGTGGTGGTAGTCGTGATGATGGTAGTTGTGGTACCTGTGGTGGTAGCCGTAGTGTTGGTGGTGGTCTTTCGGGTGTTTCTCTTAGGAGTCGCCACAGCAGATCACTGTTTCCACATCACCCTGTCCCCTGCATCTTCCTCCGTCACAATAACCACCCGCATGTCCTCCCTCACTGCATCCACGAACCTCCTCTTTGGCTTTCCTCGTTTTCTTTTGCCTGGTAGCTCCATCCCGAGCATCCTTCTCCCAACATACTCGGCATCCCTCCTCTGCGTATTATGTCCAAACCACCTCAATCTCGCCTCTCTCGCTTTGTCCCCGAGCCGTCGTACATGCGCTGTCCCTTTAATATAAGCCTACTCATATTCTTATTCAGTCTATCCTTGTCACTCCCAAAGAAAATCGCAGCATCTTCAACTCTGCTACCTCCAACTCTGCCTCCCGTCTGTTTGTCAATTGATGCCACCGTCTCCATACCGTAAAACATAGCTGGTCTCACTACGGTCTTGTATACTTTCCTTTTCACTCTTGCAGTAACCATTCTATAGCAGATCACTCCTGTCACCCTTATCCACCCACTCCACCCGGGCTGCACCGTAGTGTTCGTGGTAGTAATGGTAGCTGTGGTAGTAGTCGTGGCAGCTGTGGTGGTAGTAATGGTAGCTGTGATGGTATCGGTGTTTGTAGTAGTTGTGGTAGCGGTGTCGTAGTGGTGGTAGCGTTGGCAGTTAATACGTAAGCACCAACACCCACACATTCTGGAAGGAAGAAATATATTCATTAGTAATATAGTCAGATTTCAAATAATGTAAATATTCATTAAGGGGAGATGGTTCACTTTTTGATAGATTTTTTGTTTTTATTTATATAAGTTTTCTAGTTTCCTCCCTTGACCTCCATCAAACATAGCCAAACTAATGGGCCGAACGTCTTATAGTAACTCTCTGAGTCTTCTCCTGGGCAACATTGATGTGTGTGTTTTTTGTCTTTTCTCCCTGTTCGGGCTCTGTCTCGAGTCGGCCACCCCCAGCTATGGGGTATGTGCTTGAGTATATACATACATACATATACATACTTTTGGTTTTGAAGTTACTTCAGAGTAATACCCTATAGCCTATATAAAATTGCATGTTGATGATGGCTGTCTTTGTGTGTGGTGTGGGGAGGAGTCGGTTGCTATGGACGTATGGGTTGCTAGGGACATTGGTTGGTTGCTAGGACTGCGTGGTAGACCTGCGCGTTGAGTGTGGTGTGGGGAGGAGTCGGTTGCTAGGGTCATGTGAGGGTTGCTATGGACGTGTGGGTTGCTAGGGACATGTTGGTTGGTTGCTAGGACTGCGTGGTAGACCTGCGCAGTGAGTGTCGTGTGTGGGAGGAGTTGAAGTGTTGGTAGTGTGTCACTGCTCTGGTCCGAGATGTCCCTATGCCGGGCTGTCCTCTTGCCTTGTGAGGAGCAGTAGACTGCCTGTTTCAATGGGGGTCTGGAGGGCTACTTGCCTTCGATAAGCTGTTTTCACTTTATTGTGGCTAACATTAGACGATTTTATTGTTTTAGTAAGGCCCTTCAGGAAATAAAAGGAGATAAGACAGCCGTATTCTTAAACCTTCACGAGAACCTATAAGCTAAACGAGTGAGTAAGAGAGAGTAAGAAAAAGAATAAGAGTAAGAAAAATAATAAGAGTAAGAGAATAAGAGTAAGAGAAAGGATAAGAGAGTAAGAGAAAAAGAATATATATATATATATTGATAGAATAAAAGTAGGAGAGAGAAAAGGGAGAGGCGGTGGAGGGAGGGGGGCGGGGGAGAGAGAGAGAGACAAAAATAAAAAAGGGCAGGGGGGCGAGAGACTGGCTGGTGGTGGAGTATGCCGGATCACGTTATAGGGTTGTATCTAAATCAACCGAGCCCTATTTTAATCAAACAAATTATAGTTTTACAGTTTATATACTGTATGTAATATAACCAAAACAAATATATATATATTAACGAGCGGTGATGTGGGGACGCGAGGGAAAATGGTGGGGGGTGGGGGAGTAGAGTGGGGGGGAGGTGGTCAGAGGAGGAGGGGGAGGGGGGAAGGAGGGAAGGAGAGGGAAGGAGAGGAGGACGGGGGAGGAAAGGAGACGAAAGGGGGAGGAGAAAAGGAGACGAGAGGAAAGGAGAGGATTGAGGGAGAGTGGGGGGACAGGGATGGGAATTGGCAAGAAAGGGGGAGGGGGGGGGGGGGGGAACAGCGATGCCACCTCGTTCGCTAGTTTGTACCTTAAATTATGAGTTAATGACCACCTCTATATTCACGCACCTCACCAACGCAATGCACACACACTAAATAGTTCCTGTTATTACCACATGTCCTACAGATCAATAATATTCCGAATATATGCAGACGACACAACATACATAACCAGGCTCAAACCGTCATAAGTTCACAGTTTTCTTATATTACTCTTATATGTTGCATGTATGACCACCTGAACATTACTAGAATATCAATAAACATGTCATTTATACACGAATAATCCCCACACCTTAAATACTGCAAAATACGAAGAGCCAACGCAGAGACGTCCAATCACTTCCAAGCAAATGTCGGCACTGAGCAATGACGTCACATTCAAACTCGCCCTCCCCCACGATCCACGACGGACCACGAGTCCTGTTCGAATTTTAAGATAGTTAATTAATCAACTTCCGCATTACCTTCAACCTTAGGATGCTCTTAGCACACAGTCTGATTTATGCTAGGTATTTGGAAATTGTTGGTAGCTGCATTTAAGACTTGTGATGCAGGGATATTTAGCCTACATTTTTAATCGAAACACTGGCATCGATATCAACTTCGCCATAAAACAGATGAAGTGAGACAGCTGTGAGAGTCAAATTATATATTGTATAATATTATGTACAGTTGCGCTAATAAGTGATGTCTCGGCACCAAGTATGTTTTGATCCATAATTGGTATCGGCAATATCTAAGCTTCATATCGAGTGAAATATACAAACTTGTTCCTACACTTGCCCATCCAATTCAACATCTGACAGACATTAATACAGCACAGAGCAAGCCAAACGTAACGACAGCTGGGACATGACTTATTAGCGCTACCGTACAGTTGCCCATACTAATTTATAGACACTTAGTTATTTTGTGTATGGAAGGACAATTAGTATGTATTTTCTTCATTAATTCTTTCTGTATTTGAGAACGCATGCCTATATTTTATTCTGGCTACTATTAGACGATTGTATTCAGCTTAGGAAGGACATCTACCCTATCTAGCCTTCTGTATCGGCGACGTGTTTTAACTTTATTCTGGTTAGCCTACTATTAGAGGATTGTATTCAGTTTAAAAGGGGCCTCCAGCAATAAAGGGGCCTCCAGCAATAAAGGGGCCTCCAGCAATAAAGGGGCCTCCAGCAATAAAGGGGCCTCCAGCAATAAAGGGGCCTCCAGCAATAAAGGGGCCTCCAGCAATAAAGGGGCCTCCAGCAATAAAGGGGCCTCCAGCAATAAAGGGGCCTCCAGCAATAAAGGGGCCTCCAGCAATAAAGGGGCCTCCAGCAATAAACAGGCTTGGAACTATATGTCACTTAACCATTTTTACTACTACAGATCCTTCTTAAACTGCACAAAATCGTCTAAATATAGCTAGAATAACTAAACACACATAACAAAGCCACTCCAACAGCTTCCTCTCTCTCCAACACCCCTTCTCCCCTCTCTACACGCTTCAGAAAAATAGGAAAAGTAGAATGTAAATACGAGGTGCCGTTGTAAAGGCTTATCCCTCAATACTTCATCTGATCTGATACCGGTAATTTAAATTTTAAAAGACGTCGCCGGTACAGGAGTTAAAGAGCTACAGGCTATCTCAATTGACCACTTGCGAGTTTCAGGCTATAAGGAAGTTGGATCCGTGAACATCGATATTTAAGAAAAATGCAATAATAATATGGGTTTCTGATGGATAAAAAGTATGCTCAATTTGGTTGTATGTATTTATAAATGTATTATGACCGTAATTTAGATGATAATTCTGGTAAATATTTCCTTATAGACCAAAACTCGCAAGTGGTCAATTAATCGTTTTAGCTCAGTTCAGTTCAGTTGATCTGCGGGATGCTATAGGCCTTTTCAACGGCGCCTCCCTTTTGTTACCACACATCCTTCCTAAGCTTTGTCGATCGTGTAAATGTAGCTGAAATCCAATAAAAAAGACGTCACCGGTACAGAAGGGGTCAATTTCTTCAGTGTTTGACAACGCTTGCATTTATCTTTATTCTGGCTATTACTAGACGATTTTGGTCAGCTTAGGAAGAAGCTGTGTGAGTTAGAAAACGGTTAATTGAGATAGTTATTACTTTAAGGGGAGGAAGACCGTTTGTTTGGCCTATTAATTCATATATTTTCTTAGTTTCCTCCCTAGACCTCCATCAAGCTTAGAAAAACACCCCCTAGACCCTCCTTCAAAATAATTTTTTACATTTTTCAGTAGAAAAATGTCCCGGCCGAAGGCCGATTCCTCTTAAAATTGCAGGCTCGCTATTGCTCGCCAGGAAATAATCGACACCTAAATGGCACGAAAGGTCTTAAAATTGACAACGAAATGGGGCGAAAGGTGTTAAAATCGCCAAACTAATGGGCCGAACGTCTTATAATCTCAAAACTAATGGGGCTAAACATGAGGGAGAAGGGGGTCCAAAAAAACGGTCTGCCTCCCCTTAACTGTAAGTGCTGTGTATGTACAGTGGACCACATAAATATCGTACCTACTGCACAATTTTATTTATGGAAGTACAAGTAGAATTATTAACTATAGTCCGTCCATTCTAGGCTGGGCAGAATCTCGTAACCTCTAACCTCTGTAACTCAAAAAGGGCTAGAGAAAATGAGCTGTCAATTTATAAACATATTCCCTAGCCAAGTCTTCCTATTTGGTAGACATATTTTCTCTATTACTCGAGCCCTTTTTGAGTTATGAGAGGTTAGGGGTTAGATTTCTGCCCAACCTAGAATGAATGGACTAAAACAAGAATTATTTTTAATAATACCATTAATCATTCATATGAATTACGATAACTAAGGCGATAATTACGATAACTAAGGCGATAATTACGATAACTAAGGCGATAATTATAGGGAATAGACTCGCAGCCTTATTATAACCTACATAATTTATAATTTATTAGGGAGAATTATTATTAAAATAGGGATTCGCACCAAGCCTTAATTAAAAGACTATGTGGGCCGTGGCACCAAAATAAACTGTGGAAAAAACATCGGAATTGTGGGGCTGGGCGTAATACGTAGTAGAGGATAAGAAGACTAGGAAACACTAATTAAAGAAGTTGAAGGAGACGTATTAGGGACAATGTAGGTCTATGGAATCCTTATACTGTACTCATGTATTATCCACTGTGGGAGAATAATTTTGATCACATTTATAAAACCCGATATTAATAGAAAAAACGCCCATTCTAATCAATCTCAGAGCTCTTTAGGACATCCTCACTGTTTACAAACGCCTTCTTTATGCAGTATAATCAATATTTACCCCCTGCTGGCAACATAGATGACGATTGCAATAATTCATGGGGGGAGGGGGGCAAAGCCCCCCTCAACCCATCATGTATCCCACATTGGAATTATAACCAAGACCATGAAAACACTCATTTATCAAAATCTGGAGGGGAAAAACATGAAAAATAAGGGTGCGAGCCTACTCCCTATAATTACACTAAGGCATATCAAACAACACTTATAATATTAGACTATGTTTCCTTCCATTTATAAAATTATTGAATGTTTACAAAAGCATGTGGGACAACTACAGCTGTGCGCACTTTTCGTCTAAGTTTCCCCAATAATAAGAATAGAAGGATAGTTTTCTTTGATTGCGTATCGTTTTCTTCCGATAATAAATCAGGCAGTAACTAGGATATAAGGGATAAATTTCGAGACTAGGGCCTCTCGAGGATTATGCTGCGTTCTGGCAGTTAATTCTGGCTATCATAAGACGAATTTATACAGCTTAGGAAGGTTCTGAGGGAATTAGAAGGGTAAAGACTATCTCAATTACCCCTCTGACTGCCATGTGCCCTTTCTAATCCGAAAATATACAAAAAGAAATGAGTCATCGTATCTTAAAAGGGTTAAAAAGTTGTGTATTTACAAGGCTGTTCTCGGGCAGTATAATGTGAGGGGGAAAGGGTTTGCAGACTTGAATGGATATGAGAAGGAATGCAGGAAAATTATCATGAAATTGGATTGTTTTGACCTTTGTATCATTTCCAGACACAATAGGAACTGTGAACTGTCATTTTAAATTTACATACATTAATACACGCTACAACGAAGGGATTTGGTATTCGTGAGATATTCAATCAAGCTTCCCTTCCTCCTATGACTTAGACTGTTTTAAACTGCTTGTGTCCCGGTATGTGTTGGTGGTGCAATGGTTTAGGTGCTTATATATGTTCTGGGTGTGGTGTCCCGAGTTCGAATCCCGGGAGGACCATATGCTTTCATCAGTTTATTCAAGTACATTAGGGTTTGTAATTGATTATTAATGTTAAGAATGGGGTGTTACTTATTTTGACCCCGTCCCTTAAATTTGGCACTGTCACTCTATTGGTTTTGTGGGACACTCGTTACAGGCAACCTACTTTTTGTCTCCTTCATAAACATAGGGACAACAATACTGGCGGAGATTAAGGGTTGGCTACAGAATCAGAAGGATTAGGAAGCATGTGTCTGGTGCTCCTAGCTTTAAGGGGCGTCACCTGCTTATTTTATCTCCTTTTCTCTCTTTCTCTGGGTTGTATCCATTCGGCCCCATTCAGCCTACTGTTTTAAGACGTTTATCCAGGAGTTGATTTCTTCCTGGCGAGCGAAAGCGAGCCAGCATTGTATGGAGAAATCCGGCTTCGCCGGAGAAATTTTTCTATCGAAAAATGTATAAATTTAGCCTGCTGTCAAACACCTTTTTAAAAATATGCTGGCGAGCGGTAAATCGACACCTGTATGGGGTTAAAAGTCTTAAAACAGTAAGCTGAATGGGGCTGAATGGATACAACCCAGAGAGAGAGGGAGAGAGAGAAAAAAAAAAACGAGGTGGGCTCCCTTCATTGTATTAACCCTTTCAGTACCGGTGCAGTTCTTCTAACTATATAGTTGAGTTAAGCCGGTATCACACGAGAGCTTTTATAGTCAACAGTCGATACCCAACATTTTTCTGGCAACATTTCTGGAATATTTTGCACTGGTATCGAAAACTACTGATGATAGATGAACTTAGGCAACCAAAATATTATATATGTTGACTACATAAGCTGCCAGACCAGTTTTGAGGATAAATGTTGAGGGAAAAAGCGCTCGTGTGACACCGGCTTTAGTTATGACCCCTTAGATTACTAAACATCCTTCCTAAACTGCATAAACTCAAATACGAAAGAGGGTTAATTGAGATAGTAATAATCCTTTTCATTCCCACAGTGCCTTCTTGACCGTTTCACGCACAGGATGCGATATGCACCCTTTCTGGGCTGCTTATAAGCCTTTGTGACCATATTTAGGTGTTGATTTTCTCATGGCGAACGATAGTGAGCCTGTAATTTTGGAAGAATCGGACTTCGGTCGGGAAATTTTTCTACCGAAAAATGGACAAACTAATCTAGAAGGGAGATCTAATGGATGTTTGTTTTAAGTTGGATGGAGGTCTAGGGAGGAAACTAGGGAGGAAACCCAGAGACCCAGAGAAAAGATTCCCAGGTTCCAGACCTCCCGGAGAGGTTCCGGTCTCGGCAGGCAGACGAGCAGCGAAGCTCACCACCACGCCTCCAGGCGTACCCTTCATATATACCAGCTCCCCGGGCCAGGCGTCTGACAGACTATTTTCTAGTCCAACTGGCGCCTGAACCCCTCTCCCAAACGACCACGTTTTCACTCATCTATTCACTAGCATTCTCCATTCATTCCTACTTATTACCACTTCTCTTGCCTGATCTACAGTATAGTCATTCCTTTATCTTCCAATGCTTGTCCTACAGTTTCTCTATCTCAATGGAGGTCTTCCTACCCCTCTACCTCCCCTTGTATCTGACTCGCATATTACGCAGGGGTGTAAAAAGTACTTAATGATTGTACTTAAGTCCAAGTAAAAGTATGTACAGTACTGAAAAAGCTACTGAAGTAAAAGTAAAAGTTCCCAACTAGAAATGTACTTAAGTTAAAGTAAAAAAAGTATCTGCCGAATGAATTACTTAAGTACCAAAAGTAAAAAGTAATATCCCAATCTATATATATATATATTATATACGTATATACTGTATATATATATATATATATATATATATATATATATATACAGTATATATATATACAGGTATATATATATATATATATATTATATACGTATATATATATATATATATACAGTATATATATATATACTGTATATATATATATATATATATATATATATATATATATATATATATCTGTGTGTGTGTGTGTGTGTCAAGATGAACAAAAACTAATAGTTAACTATTACAGGAACCTTGACTTTGTGTTCCCCCTCTTGTTATCTTACAATTACACACTTCTTATAATGTAAAACTTGCAAGATATACGGACGAGTCGATATAACCAATGCTATTTATAACCAATGCTATTTATAACCAGTGCTATTTATAACCAATGCTATTTATAACCAGTGCTATTTATAACCAATGCTATTTATAACCAATGCTATTTATAACTTTCTGAAGAAAAAATAGAACCAAGCACAGAAAAAAAAAAAAAAATCATTATGCATATCTAATTGAAGAGATTCTGTTAATATGACATCGAGAAAGTGCTTTGATTCGGGATATCTCCTTAGAATATATTCAACTCGGTAAAAGCTGCAACTAAGTTTAGGTTCAATTAGTTCAAGACCATAACAGAATAGATATTAAACCGGGTTAATTAGGATTATGCTGGATTAAACAAGTGAGATTAGGTATAAGGTTTGGGAAATGAAAATATGGCAAGTTAGATTATATCAGGCTAGAATACATTGTAGTTAGTAAATAATATAATAAATAATATTACAGTATGACACTATGCAGGTAGCTCTGTACGAGGGACTTTGTACAGGCATATATTTATACTCCGGGATTTCCCTAAATTTAGTTTTACTCTTGATGGTTTGCTCATGTGTTCGTTATATAATTTCAATTCTCTATTTCTTCAGATCGTGAGGAGTGGTTAGGCTATTTCAAAGCCATAGTTTGCAATATTTTTTTTGTTTACGGAATAGCATAATTTATATTATCATGTATTTATATAATCTTCATTTTATCAACAACGGACTATACATTTATTCTTTGAAGGATTATTCTAAATTGCTAATGCTATAGTTTAACAATTCTGGTTAGCTTTGTTACATGAAATTCAAAAATGTATTCCTGTTCAAATAAATATAGATGAGGGTCTAGTAAAATTATCATGCTGAGTCACGGGTGGAAAGTGTAAGGTGTTAAACCTTTGGGATCAGGTGGTACAAAGGGAGGTCATTAGGTGGGGGAGAGGGGAGGGCTCTCAGCGCCATATAAATATAGTGGTGACCTTATAACTAGCTAAGGAATGTCACACCTACATTCAGGGGAATGTCCATGGGAAATGCTACCTGGAATTTCAATCTATTGGGAAGAATATTTAGGAAATTTGCTGAAGTTGTACTCTACAAATTAAAAGAAGTAAATAAAATGTAGTGGAGTAAAAGTACAAGTAATTATTCTAAATACTACTCAAGTTAGAGTAAAAGTACTGGACAAAAAATCTACTTTTAAAAAAGTAGATACTGAAAAAATATACTTAAGTACTGTACTTGAGTAAATGTACTTCATTACCTTTACACCCCTGTCTAAAACTTTGTAAGCCTTTCACCTTCCATTCGCTCAACATGTACTGGTAGCTCCCTTCTGTCCACTCTGGCCGACAAATGTTCCTGCTGCCCGACTCTCCTACGTATCTCTTCATTCCTCAATCTGTCTCTACGAGTCACTCCACACATACTCCTCAAGCAGCTTATCTCCATTACATCCGCTTTTTTCTTTCCTTTTTCTTCAGAGCCCATGTCTCAACCCCATACATCACTGTTGGTACAACTATCTCTTGATACATTGCACTTTTAACTTTCATTCCGAGATTTCTCACCTTCCACATACAGTACTTCCCATTGCTCCGAAAACTCTCCTTCACATACTTTCTGTCTTACCTCCATTTCCATACCTCCTAGATATTTAAAACACTCCACTTGTTCCAGTATTTCCCCATCTAGCCTCACATCAAGATTCACCCTACGAGCACCTCTATTACACACCATCACTTTACTTTTATTGACGTTCACCATCAGCTTCCTCCTCCCACAAACTACACCAAACTCTTTGACTACTCGCTACAGTTTCTCCTCAGAATCAGCCACCAACGCTGTGTCATCAGCAAACAGCAACTGATTCAACTCTCATCTCTGGGGGCTGGTCTATCAGAATGAGAGTTTAGCATTCTCTGCCTTACCCATAGCTTACTCTGACTGTTTCTTTCACTTATCTATTTTCTAGACCTCAAGTGGCGGCGCCTCTTCCGTGGATTGACCTCTCTACTGTCAACCTAGGTTGGCAGACTGGGAGCCAAAGCATCACATTTTTCCCTTGCCCCTCAACTTTCTCTTCATAACTGTTAAAGGACACAGGGCTCTGGGAGGGGCTTCAGTGTTCCGGGTGT
Source organism: Paralithodes platypus (assembly GCA_032716605.1). Classification (NCBI taxonomy): domain Eukaryota; kingdom Metazoa; phylum Arthropoda; class Malacostraca; order Decapoda; family Lithodidae; genus Paralithodes; species Paralithodes platypus. The sequence goes on from CM064519.1 coordinate 54,516,552, forward strand.
TTCCGCACTCTCCTCAGCCCCTCGCCTGGGAGCGGCTTCGGTCACCTGGGCATTCTTTCGTGGTAAAGCTGGGAGGGTTTTGTGGGGGTGCTCGGTTATGGCCTTGGCCATGCTCGGGACCTTAGGGCTGCTCGGCCAGACAGCCTGGGGATCAACAACTCCCAATCTCTACCATTCTTTCCTACTAAACCCAATCCTCTACCCATAGTTCTCATTTTCACCTCCCTCACCACGCCATCCATACAGTATATACTGTACATTAAACAGCCACAGTGACATTACACAAACCTGTCGCAGACCTACATTTACTTCAAACCATTATTTCCTACTCTAACACACGCTCTGCTCTCTTCATAACAAATTTTGACTGCTCTTAACAAATTTCCTCGGGAAGTCACAAATATCCGTTAACTTCCGGCCAACACGTCCACTATAATACACCCACTTTTTATTATGCTATTCTAGTCATAAGGCTGCATACATATTATAAAATGTTATATATATATACACCGGTAAGTAAAATATAGTGCTAACAGTAAAAAAATAAACAATATATATAAAATCCTCAATGTTATTGTTATCTTGGTTCTGTCAAGTTCGCTGTAGTTTATGTTCTCAATGTCCTGATTAATCTTTATTAATGCTTCTTTAATTAATTTACGTTATATCTTTATTAAATTATATTTATTTATTTTGTCTCGGTATCTGCATTGCCTTCAGCCACAATGTTCAATCTGGGGCTTGTATGTAGGCTATGTATGTATATACTCTGGCACCCTCCCCATTTTTTTTTTTTTTTTTTTTTTTTTTTTTTTTTTTTTTTTTTTTTATGGGGGTGGCCGACTTGAGACAGAGCTTGTACTGAGAGGCAAATACTGTAAAGAATAAATAAACTGCCATTTACATTTAGTTTAGCTTTAGCTTAGGGACCCCACAGAGCCCTACTCATGAGCAACAAGATTATATGATGGAATTAAAAACATGAACATCTCACCAAAACATATTGACCCCTTCTGTATCGGTGACATCCTTTTAACTTTATTTTGGCTACTGTTGGACGATTCTATTCAGTTTAAAAAGGGCCTCATACAATTAACAGGCTTTGAACTATCTCAACTGACCCTTTTTACTACAAACAGACTTAATCGAGCCCCAGCCAAATCCACCGCAACCCTGCTCACAAGTTGGACAGGAGAACACGAATACATCCCTCAACTCACCATAAACAACACACCCCTAACACATACACACACACCCAAAATCCTAGGAGTAACATATGATACTCATATGACATTCAAACAGCACACCACAAACATTAAAAAGAAACTGACACCCAGACTTAACGCCCTCAGGTCACTTGCTCACACAAAATTTGGACACAACAAAGAAACTACCACCACAGTATATAAACAATACATAAGATCAGTGATGGAATACGCAAGCCCAGCCTGGGCTTCTAACCTAGCTGAAACACATCATAAGACCTTACAGACTATTCAAAACAAAGCCCTGAAGATCATTACAGGCTGCACAGCTACTGCACCCACAGATCACCTACATCAAGAAACCAAAATCCTCAAAGTCAAAGACCATCTGGACATGAGAGGCACTCAATTCCTGGCAGCAGCCTCCACGAACCAAGACCACCCACTAAACTACATGGCAACACACCCTCAGACACCAAGAAATATCAAAACAACACCCAGCACACGGTATCACACACAATTATTGTCCTCTCTCCCTCCCTGCCCACCCCGAACCAACTTCCAGAAGCACATCCATACTCATATCTCTCACCGATCCATCCACTCACTCACAGACAACACGCAGCTCCATGCACGACCTCCCGAAATCCATCCTTCCGAATCCTCCCTTCCTCGCGAGGACAGAGTCCACCTGGCCAGGCTGAGATGCGGACACCATCCAGCTCTCCTGAGCTATCAGAAGATACTGGATGACTCCGTTGTCGACGCCTGCCCGGGATGTAACACAGCACCCCATACCATTAAACACATCATAGAAGACTGCATTTCACACAACCACTTATGCCAACAACACAATCTACACTCAATGAGAGCTCTGTGGGAAAGCCCGATCGTGGCCATGGCCTTCCTCAGGGACTCGGGGCTGTTCGGCCAGGCAGCTTAGGGAACAACAACAACAACAACTACCACAGATCCTTTTTAAACTATATAAAATCATCTAAATATTAAAATGTAAAACTTGCAAACTAAACAAACCAAAACTGGGACAAAGACAATATAAAGTCAAATTAACTTATCAAAATCGCTATGTGGAAACAACGCTTACTAAAATAAAATTTATGAAATGAAAGAACACAATCCAATACATAGGGTGTAGGCTACATTACTACATAAGCAAGTTAATCTGTTTCCCAAGCAAACTAATCGCACACGTAACAACGCACTATAGTCACGTTCAAGGAATTAGTCAATTTGGGAAGTCCGGGACGTTCTAGTAAATTTTACTAAACTCTGCATGAATAAAGAAACATGTCAAATGTCAAAATGTTCTATTAAAATCAAATTTGCAAGACAAGACATTAACAATAGTACAAAATACAAATGCTAGAATATTATTTACAAAACGTCGCCGGTGCAGAAGCGGTTAACAAAATTATATGAGTCAATACAATAGATTTTGCATATGGCCGCTAAAAGCGAGAATGCACTGAACGTGGAGCTTGTTGTATACAGTACTGTATAACTATTCTATCTATCTATTGCCTGACGCCGTGATCCCCGAAGGGGTGGCCACTAACGAACCGCCCCCATGCACCTCTGTCCCCAGTCAGTCGACGCCCCTCCCCCCCAACCAGCACCGCCTTCGTTCATGTACTTCCTCACTCCATCCTTCCACCTCTCATTCGGTCTACCTCTCCCTCTCTGTCCCTCCACCTCGCTCTCGTAGCCTACACCCTCTTAGTCATTCTCTCGCTTTCCATACGTTCCATATGGCCGAACCATCTCAAGTTCTTCCTTTTCACACTTTCCAGCACATCTACCTCGACACCACACCTCCTTCTTACTTCCTCATTAGTATAACTATTAAAATTATTAAAAAATATTTAAAATATTGTGAGTTACGTAAAATGGATAGTTTGGAACAACAGTAACAAAACAGTTAGTTAAGGAGAAAAGCTTTGGCATAATTTTGCTTGTTGTCGATGAAGACCCCACAGTCTTTTTACCAGCTGCCGAAACAATAGACAATACCCAAGTTTTAATATACAAATTTGTGAAAAAGTAATAACCTCATTGACTGTAAAATTGCCAGTGTACAAATGTTACATATCATGGAATATCACATGCATTCATTAATTTAATTTGGGGTTATTGACATTAAGAACGATGCTAAAAATATTATCACAGTAATTATGACTAAATACTATTGAAGGATAATTCAAACAATAATACTGAATGTTTTTTTTAAATACATTTTATAAACATCTTCAACAAGGTAATAAAATATCTATACTGTATAACATTCCTACATTTCATCTATTGCTAAAATACACATAATGATAGTATGTAGCCTACAATTGCGCTAATAAGTGATGTCTCGGCACCAAGTAAGTTTTGATCAACGATTGGTATCAGCAATATCTAAGCTTCATTTCTTCATATCGAGTGATATATACAAACATGTTCCTACACTTAGCCTACCCACCCTATTCAATATCAGACAGACATTAATACAGAGAAAGCCAAACGTAATGACAGCTGGGATATGACTTATTAGTGTGACCGTACCATGAAAAAGTGCAAAGTTTTCTATTTCATCACTATTTATTTCTATGATTAGTACAGTGCAACTGCAAAATGAGTAGCACATCACTTACTCAAAAGAGGCAGCATATCAATTTCCATGCAAAACTGTTCATTAACCCGTAAACGGCGGCAAAGCTCTTAACCTAACAAGTGCGCATGGGGGTAATTGGAAACATCCCCCTGTGCTGACGTATTTGAGGTGTTTCCGTCACTAAAATATTCATTGTACCATTAATAGCATTAATACTTATCCATATGCGCCTATTATGGGTTGATTATAAAGGTATTAACCTGAAACAACAATAAAACGAGTGAAAACAGCGTTTGGATGGTCAAAATCGGAGATATAGCCCGCGAGTTGTATAATGTATGGGTGAGGCAAGCTGCTTTCCCGCCAATTTCCCCCAAGCCACTGAGACACAGTCGATCGATACTCTCTCTCTCTCTTGCATTCGCTTGCTATCAGTGATGACCACACCCTCCAACCGGATTTCTAATGTTAGCATGAAAATATACCTCAGAATAAGGGAATAACAGGGAAAATAGGTGATAACTGAAGGAGAGGAGGAAAGTGGGGAAGGAGGGGAGGTAGAGGACTGAGATTTTGTATGGCCCAGGGGCCAAATTTTTTTTTTTTTTTTTTTTTTTTTCGATGTCAAAAGTTGATTTTTGTTTTCACTCACTCTTAAGAGTCTCCCCGCAGTCCGCCGGGGGAACTCTTAAGAGTCTCCCCGCAGTTCCCGGGTTAAGAGGAGGCCTAAAAATACCATTTAAACAGCACTAAAAAAAAAAAAAAAAAATCCTATAACTCATATCACTTCTCCACATCCCCTCCTCCCTCCCTTTCCCCTCCCCCTTCAATTATCACCTATTTTCCCTGTTATTCCCTAATTTGTTGGTATATTTTTGTGCTAACATTAGCAAACTGTGTGGGGGGATGTGCTTACGTGCCTAGCGGGTGTGTTACACAAGCGAGTGTGTGTATAAGTAGGCTCAGTGTGGCTTGAGGCCTCATGGAGGGAGGGGTTGCCTCAATTTTCTCCATAATTCATGAATGGGCTGGTCCATCTATATTCGCGATTTTGACCAGAAAAATTATATTTTCACTTGTTTTATTGTTGTTACAGGTTACTATCTTCATAGTGAAGGTAAAATAGGCTCATATGAATAGGTAATAACGATATTTATCGTAAAATGACGATTATAGGCCTGAATGTAGCCCATATGCTCGCCCATGGGGAGCTAGTTCATTACCCTCCCCCTTGTCGTTCCCGGGTTAATATCCGAGATCATATGGCCTGATCTTGAATTAAAAAAAGTGAGGCAGCTCTGAACAGAGCTGCCTGGAGCCCCGCCATTAGGACGTGAGACCAGAACCACACTTTGTGTATATTGCTTGGTCTTTAAATTTATGTAGGCCTACTGTATGTATGTATTCATTTATTAACCCCTTGAAGCACGGAATTTGAAGTAAATGCGGGGAAGAGCAAGGTTATGGTCTTCGAAAGGGGTGAAGTCACAGAGTATGAGGTGAAGCTGAAACGTCAGGCTATGGAGATCGTCAACTCTTTTAAGTATCTGGGCAGTGTGTTGAGTAAAGATGGGACTATGGATGAAGAAGTGCGGGAGAGGGTACAACAGGGGAAGAGGGTTGTAGGAATGCTGAAAGCAGTAACAAGAAATAGGGTGGTCAGTATGGAAGTGAAGAAGTCCTTGCATGACAGTGTGGTAATCCCGACACTGACTTACGGAAGCGAAGCATGGACGTTGGTTGAGAGACTCAGACCAAGAGTGAGAGCAGTGGAAATGAATTACTTAAGAAGTGCGTGCGGAGTTATATGGAGGGATAGACAGACTAATGAGGAAGTAAGAAGGAGGTGTGGTGTGGAGGTAGATGTGCTGGAAAGTGTGAAAAGGAACAACTTGAGATGGTTCGGCCATATGGAACGTATGGAAAGCGAGAGAATGACTAAGAGGGTGTACGAGAGCGAGGTGGAGGGACAGAGAGGGAGAGGTAGACCGAAAGAGAGGTGGAAGGATGGAGTGAGGAAGTATATGAACGAAGGCGGTGCTGGTAGGGGGGAGGGGCATCGACTGACTGGGGACAGAGGCGCATGGGGGCAGTTCGTTCGTGGCCACCCCTTCGGGGATCATGGCGTCGAGCAATAGATAGATAGATAGAAGCTCTGACGCGTTTTAGCAGTTTGTTTTTGGCTATCATTAGACGATTGTATGCAGCTTAGGAAGGATCCGGGGTATTAAATGGGTAAAGACTATCTCAATCAACCCTCTGACTTCCATATCCTTCCTAATCTGAATAAAATAGTCGAATAATAGCCAGAAAACAAAAAAAGAAGTGAGTCATCGATCCTCAGAGAGTTAAATACACTACAATACAGTATATCTCACAAATACATGTGAGCTACAAGAGTATATAAAAAAAAACATGTATACTGTATTTGTATGTATGCATAACTACCCATATTAAAAAAACATGTATACTGTATTTGTATGTATGCATAACTACCCGCATTAAAAAACATGTATACTGTATTTGTATGTATGCATAACTACCCGTATTAAAAAACATGTATACTGTATTTGTATGTATGCATAACTACCCATATTAAAAAACATGTATACTGTATTTGTATGTATGCATAACTACCCATATTAAAAAACATGTATACTGTATTTGTATGTATGCATAACTACCCGTATTAAAAAACATGTATACTGTATTTGTATGTATGCATAACTACCCATATTAAAAAACATGTATACTGCATTTGTATGTATGCATAACTACCCATATTAAAAAACATGTATACTGTATTTGTATGTATGCATAACTACCCGTATTAAAAGAAATCTAAAATGTTGACTACATTGAGTCAATCACAATAATCATAGCCAAGTTACACTTTGAGAATGAGTATATAACTGATGGAACCAACCAAGAAAAGTCACTAAAATATGAAAATCTACCTACAAATCACTAGAATGTCAGTAAGTACTCTAAAGCAATAATAAATGTTACTGTTTTTTTTTAATCTTAATATGCACCTTGGATTATAAAAGCTAAACCATTATCTTCCATCCTTGCTTTCATTTTACTATTATTATTAAAAATCCTACAGTAGTCCTGAGATAGGCTATTGGTACTGAAGGGCCTACTGTACTTCAATGACAGTATACCTCGACCTGTGTTCCCAATGATAGTTCTCCAGGGGTCAGACACACTGCTTTGAAAGATAAGAGCCAGAGCACCAAGATACTGGAGTTATCATGAGGATGGAGTTGGCGTGGTTAATGGTGGTTTCCATCACATACAGCAGGTCCCGTTAGACCAGTCTGGTCTATATGGCCAAAAAAAATTAACGTTGTGAAGTAGTAAAATGGGTACTGTAGAGTAGTCATCTATTTGTGCTTGTCTGTTTGTACCTACCGTAAACTTGCTAACATGGATCTATCTACTGCAGGACGCCGTGATCCCCGAAGGGGTGGCCACGAACGAAATGCACCCATGCACCTCTGTCCCCAGTCACTTGATGCCCCTCCTCCCATCCAGCACCACTCTCACGTATATACTTCTTATCTTCTCAAGATAGATATGGGCCTTTATAAATGCAACCTACTGTACAGTATAGACAATGGCACTGGTTTACAGAGCAGGACTGCAATAAACAGAGTGGATGATGGGATCCACCAGCAACCACTTGACTTAATAACTACATGCTAGCTACCCGAAGTAGTGTGGAAGGGCACCTCCACCTTTGAGGTATACTAGACCACCTACAAAAATAATTCCTTAATATTTCTCCTCTTCCATGGTGCAGCTCAAGGTCTGAACCTAGTCCTTGGACTCGGGTTGGAGGCTGACTCAACGTCTCCATTTATTAAAGCTTGGCAGTGTGATGCTTCTGGGTCCACCCGTTGCCTATAATGGCTTTGTGGAGTCTGCGGAGTTCCAATAATAGGTTCCCTGGAGTAAACAAGATAAGATGTGAATCAAAAAATATATTTACAGTATATTGTACACTCTTATAATAGAAGTGTTGAGTTTGTCTCTGGTGAAAAATATATACCGGTATATATATAATAATATATATACCGGTATATATATACCGGTATACTGTATATATAATAATATAAATAAATAAATTAAGAGATATATAAAACAGGACCTCTCAGAATCAAAACAAACTTCTAAAACGTAGCCTACTTGAATAAGAAGTTAAGAAGAAAATTGTAACTCAAATTATTAGTCACAACAGACTAGAAAGGTCAAACATTCCTTAACTCTACATAGCCAGTCCGCCAGTGACCTCAACCGTGGCTCCCGTCATGAAGCTGCTCTTGTCCGACAGTAGGAATGCCATCACCTCCGCCACCTCTATACCAACAGACGACAAGATGTAAGTTAAAGGGATAGGAAACAGATTAACTTGCTCATGTAGTGATGTACACCCTATGTGGTGGTTTTGTTTTCTAATATTTCATAATTTCATTTGATTAAAGCGTTATTTCCACATAGAGATTGTGATTAGTTCTTTTGCCTTTATATTGTGTCGTCCAAGTTTTGGTTTGTTTATTTTGCAAGTTTTACATGTTAATAATAAAAAAAGAGAAGGAGAATCTAGATTGAGATCAAAAGGATAAATTAAACCTTTAAAATATACAATTAGACCTTCATCATTTTCTAGCTATCATTAGATGCTTTTATTCACCATAGGAAGGATATGTAGGAGTAAGAAGGTTAATTGAAACTGTCTGTACCCTTTGATTTCCACAGGTGTTTTCTAAACGGCTTAAAATTCAGTAAGGAGGGCCACCATAAAAGGAAGGGAGGTAGCATTGTATACAGAAGGGGTTGAAGAAATGACAAGGTTAAAGATCTACATCGAGAACAATGTATAATGTATAATGTATAATAATGTATGTATATATAATAATGTATGTATAATAATGTATGTATAATAATGTATAATGTATAATAATTTAATTTTCATTTTAGTAAGCGTTGTTTCCACATAGCAATTTTGATAATTTAATTTGACATTATATTGTCCTTGTCCCAATTTTGGTTTGTTTAGTTTGCAAGTTTTACATTTTAATGTACCGGTATGTATAATAATGTATGTATATATTCTGGCACCAAGGATGACATGCAATTTTTTTTTTTTTTTTATGGGGTTGGCCGACTCGAGACAGAGCCCAAACATGGACAATAATAGATGTAAAATAAATGGACTGGCACTAACCACTTCACAATGATAAAGCCATTTTCAAAATATAATTGGCACCTAAATGGAACAAAAGGTCTTAGAATTGACAGAATACAAAAACAAGCCAAACCATCACCTACTAATAATGATTCTGAACAGATTATGGTAGCGAACCAGCAATATTGGATTGCTTCCCAAACTTGACTAATTCCTTTAACGTGACGATAGTGCGTTGTTATATGTGCGATTAGTTTGCTTGGGAAACAGATTAACTTGCTCATGTAGTAATGTGCACCCTATGTGGTGGATTGTGTTCTTTTATTTAATAATTTTCATTTTAGTAAGCGTTGTTTCCACATAGCGATTTTGATAATTTAATTTGACTTTATATTGTCCTTGTCCCAGTTTTGGTTTGTTTAGTTTGCAAGTTTTACATTTTAATTTATAAATTATTATTTTGCTTAACCCGTGGAGCCCCGGCTAGTTTTGTAATGTTTGCGCACCAGAACCCGGCCGGTTTTCAAAAAATTGTTTTATTCCAGAAACAATAGCGAATGGGTTAGGAATGAAGGAAAAACCACGAAAAACTGCTCAAAAAGCTTAAAAAATGGTCCTACAGAGCCCCCGAAAATGGATTTTACAAGAGTAAAAAATTGAAGGCAATTATCCCCAAAAAACAGGTTATTGCGCGCTCGCGCGCACGCACGTGGACTTTGAGAGTTTTCAACCATCGGCACGGTTGCGTGGGATACGTACACAGTTCCCATACAAATCTGAGCCCTCTTGAGTGGCTACACCTGAGGTTACGGTCGGCGCAATTAGGGTGACGCGCCAGGCGCGTCTCTGGGGCTGTGCGTTACATACATCGCCGACGCGTCAGGCGCGTCGCTGGGGCTATACGGGTTAAGCGTTGTTTCCACATAGCGATTTTGATTAGTTGTTTTGTCTTTTTACTGTGTTCGTCCAAGTTTTGGTTTGTTTATTTTGCAAGTTTTACATTATAATAAGATCTGACCTTGTGGCTGCCCCAGACGTTGTAGCGGAGTGAGTTTGAGGAGCATCTTGGTGACCTTCTCCGGCACCGTGGCCACCATGGGCGTCTCTGTGAACCCTGGCAACACGCAGTTCACACGCACACCCACCCTGTATGCCAACAGATACACACTGGATAAGGAGGATATAATAATCATGGATACAGGAATAACTAGAGGCCACAGCTACAGAGTAAAAAACCTACCTGCAAGAACGATATCAGGAAGTTTAGCTTCCCCTATAGATGTATTGACAAATGGAATAGGCTGGAGGAGAGGGTGGTAGGGGCAAGGAACATCCATATTTTCAAGAAAAAAATTGGTTGAAAGAAGACTGAGAGACGGGACAACACGAACTTAGCTCAACTCCTGTAAACTACAATTAGGTAAATACACTAGAGGGACATACTATATCCTTCTAACCTAGGCTATAATATGGAGTGGAATAGTAAAAAGAACTATAAATATGTGTGATTAAATTTGGCATAATTCAACATACCGTACCAGTAATGAGTAGAACACCCGTCAGACGGTGACCGGACAACTCAACCAGTAGACCATTTAAACCAGTAGCTCTCATCCAGTACCAAATCAACCAATACGGGTAAGTTAGGTTAGTACAGTACTATATTTTGGCACTGGTTTGGTTGGTCTTGGTTGATTTGGCACTGGTTGAAATGGTCTACTGGTTGAGATGTCCGGGAACCACTGAAGGGACATACTAGCCTATATCCTTCTAACCTAGGCTATAATATGGAGCTGAATAGTAAAAGAGAACTATAAATATGTGTGAATAAATTTGGCAAGATTTAGCATAATGAGTGGAGTCCACCCATCAGACATCATTTGGGTAAGATCCAATGTAGCGGGGAGAACTGTTTTTCAGATGCCTATTTACTAAGAAACATTGAACAATATCTTCCTCCTAACCTAACCCAAACCTAACCTAGTATATTAGTAGACTATCTATGAATGTAAAATGTAAAATTATATTGTAACATTACCAACTTATTGAGATAAATATACAGGTCTCCCCTCTACACAGGATTATACCATCATTTGCAATAGCACCAACGGTAAAGCATGCATACTATACTATATTGTACAGTATAAAAAATCCAAACTGACCTGGACAATTCGATAGCAGACGTCTTGGTGAGTGCAATAACCCCGGCTTTACTGGCCGAGTAGTTGGCCTGTCCGATATTACCAGTCTTGGCGGTGATGCTGGAGACATTCACCACCGCTCCCTCTTCGCCACCGTGTTCCACTAGTGCCATCACCGCCGCTTGAGTCACCAGGAAGGTACCCTGGTGCACAAAATGGCAGGAAGTAAAAAATTGTCCACTTGCATTACATCTACAATTAAGTTCAAGCTGTAGGCAATGATAATTAGCCGAAGTAGAAATAGTACTGTACACAAATACAATACGATACCGTACACTAAATACAATACGATACCGTACACTAAATCAAAGTCAAGATTGTTCCATTTCAACCATTACTAACCTACAGTACATATTTATGCTAAATATCAGTCTATAGTTTCAAATTCCCTATAACCCAAAACTCACAAGTGTTCATTTGTTCACTTTAAGTTGCAGTTATGTTCCTCCTAAAAGAAATCCAAGCAAAACTGCTATAAGCAGATGAAGACAAGGTAAAAGAAAGACCTTCTGAGGACAAGTAATCTAGTTACAGGTACACTATTTCATTATATACACTATTATATACACTATACATGTATATTATGTGCGAGATGATAAAGCCTCAGGGGATTGGTGTACTCACTGAGTGATAAACACCATTATTAAAGATGAGAAAATCCCAGAGGATTGGCTCAAAAGTGTAATAGTAAATATATACAAAGGAAAAGGGGATGCGCTAGATAGAGGAAATTATAGGGGCCTGAAAATGCTTGACCAAATCATGAAGGTCTGTGAGAGAGTCCTTGAGGGTTTGATCAGGCAAAGCATCTCTATTGATGATATGCAGTTTGGTTTTATGCCAGGACGTGGTACAACCGATGCTATCTTCATAGTCAGGCAGATGCAGGAAAGATACCTACTAAAAGGCAGGGATCTTTACTTTGTGTTTGTGGACCTGGAGAAGGCCTTTGATAGGGTACCTAGAGATGTTGTACAGTGGGCTATGAGGAAACTTGGTGTGGAAGAGTGGCTGGTGCGTGTGATAATGAAGATGTATGAGGATTCGCGAAGTTCGGTGAGGGTGAAAGGTGTACTGAGTGATGAATTCGCAGTCCGTGTTGGAGTCCATCAGGGTTCAGTGTTAAGCCCCCTCCTCTTTATTATGGTCTTGGAGGCGCTGTCTAGAGTTTTTAGAGGCGGACTCCCGTTGGAACTGTTTTATGCAGACGATTTAGTCCTAATAGCTGACAGTATGCAGGATGCTGAGGCCAAATTCAGAAAGTGGAGAGAGGGCATGGCGAGCAAGGGTTTAAGAGTCAATATTAACAAAACCAAGGTTATGCATTGTAGTTTGAGACGAGGCAATGTGGAAAAGAGCGGTGCATACCCATGTGCAGTGTGTGGAAAGGGAGTGGGCGTTAACTCAATTCAATGTAGCATCTGTCGATGTTGGGTACACCATGGGAGTAAGCGCTGTAGTAGAATAAAGGGGCCCCTGCCGAAGGATAAGTCAGAAATAGAGAAATTTGAGTGCGTAGTGTGCAAAGGCGAGCTTGTGTTAAGTGATGATCCTGTGGCTGTGAATTTTGGAAATGAGTCTTTGGAGCTGGTGAACAAGTTTTGTTACCTAGGAGATACCATCTCTGCCGGTGGTGGGGCCGAGGCTGCCACTGTTGCTAGAATTAGGTGTGGCTGGGGGAAGTTCAGAGAATTGATGCCAATCCTGACCATGAAAAGAATGCCTCTCCCCCTGAAGGGAAAGGTGTATGCCTCATGTGTTAGAAGTGCAATGACGTATGCCTCAGAAACATGGGCCGTTAAAGTAGAGGATGTCAACAGAATGGAGCGTAATGAGATGAGAATGGTGAGATGGATGTGTGGGGCCAGGCTACAGGATAGAATAACAAATGTTGAGCTGAGGAGACGTTTAGGTATAAAGAGTATTAGCGAGGTGATGCGTACAAGTAGACTGGGATGGTATGGACATGTGGAGAGAATGGATGAACAAAATTGGGTGACAAAATGCAGGTCTGTGATTGTGGAGGGAGCTGCACCAAGGGGTGGACCGAGGAAGACCTGGGATCGGACTATACGCGCCGATCTCAAATCCAAGAACTTGACAAGTGAAGCAGCCCTTAACAGGGTTGCCTGGAACGCCGCCATTAGGACAAGAGACTGAAACTGCACTTATGTGTGGAACACTCAGTCTTAAAATGTTATGTATGTATGTATGTATGAGCTGAGATTTACCTGCCTTACCATCATTGTACAAGCCAATACTATCATGTAATTCCAAAAGATTAGAGAAACTACCGGTACTTGAGATAACAACTGCATACCGGTATCAATTATTAACCAAAATACAGTTCCTTTAAAGCTATACTGAATACTGGTGAGCACGCCTCGCCATATCATATTCCAGAGAGAGAGAAAAAAAATATACAGTATATATATATATATATATAAAAATGGTACCGGTAGTTCTTGAACATTAAAAACAATCACTTGTATCATAATATAAAATGCTTTAATCTACAACCCATACTGCCCGTGTAACTGGGGCACAGAGCCCTGGTTAGAGCTTTGGTGTCCCGGGCTTTTCCGTACCCTCCTCATCCCCTCGCCTGGGAGAGGCTTCGGTCACCTGGACTTTCTTAGTGGTAAAGCTGGGAGGGTTCTGTGGGGGTGCTTGGTTATGGCCTTGGCCTTGCTTGGGACCTTGGGGCTGCTCGGCCAGACAGCCTGGGGAACAACAACAACTGTACCGTACTTAGAGAAAAACTATCAACCACTCACTTCTCAAGGTTATACTATAGGACCTTCAGAAATCCAATGCAATAGTAATGAATGAATGTACAGTAACTGCATATATGGAAATTAAATACAAAAAGCTGTGTCATAAGAAAATGTTAACATGAACACCACTCATCAAGGTAAAATTGCCTAACAATTCTGCTACTCCAACCACCTCATAGTTCATATTTTTTCACCAACCAACTTTACTTCTAAACTCAATTAATGAAATCAACAAATAAATGTGACACTCCAAGGACTCGAACCTAGGATACTCACATCGAAATTCCGCTCATTTAGGCATTACGCTATCAAGACATAACAGGAAAAAACAAACTGCACACCTTGAGATTGACATCAATGACCTGAGAGAAGGCGTCCTCATCCATCTGCAGGAGGAAATTGTCCCTGGTGATGCCGGCAACATTGGCCACCAGGGACGGGGGCCCCTGTAGGACCTCCACTGCTGTCTTGATCCCTGACTCCACCGATGACTTTACTGCTACATTCATGCCCAAGGCCAGGTGGGTGTCGGGGTCTGAGAGAGAGGAGATCTTGGTTGGTAAGTCAGTCATCATATATACAGTACAGTATATTAAAAGACAATAATCTTTTATTTTTATTTTTATTATTAAGAGACTGTGTAAGACAAGCTTTGGGTGATAGAGGAATGACTATAGATCTATAGATCAGGCAAGGGAAGTGGTAATAAACAGGAATGAATGGAGAAAGCTTGTGAATAGATGAGTGAACACATGGTCATTTAGGAGAAGGGGTAGGGCGCCAGTTGGACTAGATAATAGTCCGTCAGGCACCTGGAATGGGGAGCCAGTATATATGAAGGGTGTGCCTGGAAGTGTGGTGGGTGGTCTTGCGGTTTCGGCTCGCTGCATGTCTGCCTGCTGAGACCAGAACCTCTCCGGGTGGTCGGGGGCCAGGGGAGTGCTGGACAGACCTTGGTGACATAGATGTGTGCCAATTTGTGTTGTGTTGTCCCTATTCGGGATGTCTTGAGTCCCCCCCCCCCCAAAAAAAAAAATTGGGAATTGGCCTGAGTAGCCTATACACAAAAAAAAATTGTTCACTCAATAGCAGCACTCCAGGTTGGTTGTTCAATTTTTGGCAGCCTCCTTTGTCATTTCATTAGCTGTTATCACGATCAGCTTCAGGACCTGATCCCACATCTTCGTTGGTAACCTAATCTATGAAACTCCCTCCACATTCATAGGCATGCTATTCTTCACAAGTTATCCCCATCCATCCTCTTTACAAGGTACACTAGCCAATTTGTAAAAAAACTATTTCTCTCAAGTTCACCATACAGTACAGTACAGTAATGTTGGCCGTACTATTTCTTTGAACCTTTGCTACCTTTCCCACCCGGGGTCATTACTTGTTATGTCAGTTCCCAAATATCTGAACAATTCCACTTCTTCCCAATTTAATTATACAGTATTCACATTATATCCCAATCTCTAGTACATCTCATAAATTTACATTTTGATGTACAATAAATATTCACTTTCAGCTTTCTCCTATCACATGCCACTCTAAACTCTAACACTAATGTCTGCAGATTTTCTCTTAAGATCATAATCAGGGCTGCATCTCTTCCTAACAACTGAACTTCAACCTTCTTTCTTATCATTGCTCTCAACTCCATTACATCTCCATCAATAAACAAGTTGTTGTTCCCTAAGCTGCCTGGCCGAACAGCCCCGAGTCCTTAAGGAAGGCCATGGCCATGGTCGGGCTTTCCCACAGAGCTCTCAAATAGTGTAAATTGTGTTGTTGGCGTAAGTGGTTGTGTGAAATGCAGTCTTCTATGATGTGTTTTATGGTATGGGGTGCTGTGTTACAACCCGGGCAGGCGTCGACGACGGAGTCATCCAGTCTCTTCTGATAGCTCAGAAGAGCTGGATGGTGTCCGCATCTCAGCCTGGCCAGGTGGACTCTGTCCTCGCGAGGAAGGGAGGATTCAGAAGGATGGATTTCGGGAGGTCGTGCTTGCAGCTGCGTGTTGTCTATGAGTGAGTGGATGGAACGGCGAGTGATATGAGTATGGATGTGCTTCCGGAAGTTGGTTTGGGGTGGGCAGGGAGGGAGAGAAGACAGTATTTGTGTGTGATAGCGTGTGCTGGGTGTTGTTTTGATATTTCTTGGTGTCTGTGGGTGTGTTGCCATGTAGTGTAGTGGGTGGTGTTGATTCGTGGAGGCTGCTGCCAGGAATTGAGTGCCTCTCATGTCTAGATGATCTTTGATTTTTAGGACTTTGGTTTCTTGATGTAGGTGATCTGTGGGTGTAGTAGCTGTGCATCCTGTGATGATCTTAAGGGCTTTATTTTGAATATTCTGTAAGGTCTTTTGGTGTTTCAGCTAGGTTAGAAGCCCAGGCCGGGCTTGCGTATTCCATAACTGATCTTATGTATTGTTTGTAGACTGTGGTGGTGGTTTCTTTGTTGTGTCCAAATTATGTGTGGGCAAGTGATCTGAGGGCGTTAAGTCTGGGTGTCAGTTTCTTTTTCGTGTTTGTGGTGTGCTGTTTGAATGTCATTTGGGTGTCGTATGTTACTCCTAGGATTTTGTGTGTGTGTGTGTGTGTGTTAGGGGTGTGTTGTTTATGTTGAGTCCCGGGACGTAATCGTGCTCTCCTGTCCAGCTTGTGAGGAGGGTTGCAGTGGATTTAGCTGGGGCTAAATTGAGTCTGTTTGTAGTGCACCATTCATGTATGTTGCTGTGTCTGGGTTTTGGTGCGTGCTTGTGAGTGTTATGTCGTCTGCGTAGGAGGCTATGGTTATTTGGGGTGAATTTGGTGTATTTATATCATGCATGTACAGATTGAAGAGTGCGGGCGACAGGACGGATCCTTGCGGGACTCCGTTTGGGAAATTTCTAATGCTAGATGACTGACTGGCAAAAGATACGTGTGCACATCTGCCTGCTAAGAAGTTGGCCAGCCATCTTTTTGTGTTGTTGTGCATGTTTGTGTTGTAGATTTTGTTTGTTAGGTTGTGGCGGGGGATGGCATCGAAGGCTTTACTAATGTCAAGTGTGGCAAGTACTGATCTGTGTGGTGGTCTAGCTGAGTTGATGCCGTCAAAAGCTCTTTGTGTAAGGTCTGTAAGAAGAGTGTTTGTGGAGTGCAATGGCCTGAAGCTGTGTTGTGTTGGAGAAAGGGGTAAGTCAGGTGTCATCAGTTGTAGTACAAGGCGCTCTATGACTTTGGAGGGGGTGCAAAGGAGTGTGATAGGGCGGTGTGAGGAGGGTAGCGTGGGGTCTTTGTTATGTTTGGGGAATGTGATGATGATACCATGCTTCCAGATGTCTGGTATTGTGTTGTGTGAGTATCTGTAGTTTGATATGTTAGTGAGTGCTTGTATGCCTTGTGGTCCCAGGTGTCTGAGGTGAATGTTGCTTATGTTGTCTAGGCCACAGGCGGGTGATAGCTTGAGATTGTTGATGATATGCTTTGTCTGGTTGTTGGTGAAGGGTGTATAGTCAAGGTCTGTGGGGAATTGTCTTTTGCGTCGGATGACACGTCGGTCGTCTTTGTGGGATTTTAGGTGACTGACATGAGAGAAGTGATTGATGAGAGTGTTTGCTTGATGTTTACGTGAAGGAGTAGAGTCTGTTGTTGTGATTGCAGCATGTGATTGTGTTGTGTTGCTGTTGGAAAGTGTGATGCTGTTTAGTGTTTTGTAGAGTTTTTTGGGGTTTGTTTTGTGATCGACTGTTTGTAGGAAGTTATTCCAATTTAGTGTTTGTTGTTCTTGTATTTTGTTGTTAATCTGGATGTTGAGTGCTTGAATTTGTTGATTGATGTCTTGTGTGTGGGGTGCTGGGGAGTGTTTCAGTGTGTCGCGTTGTATGATGAGGTTTTGAATTTCTGGTGAGAAGTTGGGGTTGTGTTTTTTTATGTTACCTCTTGGAATGTGTTTCTTGTCGGCGTTTTGGATAGTCGTGTTGAATGTGTGTACAGCATTGTTGATGTTAGTGATGGGTGTACTGTTTAAGGTTTCAAAGTGTTGTTCTGTCTCATTTGTGAAAGCTTCCCAGTTAGCTCTTTTATAGTTAGTGTAAGTGTGTCTGTGGCTAGCTGGGGTGAGTTGTTTTGGTGGTGATAATGATCGGGAGGTGGTCTGAGCCTAAGGTTCTGACCACCCTCCAGGATGTTGTGGGGGTGAGTTCGGGGGAGCAAAAGGTGATATCAGGAGATGATGGGGTGTAGAGGGCTTGGTGGGGAGTATGGGTATGCTGATGAATGTTATTGAGGATATATAGGTTGTCTGTTTGGTGTTGTAGGACCAGCCCTCTGTCTGTGCCGGGGTTGTCGCCAAACCAGGCCGACGTCTTTGTATTGAAATCACCACCCAGGATGATGTGTGGGGTGTTTGTGATGTGTTGTATTTGTGGTCTGTAATAATTTGGTACTGATGGGGATGTTTGGGGAGGGATGTATGTGTTTATGATGGTAATGTTGTTGTTGTTCCCTAAGCTGCCTGGCCGAACAGCCCCGAGTCCCTGAGGAAGGCCATGGCCACGATCGGGCTTTCCCACAGAGCTCTCATTGAGTGTAGATTGTGTTGTTGGCGTAAGTGGTTGTGTGAAATGCAGTCTTCTATGATGTGTTTAATGGTATGGGGTGCTGTGTTACATCCCGGGCAGGCGTCGACAACGGAGTCATCCAGTCTCTTCTGATAGCTCAGGAGAGCTGGATGGTGTCCGCATCTCAGCCTGGCCAGGTGGACTCTGTCCTCGCGAGGAAGGGAGGATTCGGAAGGATGGATTTCGGGAGGTCGTGCATGCAGCTGCGTGTTGTCTGTGAGTGAGTGGATGGATCGGTGAGAGATATGAGTATGGATGTGCTTCTGGAAGTTGGTTCGGGGTGGGCAGGGAGGGAGAGAGGACAATAATTGTGTGTGATACCGTGTGCTGGGTGTTGTTTTGATATTTCTTGGTGACTGTGGGTGTGTTGCCATGTAGTTTAGTGGGTGGTCTTGGTTCGTGGAGGCTGCTGCCAGGAATTGAGTGCCTCTCATGTCCAGATGGTCTTTGACTTTGAGGATTTTGGTTTCTTGATGTAGGTGATCTGTGGGTGCAGTAGCTGTGCAGCCTGTAATGATCTTCAGGGCTTTGTTTTGAATAGTCTGTAAGGTCTTATGATGTTTTCGAGCTAGGTTAGAAGCCCAGGCTGGGCTTGCGTATTCCATCACTGATCTTATGTATTGTTTATATACTGTGGTGGTAGTTTCTTTGTTGTGTCCAAATTTTGTGTGTGCAAAGGACCTGAGGGCGTTAAGTCTGGGTGTCAGTTTCTTTTTAATGTTTGTGGTGTGCTGTTTGAATGTCATATGAGTATCATATGTTACTCCTAGGATTTTGGGTGTGTGTGTGTGTTGTTTATGGTGAGTTGAGGGATGTATTCGTGTTCTCCTGTCCAGCTTGTGAGCAGGGTTGCGGTGGATTTGGCTGGGGCTAGATTAAGTCTGTTTGTAGTGCACCAGCCATGTAGTGTGTTGAGATAGGGTTGAAGGAGATCTGTTGCTCTTTTTGGGTCATGGTGTGTGCATGTGAGTGTTATGTCATCTGCATAGGAGGCTAAGTTTATTTGGGGCGTATTGGGTGTAGTTATATCGTGCATGTACAGATTGAAGAGTGCGGGCGATAGGACGGATCCTTGTGGGACTCCGTTTGGAAAGTTTCTGATTTTAGATGACTGACCGGCAAAAGATATGTGTGCACATCTGCCTGCTAGGAAGTTGGCCAGCCACCTTTTTGTGTTGTTGTGCATGTTTGTGTTGTAGATTTTGTTTGTTAGGTTGTGGCGGGGGATGGCATCGAAGGCTTTACTTATGTCGAGTGTGGCTAATAGTGATCTGTGTGGTGGTCTAGCTGAGTTGATGCCGTCAAAAGCTCTTTGTGTAAGGTCTGTGAGAAGAGTGTTTGTGGAGTGCAGTGGCCTAAAGCCATGTTGTGTTGGAGCTAGGGGTAGGTCAGGTGTAATTAGTTGTAATACTAGGCGTTCCATGACTTTGGAGGGGGAGCAAAGGAGTGTGATGGGGCGGTGCGAGGAGGGTAGCGTGGGGTCTTTGTTGGGTTTGGGGAATGTGATGATGATACCATGCTTCCAAATGTCTGGTATTGTGTTGTGTGAATAGCTGTAGTTTGATATGTTAGTGAGTGCTTGTATGCCTTGTGGTCCCAGGTGTCTGAGGTGTATGTTGCTTATGTTGTCTAGGCCACAGGCGAGTAATGTTGGAGCTGTTGCCAGTGCGTATTTTAATTGATTGTATTTCTGTTGTGTTATCGGTTGGGGGGAGGAGGGATTTGGTATGTGCACTGGTGTCTATATATGTTATATCTTTGTGTATCTTTGTGTTGTTGTTGTTCCCCAAGGTGCCTGGCCGAACAGCCCCAAGGCCCCGAGCAAGGCCAAGGCCATAACCGAGCGCCCCCACAGAACCCTCCCTGCCGACCACAATAAAGCCTGGGTGACCGAAGCCACTCCATGGCGGGGAGCTGAGGAGGGTGCGGAAACGCCCGGGAAACCAAAGACCCACCCAGGGCCCTGTGCCCCTCAGCAATTATGAAGAGAAAGTTGAGGGGCAAAGGAAAAATGTGACGCTTTGGCTTCCAATCTTGGTAGATTGGGAAAGCGTCAATCCACGGAAGAGACGCCGTCACTTGAGATCTAGAAAATATATAAGTAAAAGGAACAGTCAGAGTAAGCTATGGGTAAGGCAGAGATCGCTCAGTTCTCACTCTGATAGACCAGCCCATCACCACATGACTTAGAACCCAATCCTCTCAGCATCAGCTAGGAAAGACCCTAGAAAGCCACCTTTGGCGGGGGGGATAGCTCCCCTATTTCAACCCCTTTCGGGGTTGGGCACCCGCATCAATAAATAGGTTAACCCATTCAGTACAAGGGACGTCCTTTTCATCATATTATGGCAACTAGTAGACGATTTTATACAGCTTATGAAGGACCTCGGGCAATAATATGGCTTCAACTATCTCAACCAACCCTTTTCACTACCACAGATCCTTCCTAAGCTGCATAATATCGTCTAAACATAGCTAGAATATATTATAACACACGTCGCTGGTACTCAAAGGGTTAAGCTGCAAGCAACCATGGTAATATCACTGAAACCTCACTAATTAATAATACTGTACACTCACTCATGCACTGACTCACTGATTAATAATGCACCACACACTAATTATAAATAGGGCCTACACCAACTCACTAATTAGGGTGTTGACAGTGTCCTCGGCCGCCTCAAGGTCAAGGTCGGCAGCAACAACTCTGGCTCCATCCCTGGCCAGGATTCGGCACAAAGCTCGTCCGATGCCACTGCCACCACCTGAAACACAAGGAGCAGGGTGTCAAACTGGAGCAATATTGTTTGAAAACTTGAATGAAAATGAGAGAAGGAAAACAAGAAAATTAACATGAAATCGCGGTAATACTTAAGATGATTTATGGCGCACTATTGGAAACAATTTAGGCAAGAATGTTAAGTGCAGGCGTACCGCCAGCCTTGTTTACACTACGCGTAGTGGCGTCGGACCTTTGCCATCATGTTCCCGTCTATTTTGACTGCCTTTTGATACAATAATATGTTGAGGGGGGGCTTTGCGGGATGAATGTAGATTCCGGGCGTACGGTCGTCATGTTTACATAGGGCGATTGCCGCGGTTAACTTCGCGCCTATTTTGATGGCGATTTTTTCGGTTATTTGTCCCCTGCTGGCAATATATATGATGATGACAATATGTCATGGGTGGGTGAGGGGGGGCAAAGCCCCCCTCAACATATTATTGTATCCAATGGCATTCAAAATAGACGGGAACATGATTGCAAAGGTCCGACGCCACTACGCATAGCGTAAACAAGGATGGCGGTACGCCCGCACATTCTTGCTGGTTAATGCCAATATTGTCATCAGAGGAGGCAGGTGATTGGTTTGTTTAAGTTACGCGGCGTCTGCCGCGGTCCGCGAGTGTCTACCTTGCCGACTCTCATTTTCAATGGAAACATTGATCGAACATGACATAGCCTAGGCCTATTACTGGCAAGAATTTTAAGTGCGGGCGTACTGCCATCCTTGTTTACACTACGCATAGTGGCGTCGGACCTTTGCCATCATGTTCCCGTCTATTTTGACTGCCTTTGGATACAATATGTTGATCATCATCATTATCACCCCCCCCCCCAATGACATATTGTCATCATCATATACAGTATATTGCCAGCAGGGGGTAAATTACCGGAAAAAAAATCGCCGTCAAAATAGACGTGAACTTAACCACGGCGATCAACAAATGTAAACATGACGGCGGCGGCGGACCTTTGCAATCATGTTCCCGTCTATTTTGAATGCCATTGGATACAATAATATGTTGAGGGGGGCCTTGCCCCCCCTCACCCCCATGACATATTGTAATCATCATATATATTGCCAGCAGGGGGCAAATAACCTAACAAAAATCACCGTCAAAATAGACGCGAAGTTGACCTCGGCGATCGCCCTATGTAAACATGACGACCGTACGCCCGAACTCTACATCCATCCCCTATTACTTAACTTGAGGGCTGCTTTCCCCAGACTCCCACAATTCGAACACTAGGGCTTCCTGAATGTGGTAAGACTAAAAAAGACGGTTTCGAAAGGAAAACAATGAAAAAATAGGGGTTGTATAATTGTAGATTTACCGAAAGTAGGATAAATCTACAGTTATACTACCCCTATGGTAACGTTCAACAAGACTACATCGGCCTTTATTTCTTACAGTTTCTTACAGTAGATCCTCTGGAAAAAGGCAAACTAGGCCTGTGTATCCAGCTCAGTACCAGTACTTGCACTGCTGCGGTCGTTCACGGTGTTGGCGGCGGCGGTAGCAGACGCAACATTTTTACTATTCTGTATTTTTGCTTTATAATCAAACTTCAAATCTTGTCTTCCCCATGCTTTATCAAGATTACTTTCAAACTCCCTTATTGATTCGAAATCGACTACATACTGGGGCAGTGCGTTCCACTCATTTACCACTCTATCACAAAATGAGTTCTTTGCCTTCTCAAGCCTATTTCTTTCTTTGTAAATTTTCTTAGAGTGTCCTCTCGTTCTTGTTCCCTCCCGCATCAAGAAGATACCTTCACACACCTCCTCATCATACATTCCTGACACTATCTTAAAAGTCTCTATCATATCCCCTCTCTTTCTCCTATATGCCAGTGTCGGAAGCCCCAGTGTCCTCAACCTCTGCTCATAGCCCGCGTTCTTCAACGTTGCTACTAGCTTGCTAGCTCTCCTCTGCACTTTCTCCACTGCTTCTATATCCTTTACCATATATGGAGCCCACACCTGGTTCGCATATTCCAGGTGCGGCCTAACCAGCGCTGTATAGAGATTCCTTAAGATTTCTTCGTCAAGTGACACAAATGTCCTCCTTATCAGCCCTACAATTCTATTGGCTTTGTTTATCTTTTCCGCTAAATGTTCTGAGAAATTTAACTTATTGTCTATCACTACTCCTATATCCTTTTCTGCATTCACTTCCTCCATCGCTTCATACATACTGTATCCTACCTTGTCTATCTTGCTGGTCCCAATCTGCATGTACAGTACTTGCATTTTTTTGGATGAAAAGGCATTAACCAATGCTCAGACCATCCCTTCATGCCCTCCACATCTCCTTGAAGCAAACCCACATCTTCCTTACTCCTCACTCTTCTATACAGCTTAGTGTCATCCGCATACAGGTATACCTCACTTCCATTAGTTATAACTTCAGGTAAGTCGTTGATAAATATAACGAACAGTAGTGGTCCCAACACAGATCCCTGAGGTACCCCACTTGTAATTTCCCTCCACCCCGAGCCTATTCCATTCACCAGTACCCTCTGTCTCCGATCTTTCAGGAAGGCTTCTATCCATTTCACACATTTCTCCCCTATATTATAGCTTCTAACTTTCTCTATTAACCTTTTATGTGGGACCTTATCGAAGGCTTTCATAAAACAGCAATATACCACGTCTATTACATCACCATCCTCTAGAATTTGCATCCAATCATCTACCACCTTAATTAGCTGTAGTACCGTCGACCTCCCCGGCATGTTTTTTTTTTTTTTCTTCAAGGAATATAGTGTTGTATAGTTGTTTAGCATGGTTTGAGTGGAGGATTTGCATAAACTTACCCATTATCTATCAATCTGAAGATACAGCATCAAATTGCGCCATTTATTGGGCGAATCGCGCTTTTACAGTAGTTAAGGGAAATTGTGTGGTACATTGGATACACGATGGGTTGAGGGAGGGTCACCCCCCCCTTGATTTATTGTCATCCTCATATATGTAGATCTGTAAGAGGGCAAAACCAGGTTACCGTATTTCGTTTTTGTGAGGCCTAACGCTCACGCCATTTATTGGGTGAATCGCACTCACCATATCTTTCAAAACAAGAAGAAGAAGGTCAAGTCGAAGGATTCATTGTGCGCAATGCTTTGTTTACGGTCGGGACTTATTATTTTCGTGTTATTTTTCGGTGTAATCGGGGTTTTTCAAGTGTCGATAACGAAATGGTAAGATTAGGAGTAGTGGGCGTACCACTACCAACATACAGCATAACTCCTCTATAAAACATTAACCTAACCAAACAACCTAACCTAACCTAGTATTCATGTAGTACTAGGTTAGGTTAAGTTAGGTTAGGTTAATGTTTTATAGATGATTTATGCTGTGTGTCGGTAGTGGTATGCCCACTACTCCTAATCTAACCATAAATTGTTTCTAATAGGGCGGATATATTGTCCTTGAAGGTTATCGAAATAGATACATTGAAGTATTACAAACCTTCGGCAAAGTGAGACTCGTCCGCGGATTGTTTACCTGGGTGTACAATTGGTTGGGCCGCGGCGTACTTGTTTTGATAATCTTCAGATTTATAGATAATGGGTAAGTTTATGCAAATCCTCCACTCAAACCATGCAAAACAACTATAGGCTACAACACTAGGCTATATTCCTTGAAGAAAAAGAAAAAAACATGGTAAATTAGGCCGATATAGTCTTGTTGAACGTTACCCTTGTATTTTGCCCCCTGCTATCAATATATATGATGATGACAATAAGTCATGGGTGGGGGGGGGGGGACAAAGCCCCCCCCCCCTCATGGGGAAAACGTTTTTTCAGAGGCTTGTAATAATGTAATTACTTCCAAACACTAGCCTAGCCTATATATTGATGAAAATTAAGACAGAAAACTATGTAGGCCTAAATCCATGGGAAAATTAGTGACATTAATATAAAAAAAAAAGGATGGATGTAGGCTAGTT
Organism: Paralithodes platypus; assembly: GCA_032716605.1. Classification (NCBI taxonomy): domain Eukaryota; kingdom Metazoa; phylum Arthropoda; class Malacostraca; order Decapoda; family Lithodidae; genus Paralithodes; species Paralithodes platypus. The sequence continues at coordinate 54,541,889 of CM064519.1, forward strand.
ACCGGGTGTACCACTACCGACATACAACATAAATCCGTAATTGTTTAATCGAAGGCCTTTTTTTCTAGTTATTAAAAACGTATTCTATGGTGTATTATATGATATATAGAAGCAATAGAACTGTTAAAATTACCTGGGAAGTGTATATTAAACCAAATACTAGTGCGCGGTATTAGAGTAAGTCCACGGATGTGTGTTTACATTTTGGGTATGGAGCGACCTGTTGCCTACTCTAACAGCTCCGTTGTATGCGTATTTCCTTAATTGTTTAATCGAAGGCCTTTTTTGTAATTGTTTAGTAGGAGGCCTTTTTTTCTAGTTATTAAAAACTTATTCTATGGTGTAGGCTATTATATGATATATAGAAGCAATAGAACTGTTAAAATTAAACCAAATACAAAACTTTGAATAATGAGGTAAGAGAGATGTTTTTTATCACTTTTCAACCCAAGACCAGCGGGGGTCTGGGGGTGGCAGCCCCCAGGATGCCCAGGTTAGCTTAGCTTAGGTTAGGTTAAGTTAATGACCAGCTAGGCCTATGTAAATACAGTAGTGTATTTTTGGTTTAGGCTAGTCTGTGCTCAAAAATCCATTTTCTTTAGGATTCTCTCCCCCTCCAAGGCTTCACCCTCCCACTGCTCTTAGTTTTATATTTGGTTTAATATAGGCCTACACTTCCCAGGTCATTTTAACAGTTCTATTACTTCTATAGCCTATAGGCCTATCATATAATACACCATAGAATACGTTTTCAATAACTATAAAAAAAGGACTTCGATTAAACAATTGCGGGTGCCCAACTTCGAAAGGGTTTGAAATAGAGGAGCTATCCCCCCGCCAAAGGCGGCTTTCTAGGGCCTTTCCTAGCTGATGCTGAGAGGATTGGGTTCTAGTCAGTTGGTGATGGGTTGTTCTATCAGAGTGAGAACTGAGCGATCTCTGCGGCTGCCATACCCATAGCTTACTCTGACTGTTCCTTTTACTTAATATATTTTCTAGATCTCAAGTGACGGCGTCTCTTCCGTGGATTGACCTCCCAATCTACCAAGATTGGAAGCCAAAGCGTCACATTTTGCCTTTGCCCCTTAACTTTCTCTTCATAATTGCTGAGGGGCACAGGGCCCTGAGTGGGGTTTTAGTTTCCCGGGCATTTCTGCACCCTCCTCAGCTCCCCGCCATGGAGTGGCTTCGGTCACCCACGGACCCCAGGGCTTGTTGAAATTCTCATCTAGCCTACTGCCTAGTTCCTCAACGGTCAACCTATTATTGTATCCCACGACAGTCAAAATAGATGCGAACATGCAAGTAGTGTAAACAAGGCACGGCCTGGCAGGCGGTAGCCTACGCCCGAATACTACATCGGTCCTTACCATTATTTTTTAGGTACGGTACCGGTATATAAGCTGAAGCCTATGAAACGGTACGGATATAATGATAATCCTGTGTAGGGGGGGTGAACCTGTACATAGGCTAGCCTATATCTCAATAATTTGGTAATGTTACAATTGTTTTTTTTACATTTTACATTCATAAATATTCCACTAATAGGCTATACTAGTTATTTAAGGTTAGGTTAGGTTTTGGTTAGGATAGGCTAGGTTAAAGATATTGTTCAATGTTTCTTAGTAAATAGGCATCTGAAAAACAGTTCCCGCGGGCCGCTACACAGGATCTTATGAACGGTACGTAACAGACAGTCCTAACCTAACCTAACTTAGTGTCCAAAGTGAGGTCTGCTGCTAGCCTATGTTCTTACAACATTTTCTGCCAAAGTACCGGCACAATTTAATAAAGAGTGTACACTGTACCAGTACAGTACTGTACTGTACAGTATAGGCCTAGCCTAGGTTAAGCCTGCCACCCTACAGTGCATTTATAGAGTTTTCGGCCATGATTTGGGTAGACCTGTCACTGAAGAATACTTTCGCAGTCTTACCGTTTGTTTTTGTTTTCAAGGTATAGGCTATAGGCAGAATAGGCTACAGTAGGTATTAGCCTACTGGTATCTTATTTTATTGTAGTTTATATTATGAGTGGAAGATTTGCAATAACTTACCCTAACCAAAGTCCAAACTTAGTGTCCAAAGTAGGATCTGCACCCTGCCTCTATGTTCTCATTTTGTATACCGGTAACTTTTTCGCCAGATTACCGGTACAATTTAATAAGTGTACACTGTACAGCCAGCAGCTAGGCCTACCGCCTACAGTGCATTTATTATTTATAGATTTCCCGGAATCCCGGCCATGACTTGGGTATCACTAAAGAATCTTTCCGCAGCCTTATGTACAATTGTTTGTTTTTATTTCTTCAAGGAATATAGTACAGTAGTTTATTGTTCAATTGTTTATCATGTTATGAGTAGATAATTTGCATTACCTTACCCTAACCTAACTTTACTTAGTCTTAGTGTCCAAAGTGGGGGCTGCCACTATCCCCACAGTCCACACACCCGCTAACTAACATATATTATTGGTAGCCTATGTCTTGTCATTACTATAACCGGACTTCATGGGGGTAACGGAGACTTGATTGAATATTTTCGGAATTAGCCTAGCAGAATCTTGAGTCTTTTAAAGTTGTGAAAATTAAAGTAAGTTTCTACGTTCCTACTGATTGTACTTAACCCGAGATGGGAATAGCCTACCCAGGTATTTTTTACTCGGCCCAGGGAAAATAATGGACAAACAAATGTTCTAATCAAAGTTTATTCTTGAAACTTGGTACCGGTATGTATTTTAACCAGTACTCTATAGTAACTCATGTATCATATGAAAGGATATAAATTAAGTATGTAATAGTTCTTGGAATGCAACAACAAATATAGGCCTACATGAAATCTTTATTGGACAAAAGTTACAAAACTAAAACAGGGACTGCTAAGAATAATTTAAAAACCTGTTTTCAATGCCTAGGCTATATTAGTGGACCTGAAGTGAATCCCTTTGAGACTGAAGTACAGGCAGCCAGCTCCCCTGGTATCCTGATTAAACACCAGTAAACATACATAGGCTAACATCCCTTTTACTTACAATATTATTCATTCCTTTTAATAAATTTTGAGCATGTATTGTGCGTATAGCCTATTTACCTTCACATCTCAAAATTTCTCCGGGTGCGGGGGGCGCACAAAGTTGATCCTTGTAAGCTTAGAAAAATTATCCAGAACTGGATAATTTCTGTTTTGGCACCCTGTCACCCAGGCTTTATTGTGGTCGGCAGGGAAGGTTCTGTGGGGGCGCTCGGTTATGGCCTTGGCCTTGCTCAGGGCCTTTGGGCTGTTCGGCCAGGCAGCTTGGGGGGGAACAACAACAATTACCCATGATGGTGAGCGTCCGCGTAGTGTAATCTAGACAGGCGGTGCCGCCGCGGTACACCCGGTAACTACATTCTTGCCAAAAAAAAATAGTTTCCGCGTCTGCTGAACCATCCAAAAACATGCTAGGCTAGGCTTAAAGAAGCGTTTTGAAGGGGGAAGGTGTGGGGGGGGGGGTTACTAGTAGCCTATAGGCCTAACTATAGATTTACCAAAAGTAGCACTTAACAGTGCATCTGTATTAGGCCTAAGGTCCCTGGAGTAAAAATCAAAAACAAAAAGGACAAAAACAAAAAATTAGGCTAGGCCTAGGCTACAGAGTACAGACCCTAGGCTAAGACAGGAATCCCGTAATTTCCGTAAATCAGAGTTGTTGTTATAGCCTAGGCTACATATAACCAGATCTGCTTACCTGTGACTAAAGCTATTCTCCCTGCAAACATAATCCAAGTCCTTTGATACTGGCAGCACAATACTGCACAAATAACAGGTCAGGTGGTGATGGTCTTCTTCTTCTTCTTCTTTGTGTGGAGTTGCTGTCCCTTTTCAAAGCCAGCTCACCTATGCACCGGTGAACAGGGGAAGGTTGGATAATCAATCTTCTTCTTATTGTTTAAATGTGCAGTTTGCTTGGAGGGTTATCTCCAGATTACTGCACAGGCGTTTAGATGGGACAGAATAAGAATAGAAAGGGAAAATCATAGAATGAGGAATGAAAAACTACTCAAAATTAGTCACTGAAGGCTGAAGCCCCCCAACCGCGTCAAGGAGAGTAGTATCAGCCTCAGGGGGGTGGATAAGCAATCAAGCACAGTGTAGGAGAGCTCAACTGAAACAAGCATGCACAGCCGTGTCCCGTGATCGTCTGTAGTAGTTGTAGGTCGGAAAGATTTTGCCTTTACAACGGCACTTTCCTAGGTCTGTCAATAACTCAAATTTGTTTTCTATTCCCTAGCCTTTCCAACCACGCCATTGTATCGGCTTCCAATCTTCTTCTTCTTCTTCTTCTTCTCTTGAACCCGCCCGCAGACCGCGCAGGTCCACAGGGCTGACCTTTGTATCGGTGCTGGCTCAGACACGTTAGTAAGGGGGAAAGTTTAGCTTAGAAGGATAATATTAGAGACAGTTTTTTAGACCTACCTATCACGTCCTCCCCCCTACTTCCTACACGCCCCCCTATCCATTTCTCTTCCTCCATATCTTTTCTAGTGTTTTCTTCATCATCTCCATGTCTTGTTTCCATATCCTGTGTTAGTCCCAGCAGCACCCCTACCCCTCTATCTTCTTCCTGCTTTTATTCCTCCCACCTAAGTTCCCCAACTCTGTTTCTCATGTATCTCTCCAGCTCTATTCTCTCCTCTTCATATTTTGTACACTCCGTTACTATGTGTTCTATGTCCTCGACTATTGGGTCTCCTCCTAGTTCGCATTGAGTACAGTGCGGTCCTAGCCCGTTCCATCTCCTTGTTCTTTCATTTGTCTCTAAGGATCCTGTCCTTGCTTTAAACAGCAATTTAGATCCCCATCCCCCATCATAGAAGAGTTAGCTGGTTATTCTTTCCCTCTGTAGTATGACAGCGTGGCTTTGTTTTCTACCCCTTCCCTCCATTTCTTTCTTCCCTCCTCTTTTATCCCTTTCTCTATCTCTCTGATACACCCTCTCCCGTTTTCCAGGATCACCCATTCATCCCTTGCCCTTCGTTTTCTGAATTCTCCTCCCACACGGTCCTGTACTATATTTATCCTTCCCAACCTTCTTATGCACTCTCTGTTCCATTTACTTCCCTCGCTCGCCCATCTGCAGTATACCTTCTTTGGCCACCTACTTTCCTCCATCCCCTCTAGCCTCACTTTGTACTTCCCTTTAGCTTTTCCTATTCTTTCTTCAAATGTACTCCACCCCATCTCTCCTCGGATTTCTTGTGCTACGTATTTATTTGCTCCTAATCCCGTCCTTCCAATTTTATTTTGTACCGTTTCTAATTTGCTCGTTTCTGCCTCTGTCGTTTCCACCGCCTCCAAGCCATACATAATCGCAGGTACTCCTAGTCCTTTCCATAGCCCTCGCACTATTTCATAGCTATTCGCTCTTACTCTTGTCGCGCTCCATAATCTCCCATGCCATTGTTGCATTTGACCAATCTTTTTGCTTTTTGCCTTGTCAAACCCTTTCTCTGTTACTGTTACCCCCAGGTATTTATATTCTCTTGTCTTCTTCATTCTGCTTCCTTCCAGTGTCCATTCCTCGTCCTCTTGGAACTGTCCGTTAATTTTCATTACTTGGCTCTTTTCTTTACAGAATCTTACTTCCAGTTCCTCTCCGAATCTCGTTGCTTCCTCTAGCAGTCTCTGCAACCCTCTTCCTGTTTCTGCCATCAGGACTACATCGTCAGCGAATAGGAGTACCCCCAGTCTTTCCTTGTTTATCTGGATCCCCTCCCCCACTCTTTTTATCCTCTGTGTCATTTCTTCCATATAGGCCTAGAGCGCAAATAGCAACGGCGATAGTACACACCCCTGTCTTACTCCCCTCTTGCTTCCTACCCATCCCGTTTCTATATTTCCTAGCGCGTACTTCGCCTTTGTTCCCTGATACATCGATGTTATGATGTTGATATACTTTTCTGGTATCCCACTCCTTGCCATTATTTTCCACAGCAGTTCCCTATTTACTCTGTCATATGTTTTTTCTATGTCCAAAAATGCACAATAGCCTGTATTCTTCCCTCTTTTCAATTTCCCTACCACTTCGTTCAGTATATATATATTATCTGTCTCCCTCCTGTCTCTTCTGAACCCATTTTGTTCGTCACTTATTATTCGTTTCTCTCTATGGCTCTATTCATTCTTTCCTTCAATATCCCGGAGAAGAGTTTCCCTATTGTGTTTGTTACTGTCACGGGCCTGTAGCTTTTCATTTCCTTTTTACTCTTGTACCCTCCTTTATGTAGCCTAATAACGTTACTCTCGCTTCATTCCATCTTTCTGGGACTCTCTCATTTCCCAGCACCTTGTTAAACATTTTCTTCAGACTTCTTTCCATTTCTTCACCCCCCTCTATGTACATTTCATTTGGTATCCCGTCCGGGCCGGTCGCCTTTTAAGCACTTTGATCCCTCTCCTTACTTCCTCGATAGGGAGTTCCCTTTCCATTTCCATCCTATCTTGTTCCGGTAGTCTTCTCTCTCTCATTTCCAAGTTCCATTCCCTCTCTTCGCCTTGTTCATTTACCCCCCACCCCCCCCCCCCCCCCCCCCCCCCCCCCCCCCCCCCCCCCCCCCCCCCCCCTATTTCCTCCCAGTATTGTTTTATTTCAATTTTTATTTCTTCCGTCTTTACTATTCTATCTCCCACTATTAGTTCCACGTTTTCTTCCTCTCTACCGGTCTCTCCTCTTAACATCCTATACCACTCCTTTTGTCCCTCTTTCTCTTTGTTTCTGATCTTTTCTACTTCTTCTTTCTCGTGTTTTACCATTGCCTCTTGTATCAGTATTTTTACCTCTTCTTTTTTTCTTCGTATGTCCTCACCGCTTGTATTTCCTCTCTTTCCCTCTCTCCTATTTCTCTCTATCATCCTTCTCCTTTCTCTGTTTGCATTCCTTCTTTCACTTCTTGCTTGCTTTATTTCCCTATTCCACCATGGTTTTTGTTTTCTTTTTCCTATCCATCTTCTTATTCTTCCTATGCTCCTTTCTGCCGCTCTGTTTATGTCCATCATCAATTCTCCGTCCATTTCTTCTATGCTTCCCTCTCTTCTTTCCCCGATTTCTTCAAGGTATCCTTTGTATTCCATCCACCTTTCACTTTTTAGATTCCATCTATTTATCCTCCACCTCGTGTTTCCTTTGCTTTTCCATTCGTTTGCGTAGTTTATCACCAGGAGTCTGTGATCGCTTTGTATCCCCACTTCATTATCCTCATCTATCCACATGTTTTGGATCTCTTCCCTTGCTCTTCCATTCGCTAGTATGAAGTCTATCGCCGATCTTTGACCTTCTCCGTGTCTTACCCATGTCGCCTTCCCCTCTCCCATTGTTTGATTCAGTATTCCCATGTCATTTTCTTCCACAAATCGGATCAAGGTTTCTCCATTTCTGTTTATCCTTTCTCCTAGTATCCCTATGTGCGCATTCATGTCTCCCATTATAATTATCTCCTCCTCCTCCCTACCCCTTATCATTTCCTGTATGCCTTGGTACTTTATTCTGTTTTCTTCTCGTTCCCTTCTCCCCCCTTCCACCGTGAAATATCCTACTATTACTGTTATTTTGTCTTCCCTTCCATTATTCATCCTCGCTAGTGCCACTCCCATTATATCTTCCATTTCCTTTGGTTCCCCACCTTTTAGTTTCTCTATTTTCCAGTTTGCGTTGTTTCTAATCATTATCCCTACCCCTCCCCCTTTCTTTTCTGATTTCTCCCTCCCCCTCCCAATGAGCATATATTTATCCCCCTCCCATTTTGTCTCTCCCCTAAGATGTGTTTCTGTTATCCCTATCATTTCCATTTCCCACTCACTCCATATCTCTTCAATGTCTTGGATTTTCCCTCTGCTTATTCCATTTGTTTACACATCCTATTCTTATTCCTCGGTTCTCGTTTCTCACCCCCGTTTTTTCCCTTTTTTCTTTTTTTCTCTCCTTGCTCTTTCTCTTTCCTTTCCTTCCCCTTTTTTCCCCTCCCCCTCCTTCTTCCTCTCCCGCCGTTCTTTCTTCCACGTCTGCGATTCCCTCGAGTTCCCCGACCTCATTTCCCATATTCTTCTAATTTTCTTCTCGTTTTCTTTTCCTTTCCCTCCCTTCTGTCTTTTCTTCCCTTTCTCCTCCCGCTTTCTCTCTTCCCTCCTCCTCTCACATTTCCGTGCTCCTTAGCCACTCTTTCCTGTTCCTCACTTTCTTCTATTGCTCTCCTAATCCTTCCCCCCAGAGACTCGAGCCTTCTTCTTCTTCTTCTTCTCTTCTTGGAGTCGCTGTCTTCGCTTGCATGGGAACAGCTCGCCTATTTACCGGCTATTCTCCAGAAATAGCTATAGCTAGATTAAGATATAGTTTAGAAAATTAGTAGTCATAGAAGTGATAGTTAAAGAAAAGTAATGAAGGAAAAAGCTTAAGCGGAATATTTTCTTTGTTTTAATCTCCTTACTGTCCCTCTTCCCCACCTCTTTACTATTTAATCTCATTAATCTTCCTCACCATCTCCCCCTATTCTACTCTATTTATTTTTCTCTTCTGTCACACCTGCTCCAGGAAGCTTTTTACTACCTTCATTCTTTTCTCCACTTCCTCGTCTCCCCCCCTCTTCTGTCCCTAGACCTAACACAAACTTTACACCATCATCCTCTTCTTTCTGTTCTTCCCATTCCCTCTCCCCCATCAACCGTTTAAACTCTTCCTCTAACCTATCTCTCTCCCCGTCATACCACTGGCACTCTGTCACTATATGTTCTATCGTCTCCTCCACTCTCCTCCCTCCCACCACACATTTCAGACACTCTTTCACTCCCTCGTTCCACCTCCATGCCGTGCTGCGATACTAGAGGTCAGGTGAGCGTGAAGGTATTGAGGGATAAACCTTTACAATGGCACCTCGCAGTTACTTTCTACTTTTCCTATTTTCTGAAGTGTAGAGAAAGAAGAGAGAGAGGATGCTGTTGGAGTGGCTTTGTTGTGTGTGATATTAGTCTGTATAAGTAATCGAGGTGTTCCCGACTGGGTGCGAGCATGTGAAACACGCTAGGACGTACTACCACACCCACTAAATGTCCTCCTTGGCTGGGATTGAACCCAGGTCAGGCAGATTCACATGTGAGCATGCTCTCCACTTGACCGCCGTGGCTCTGAGTCGAGACCCTATACAGGTAGTATACAGCATAATGTGTGCTGTATAATATACTGTATATAGCCTACACCACACACACACACAATTGCAGTATATATATATACAGTATACTGTATATATATATATATATATATATATATAGAGAGAGAGAGAGTACAGTAGGGTCTCACATAAAACGAGTTTATGGTCAATAAACGAGGGCGTTTTATGCGATTTCGTTTTATGTGAACACAGCATTTTGGTGGCGCAATATCGTCAATGTTCACTGTAAGCGAAAATTTTCGTACAAAGCGAACGATATTTCGTACAAAGCGAACTATATTTCGTACAAAGCGAACGACATTTCATACAAAGCGACGATATTTCGTACAAAGCGAACGACATTTCATACAAAGCAACGATATTTCGTACAAAGCGAATTTTAGGTCGGTCGTTTTAATCGAGACTCGTTTTATGCGAACACGTTTTATGCGGGACCCTACTGTATATCACAAATATGTGTAATCAAATTATGTAGTAAAACTCTCAGGAAAAATTAAACATTGGAACACCAAGCTTTCGTCTATTCTCTCAAGACATCTTCAGGGTAATACAAACCTCTTCCACAAATCTTCTTGGTAAGAATGAGAGTTACAATCAAGTCTGATGTCTTTCTCTAATTGACAATTTTTCAGTCAGCTCAGTGTCTGGCAGGTAGTTCTTTCTATTACCCTGAAGATTTCTTTAGAGAATAGACGAAAGCTTGGTGTTCCAATGTTTGTGCATTTACGTAAGACTCGATCGAGGCTCATCTGCGGTGCGGTCCAATCTGCAAGGCAGATAGCGTATTAAGAAAGGACTGCTGTATTTATTACCCTCCCGTACTATTGCAATGCGGTCCAATCTGCATGACAGGTAGTGTATAAGATAGGACTGCTGTATTTATTACCCTCCAGTACTAGACTGGGGTGTGGAGCGGTACTAACCTGCTACTACGATCCCGGCAACCATTTGTGACTGAACCCAATGATGCAGAATCTTGAGTCCCTTACCTACGTTTTTTCCATTGTTGTTGCTGTGATTTTGATAAACCTTCGGGCATCATTGCATTTATCAGGAAACAGCAATTCTTACTGATCTATTATTACTGGATCTATATCCATTAGCATTAGCAAACTGCTCTCTTGTGGTGATCTCGGTTAGGCAGTGGCTTGGTATAGACAATAATAGACAACAGTACAGTATTTTGATCCCTGTAGCCAGGCTCATTATGACTAGTGTCCACTGTACCTTATTCAGTGGGATCCACTATACCATTTTTGGTGAGGTTCACTGCACCATATTTGATGGGATCCAGTGCACTATATTTGGTGGTATCCAACACATTACCATCAGTGATATCCACTGTAATACTAAAAGTGGTATCCACCACATTATTATCAGTGGTATACAACACATTACTATCAGTAGTCAAAGTATTAGACAGAACAATCACACGGGCACACAGGTGTGTACACACAACTAGACAGACAAACAAACTAGCCGACATACAGATAGGGTAAAAACAATACTCCACCACCCCAACTGGGAGTTCCGGAAATTTTTTGGATATCGAAACTGAGCCATCAAATTTGAAGTTCTTAAGTCGAACCCTGACCAGGGGACATATATGATCTATTTTTGCATTGTATTTACCTCTTGTTGTTTTTTGTCGAATGAATCCTTATGATGACCAAGATTCCTGTATTTCCCTCACACATATTACTGATGAAGATGAAGGTAGACATAATGCGCTACTGGTGCTGGGAGCCACCCCATCACACCGCTTCTCTGATTAGTCCGTCGCTTCCTTTGATTGTTTCTTATAAGATTCAGATTAATTTTATTATTTTAAATATACTAACCTAACCTAACCGATAATTACCGAGCGTAACCTAATTTTATATAGTAAAAAGAATAATACTTGTCGGCCTTGGTTGGCAACCTGTCTAGGGGAGTAAACCTGATACAAATCCGTACTGCTTACCTAAGGGTAAGGCAGGTTAGTGGATGGATTAGCCGAACACCACTCTAGAAATATAGTGCTAATAAGATACACAGAGGGCCTCGGAGTCGGATGGATCCTAAATTGAGTGGTCAATCCTGTAAGTCCTTTACTAAACTGGCTCGGGTTGTCCCTCTCACAAGGAATAGGTCCGCTTGGGGGCATTCTGTGTATGGCCACCCTCGTAAGGGGAGTAAGGCGTCCGGCAATAGATAGATAGATAGATAGAATAATACAAAAATAACATCCACAGATAGGTGGGATTGAACGCTAGACCTATTCGTTACGAGACCTAAACGTTACCTCTGAGCTATGGGGCTACTTGTTGTGTCTGGTTAGACAGATCGACTTACACATGGTGGGTGACGGACCAATCACAGATGTGGTTTAATGCGATGGCTCAGAGCCAATTAGGGACGTAAGATGATTGAATGGACAGCAGCGTGTGAGGTCATTGAAGGTTGAAGAGGTAGACAATCCTACCTAGGAAAATACTACCGGTACCTCCCTGGATGTTGAGAGATTCACGAAATTGGTTGCCGATTTCATTTTTTCTTTCTCATACACTTTCTCCATGCAGAAATTGGAGATGCAAAATTTACCTCACAGTCTACGAATGCATCATCAATATACGTGCAATTTGATTTATTTAATGGTTACTATAATTTGATTTATTTAATGGTTACTATAATTTGATTTATTTAATGGTTACTATAATTTGATTTATTTAATGGTTACTATAATTTGATTTATTTAATGGTTACTATAATTTGATTTATTTAATGGTTACTATAATTTTGTTGAGATTCTATAATTCTATTTGCTAGGCCAAGGCAACGAATAACATTGTAGCCTGAACAACCACTGTTGTGTATCTCACTACTGTACTAAGAATGAACATCCATCCTCTACACATACCCAAACCATCCAAACTTGCTTTTGCACAACTCTTTGTTGATACTCTTGATATTTAACCGCCTCCTCATTAGGTATCATTAGGTACCAGAACGTCCCGTACTTCCCAAATTGACTAATTCCTTGAACATGAAAATAGTGCATTGTTATATGTGCGATTAGTTAGCTTGGGAACCAGATTAACTTGCTCATGCAGTGATGTACACCCTATGTGGTGGATTGTGTTCTTTTATTTAAAATTTTTATTTTATTAATAATTATTTCCACATAGCGATTTTGATTAGTTCCTTTGCGTTTATCTAGTGTTGTCCCACTTTTGGTTTGTTTATTGTGCAAGTTTTACATTATAATCCAATCTTGCAGTTTGGTTCCACACATCCTTCTCACCGTTCTCATTCATCACCTTCCATTCTGTAGATATTTTAACTTTTAAGTAGCCATGTTTCTGAAGCATAGACCATTACATTTCTAATACACAAAGCATGTGGAGTGTAAGTCTTCTCATGGTTAGAAACAGCAGCAGTTCTCTGGACTTACCCCAGTCACATCTAACCCTGGTAATAGTGGCAGCTTCGGCCCCACCATCAGATTGGCAACACTGTATCATTTTTAACATTGTTCTTAACACCAATAACCCCCCCAAATGAAATTAATGAAAGCATGTAATCATCCTAGGATTCGAACCCAGGATACCTCGCACAGAACTTACATGCTCTAACCATTACACCATCAAGATACTGTAGTATTATTTTTAACATTGTTCTCAACACCAATAACCACTCAAGTGAAATTAATGAAAGCATGTGATTCTCCCAGGGTTCGAACCCAAGCCACCTCATACAGAACTTACACACTCTAACCATTACACCATCAAGACAATATAACAGAGAAAGCCTGGAACTGGTCTTGGTTATTATCACTCGCACTTGGGCTGACGACATAAACAAAATCAATGTTAGGGCTGTGGTACAAATTGACAGACAGGCACTTCAATATTCCTTCCTTTATTTTTGCCAAAGGAATTTTACATACATTGTGTCTGTTATGTGTCTTTATAACTTAAGAACTATAATTGAAAAAAAAAGGCTCACAAGTATGACATCTTGAGAGGCTCGTAAAACACAAGCTCAATTACGAGAAATTCTCCTGGCTCTACTAAAGCCTCGTTACTTTCCAAAGACGCTTTATCAAGAGTCACATGAAGAAAAAGGAATGTGATATATTGAGAACTTACTGCAAGATAATTACTATATTTTATTTAGCATTGGTGTTCTCTCACTGATGTCAAAACCGATGAGGTACGTCACTATAGTGGAATGTGCAATCACGCTTCATTTCCCTCGAGACATAATTTTGTCTACTGTACAAAAGAAAGTTATAATCTAGTCAATATATATATATGTACTCTCATTACATTATACATTGCAGGTTGAAGGCTAAAGGTAGCAGTATTAAGGGGGTACTACTCGCTTTTTCTGGACCCCCTTCTCCCTCATGTTTAGCATATTCGTTTTGAGATTTTAAGACATTCGTTCCATTAGTTTGGCAATGTTGAGACCTTTTGCCTAATTTTTTTGTCAATATTAAAACCTTTCGTGCCCTTTAGGTGTTGATTTTTTCCTGGCGAGCAATAGCAAGCCTCTAATTTTTTAAGGAACCGGCCATTGGCCAGGAAATTTTTCTACCGAAAAATGTACAAATTTATCTTGAAAGGGGGTCTAGGGGGTGTTTTTCTAAGCTTGATGGAGGTCTAGCGAGGAAACTCAAAAATAAATAAATAAATATATAGAGCAAAACCAAGCACTACCCCCTTAACTGAGCTCTGCACATCAAATACACTTCTAATATATTAAACCTATTGTACCCTCTTTTATAAACCATCAACATTGTGAACAGAACCTCCCCACAATCAGCTGGGTGCAACCATGAAGCCGTCTTCATTTACTTCTGGCTACCCTTAGACAATTTTATTCTGTTTAGGAGGAATCTGCAACAACTTAAAGTGTGGGGGTGCTCGGTTATGGCCTTGGCCTTGCTCGGGACCTTGGGGCTGTTCGGCCAGACAGCCTGGGGAAAAGCAACAACAACAAAAACTTAGTGTTAAATAGGATAGTTTTTACCTTCTTGATTCCTGGAGGTCCTTCCTAAGCTGAATAAGTTTGTCTACTGATAGCCAGAATAAAAGGAAGAAACACGTCATCGTATACTGAAAGGGTTAACACACTAAGATTTATTTCAACAGACTTCAATATTTCTTTTAGGGGAGATGGGTAATTTTTCTGGACCCCCTTCTCTCTCATGTTTAGCATATTAGTTTTGAGACTTTAGTATTTCTTTAAGGTAACTTTTAATATTTAGTAAGGTTAGTATGGAACATTCAAATTAATGTTACTTAATTTTGCTTTCTCCTCAACTTTCATGACTCCTATAATTAAAACAGAAGGCTAGAATAAAATCTTCATCATCATCATCATCATCAAAACAATGTAGTTTTATATCTTTAATAATACCTTCAATTGACGTCTCTTTTTTCCAGATTGTCACACATCAAATGTACCAAAGTTACTTGAAATAAGTCTAGTGTGATCTTTCCTTTAGGTAACCAATGAGACAGTCAGCAGTTTATATCTACAGTATTGTATTACTGAATTATTAAGAGTAAAAATTAGATGCCAATGTTGTTTATGCTATGCTGCTTTCAAACCTAAAATATATCAAACAAATAAAAACCGCTTCGCTCAATAAATATTTAACCCGTCACACATCACTGCATGCTCAACTCCTAACTTATAAATACATCAACTTCTGACATTCAAAATATAAAAGCATTGGATTACATCACTAAGTACAATTAGCATATAGTAATACCTTTTGACAACATACTTATACAGGTAATATTCTACCTCTATATTTCACCTGCTGTACAGCCAAATTAATAGATTGCCAAAACCTAGATAAATGAGTTGCTAAATCGATAATTCCACATAGTAATTTTGATAAGTTTATTATCATTATATTATACCGTTCCTGTTTTGGTTTGTTCATTTTGCAAGTTTTACATTATAAAATCTAGAAAGAGGGACATTAACCCTTTGAAGCTCTGACGCATTTTAGCAGTTTATTTTGGCTATCATTAGATGATTTTATGCAGCTTAGGAAGTGTATGTGGCTATTAAAAGGGTAAATACTATCTCAATCAACCCTTCGAAACGCGTATTGGAGCTTGAAAGGGTTAACATGACATTTCTACTAAGTGAAACAGAAAGAACTACAAGCAGCACGACCTATTACAAACAGATGAAGACGGTCAAGGAAAAGTGGTTATTTAGAATTACACAGTTTATGAAGAAGACTGTCGGCAAACTATTAATTTTGACTGTACATACCTAAGGAAATTATTAACCCCTTCTGTACCGGCAACGTCCTTTTACCTTTATCCTGGCTACTATTAGACGATTATATTCAGTTTCAAAAGGGCCTCCAGCAATTAAGAGGCTTCGAACTATCTCACTTTAAGCCCTTTTACTACCACAGATCCTTCTTAAACTGCACAAAATCGTCTAAATATTGCAAGAGTAAAATATAAATGACGTCACCGGTACAGGAGGAGTTAAAGTAAGAGCGATCAAATCATGTTCCTTGTTTGTTATTGTTGAGGTGTGATTAAGACAAGAGACTGTAACTGTACTTGTTATTTATTACTCAAGCTGGTATCACACGAGAGCTTTTATAGTCAACATTCGATGATCAAAACATTTCTGGCAACATTTCTGGAGTATTTTGTCCTGGTATCGGAAACTAGACTGATGGTAGATGAATTTAGGTAACCGAAATATTATAAATGTTGACCTCATAAGCTGCCAGATCAGTGTTAAGGATAAATGTTGAGTGAAAAAGTGTTCGTGTGATACCGGCTTCAGTCCTTAGAGTGTAGGGGACTGTATATACGTATGTATGTACGTAAGTCTCAAAAGTCAATTTATGAATGTACAGGTCTCCTTCACTATCTGATGCCGCATTTTGCGTTATTATTATAGGTTTTTAGGTGTTTGGGTTTGGGTTTTGGCTGGTAGGAGAACGCATTCCCATTTACCCCATTAAGTTTATGGTTCTATTTAACATCGGGTTTTCAGGAACGTAACCCAATCGTAAATCGAGGGAGACCTGTATGTAAGTCTTTAAGTGAATATGTGTATGGTATCTGAATAAGGGACATATTACTGTACACTGCTCACTGGGTCTCATGGCTACCCTTCCTTCCGCCAACTTTCACTCGTCTCAAACCATTATCTGCAGGTCTCAGCTTAGGGAGATTTATCACACTTATCTTTTATATATATTTACAGTATGCTAAGATGTGTACAAGGCTAGGCCATCTACGAACATTAAACAAATCATAGTGTATCCAAAAATTTAAAAAATAGGAGGACCGACTGGGAAAGTAAAAGAGCATGTACACAAGCGCCTTTTCCCGCAAGTTTTGACCCGCAACTTTCTTATAGCCGCATTTGGACACCATTTTGCACGGATATTGGCAACTAATATGAGTGTAGATTAATTTAAGTGACAGAATTCTAATGAAATATATTAAGTAACACCCCATTCTTAGCATTAATTATCAACTACAAACCCCAATGCACTTGAATAAACTAATGAAAGCATGTGGTCGTCCCGGGATTCGAACTCAGAAGCGGCGAGATAAGTCGCGGGAAAATGCCCTGGTGTAAATCCGCCTTCAGACAACAATAGTAACATCCCAACACTACGATATACAGTACTGTATACCCAATAAAAAGAACATGGCTCTCTACATTTACGGATTATTTGGACTTTTAGGTCAGAAGGAGCGACCCAAGGGAATCAAATGTTCATGAGAAGGACATTGGCTTTGTGTACACCAAGGCTAGTTAGTTAGTTAGTTAGGACACTGTACTGCAGAGGTAGCCTGAACTGATTGCTGATTCACTTGATGTCTTTTCATTAGAGTAGCTCCGAAGTCATTAACCATTTCGGTATACGACAACACCTTTATTTAGTTCTGGCTATAATTAGACATGTATTCAGCTAGCGAAGGACCTCTAGGGATCAACTCATACAGATCCTTCCTAACCCCAGTATAATCACATATTGTTAGCCAGAATAAAAGGAGGAAAGGTGTCATAATATTGAAATGGCCAAGACAAAAATAAGAATCAACAAGTATCCCGCAGAAAGAGAATCAATTGAATCATCAGTGAGCGACAGGTACCGGGAGTGACAAATGGCACGAGAAAGTACGGTACAGGACACGCAACACAGGGGAAAGCTGCCGGGGCGGGGAGGAAAGTTAAGGGGGTACCGCGCCAGAGCTTTTATCTTCAGCTTTCGACGGTCAACATTTTTCCCCGGTAACACTTCTGGGATCCTTTTATTTTATTTTTATCCGGCGTTATTTCTACATAGCGCTTTTGATAAATTCGTTTGTCCTTATCTTGTGTCGTCCCGGTTTGGGTTTGTTTATTTTGCAAGTTTTACAATTCAATCCTTTACACTGGTATCGGAATCTACACTCAAGATAGATGAATGTAGGTGAGAGAATTTTCTTTTATAGTTTACCTCATATGTTACCAGAGCAGTGTTGGCGATAAAAGTTGAGGGAAAAAGTTCTTGCGCGGTACCGGCTTTAGGGACGTTTATTCAGGTTACTAACTTTTTTAACCTCGGGCTTTCTCGCACTAGGGGAAAGTTAACATGTACAGTCTTTAGTCTCTCTCTTATAATATATATATACCTGTATATATAATTTTGTTAATGCTTAGTACAGTACAGTATAAATATATCTAGCAAACAGTATCCTTGTGCTCTTTGCTTTCAACCACCTAATGTTTACAAATATTTCTCTTAGCTGCTTTAAGTACATTTTATTAACGACTAGTTCATATGGCTACATGCAGAGTGAGAGCGCGTGGCTCACAGTAAACAGTTGACAAAGCCGTGAGATTCTCCGGTTTGGGTGAAGATGCATAAATAAGAGATTCTATAAAGAACTAAGGTGAAGTCTAGAATATACAAACTATAAAGCTCATAGGACAGTGTGGTATAGGTGGCAACAATGAACTTGACAATAATCTGGACCCCTTAACTTCTTATAACTCAAAATGAATGAAAGCAATCGGGCTGACATTTCTCTCATTTGGGAAGAGTCCACCAGGAATTAGGTGTGGAAATTTACAGCCAGTTTGCTCAAGGTCCTTTTGAGTTACAAAGAGGTCAGGGATCGAGATAATTGTCAAGTTCGTTGGCGCTACCTTTAGTGACCCACGACTGCTGGTATGGTGGTAGTCTCATTTAGATTAATTTATCAATATAATAAAGCACATTAATGAGGTACCTATATTACAATAAAACTGAATATACCATACTAGGCTTCAGTTCAAGAATGGACATGAAATTAAAAGATTTGTTCTTCCTAAGTTGTAAAAAAATATACCTGTACCGTATAATAATGTAAAATATAAACTTAGGCGCGAGTAAAGGACAAGGCAGAATATAATTACAGTGGCTCAGATCTCAAGTCAGATCAATGAATGTTCTCCTCCGTCCCATGTAATCCTGGTGTCCGGCTAATTCACCTCAGAACTCTACTAGCATGTCCTGCGACACTGTAGCGTAAATACCACAACAAATCCACACAAATAAATTAAGTAGCTGAGGAGAGTATTATAGGTTCCTTGGCTTTCAAAATGATACTATACAGTAATAGAAGCAGAGGTACAAATATCCCTCGTGGTATGATTTCTACACCCACCGAGGGACATCCTTGCCAATGTAATATATTTTTTGGGATCACATTGCTCAATTATCTCACTCAATGAGATTTATGTGGAAAGGTTAATCTATGGACTATCCAAGTAATAATTAAGGTGTTTTTCCAAAATCTATGTAGGAAATTGCTTTGTATGTAGCCTACAGATGTGAGCCATTATAGATAGATACCCATTTGAACCTGTATCAAACCTAAAGAAGACAATACATTGCTTTATTATATTTATATCCCAGATGCTTCATAACTTAGCTTTAAAGGTTCAAGGATCAAAATGGGTGTATACGTATTATAGCTGACAACTGTACCAACACAGTAAAGTCCCGCTAACCCAGATTACGGAATCCTCTCGTTTGCAAGACGACACCCAGCTCTTTACGTGTAGGCTACAGGTATTGCATTAGTATTTGAATGTGCTTGTTACAGATGGTCAAGAAAGGACTAGGTCTGATTTATTTTAGGTTGTAACAGTCTCACTCAGAGTAAATAAGATGTGTTAGATTGGCAAACTTGACCTTTTTTTTTTCTTCAGATGTCAAATGGCTTGAGGCAAAATTCTTTCAAGTATTGCAAACAAAATGTACTGCATACTGTAACTGCAATACTGTTATGTTAATCAATGCTTGTAATTAATTTCAATATGCACTGCTACGAACTGGCAAAATTACAGTTCGTGGCCTTAAACAGTTCCTTTATAATAGCTGATTTAACTTACTGTACATCCCAGTAATAGTAGCATACATTCTTCCTTTGAGGACAAGTTGGCTTTCTGAGAGAACGTTTTACTCCCTCTAAATACCTGTAGTCTGGGTTAGCTTGACTTTACTGTCTGCCTTTGCTCAAATGCCTTTTCTCAAATCAACCACGGACATATTCTAGTAGTTACTATACTGTACTTGCCTACCAGGGAGTCTTCCTAGTGTGCACAAATCACGTATCTTATCATGGGCACTAAGCAACTCCTCTCAAACTCCCTGGATCAGCTATGTGTAAGCGGACCATTACTCTTCAGTTCCATGTATGACAATGATCGACCACAGAAGGAAAGCTGCATGACTACTATATATATATTATTAACTGGCTACTTTACAATAGGGTAGAAATTTATGCTGGGAATATTTCTGTCATGCAAGATATGGTAAGAGTATTTATATTTTTATGTACTGGTACACAAAATTAAGTTAACAAGCTTTATATATAAGTCCAGATTTGTATAGTACTGATGCAGCTCTCTTATTAAACGACCTATCCTGCACATTCCTTTGCAACCTCAGTCAGAAGTCGGAAGGCTGAGTGAAAGATCGTCATATGGTGTGGGTCTTAGGCTCGGAGGAGGAGGAGGAATAGAAGGAAGAAGAGATATTATCAGTGAGATAAGCTTCTAGCTGATACAGGAAGTGAAGTCAATAGTCTGCATCCTAAAAAGTATACAGTATATATATAATTGTACAGAAGATTTATATATATATATATATATATATTTATATATATATTCATGTAAAAAAAGAAAAAACAAAGCTTGACTGGTGTACCCTTGATGATGAGTCTAGCTATACACGTCTACCAAGGTGTGTGGTTGTGGTGGGCAGGGTGTCGGTGGTAAGGTGGAAGTTGCTCCCAAAAGACCAGGCCACAGCTTCACTTTTCTTCTTCTACCGGGGAAGGCTCGTCACTGAGTTTCTCCTCAGAGTCCCCCCGGCCCAGACTAGCCTCCTCGGGTAGGTCTGGCTCCTCAGGACGGAGGGGCGAGATGTCCTGGGGAAGCTGCAGGCGACGGAGGGCATCCAAGGGCGACATGGGGGTGGCGGGTGTCTGGGGTATCAGGGCGGGGCTGGTGGGAGAGCGATGGAGGCCATAGGGGGGGATGGGGGAGTCACAGGTGGGGGAAATCAGCGCCTGTACCTGCCGGGAGTTGAAAGGACAACCCCCGTACCCACCAGGGGAGGGGGTGCTGCCTCCAGGGCTGGCCAGGTGACAGTGTGGTATGACCTCCCGCTCTGCAGGGCCATCAGCCCACACGTCCTGCACAAACACAATAAGTAAATACAAACATGTATATCACTCGTTTCAATTATTCATATATTTAAATGAGAATATGAATACATAAGAGCTATTTAATAAGGACAGACAATGAAAATAACAAACAATAATCTATATACTTACTGCTAAAAGACAAAACACTTTAAATATGACATTAAGGTTTATAGGAGTCCCGATCACTGACCTGCAGAGGCGAGTCCTCATCTCAGGATTCAGCTGAGCGAGATTTCCGTCCTGTGATGGAGCCGAAGACGGAGCGGAGGGCGGCGGAGATGCTGCGAGGGGTGCCGGCCACCCCACCACGTCCACGGCCAACACCGGGGTGAGCATCAAGGCATTTCTGGTACCTCAGCTGCCCAAAGGGGGAGATATATTAGAATAATGTACTTGTATGATAGGTATAATAGCTCAAACTCTCCTGTTCCTGTCCTAATCCTTACCCAACAACCAACACACATCATACTACCCAAGAACAGTGGTGATGGGCTGGTCTATCAGAGTGAAAGCTGAGCGATCTCTTCCACACCCATAGCTTACTCTGACTGTTCCTTTTACTTATATGTTTTCTAGATCTCAAGTGACGGCGTCTCTTCCGTGGATTGACCTCCCAATTTGCCAACCTAGAGGTTGGCAGATTGGAAGCCAAAGCGTCACATTTTTCCTTTGCCCCTCAACTTTCTCTTCATAATTGCTGAGAGGCACAGGGCCCTGGGTGGGGCTTTGGTTTCCCGGGAATTTCCGCACCCTCCTCAGCTTCCTGCCTTGGAGTGGCTTCGGTCACCTTGGCTTTATTGTGATAGGCAGGGAGGGTTCTGTGGGGGCGCTCAGTTATGGCCTTGGCCTTGCTCTGGGCCTTGGGACTGTTCCCCAGGAAGCCTGGGGAACAACAACAACAACAGCCCTCAGTGGTGCCCAGTGAACTGATCTGCTCTGCTACGCATAAAGTTTGTTTATGTCTCATGATACCTCTTCCCACATGAAAGCTACTAAGCTATTGCAACATTTGAGATGCCAAACATTACCTTCCTCAATTTACACCGAGTTCCCATTTATAAACCATCTAGAAACGAGGTTAAACAGGTGAACCAGTTGGTAGCCTCAGAATGGATACCATGACCTATGATGGGAAGCCCTATGGGAGCTCTTTTGGGGAGCTCAGTGGTCTGGTTAAACTTCTCACAAAAAAAAAAAAAAAAAAAATTACCTATGAGTTTATAATCTGATATGCTGCCCACTGCACCCCAGAGAGGGATGGTTAAAAGAAAAGTTGGATAACAAAATGGAACAATACATGTTGAGCAAATAGTAATATACAGTCCATCCTCCAAATTTGCGAGATTATGGGCGACATGCAACCTCGCAAATTTCAAACAACGTAGCTAATGGGAATAATTACTTATGGGCGGCACCAGCCGAATTTTCTTATTAGTTAGTACATTTATATCGGTTGTGGGACACATTTATACATACAGACATACAGTCATTAACCCAGCAAGTGCGAATCTCCTCATAAGAGTTTTACCGGTGCGCTGCGGAACTCCTCATATAATCCAAGGCCTAAAAAAAAAACATTTAAATCAGCCCAGTATAATTTTTTTATTATTTTTTTTTTATTGCCCCTTGGCCATGCCAAATATCACTCCTCCACATCCCCTCCTTCCACCCCCCCCCCCCTCAATTATCACCTATTTTCCCTGTTATTCCCTTATTCTTAGGTATATTTTCGTGCTAACATTAGCGAGTTGCTAGCAGGGCGTGGTCATCTGTGCTACCAAGCATGGGAAAGAGCGAGAGAGACTACCACGCAACAGTGTCTCTCCAGCCGTCACTGGCAGGCTGCCTCAGCCATAAGTTATGTAACTCCCGGCCTCTATCGCCGATTTTGACCATCCAAACGCTGTTTCCACTTGTTTTATTGTTGTAACAGGTTATTACCTTTATAATCAACGTAAAATAGGCGCATATTCTTACAGTTTCTTACAGTAGATCCTCTGGAAAAAGGCAAACTAGGCCTGTGTATCCAGCTCAGTACCAGTACTTGCACTGCTGCGGTCGTTCACGGTGTTGGCGGCGGCGGTAGCAGACGCAAAATTTTTACTATTCTGTATTTTTGTTTTATAATCAAACTTCAAATCTTGTCTTCCCCATGCTTTATCAAGATTACTTTCAAACTCCCTTATTGATTTGGAATCGACTACATATGGATAAGTATTAATGATATTTATGGTACGATGACGATTTGAGTTTAGGAAACAGTCTAAATACCTCCGCACAGGGAGGGGTGGCCAATACCCCACCTACGCAGCGGAGAGGTTAAAGCAAGGGTTGCTGGTGGAGAAGTGGAGCGATGTGGAGAGCTGGAGCGGTGTGGAAAGTGTGGAGCGGTGGAGGCAGAGGAGGAGTACAAAGGAGTACAAAGGAATACAAAGGAAATCAAGCAACAACACGTCTAGTGACCCCTCTAGGCTGCTTGTCCTCCAAAACACTGAGGATCAAGTGTCCAAACAGTAGTTTAGAGCGGGTAAGGGAACATTGGAAAGGGAACTAATGTCTATGGCAGGATTAGGAAGTTAGTAGGGGACAGATGGGTTAGTAACTGAGGGGAGGATAAAATAAAGTTATTCATTTACAAACGCAGTCAGTCGCGGGTTTGATGCGAGATATTTGTCTAGGCGGAATTTAAATGAATCAACGGTGCTGCAGTCTATAACGTCTCGGGGAAGCCCATTCCACAAGTTGACAACTCGATTGAAGAAGAAATTCTTAGATTCGTGTGAGTTAAAAGATTTACCAATAATTTTGCAACCGTTTCCCTGCGTGTAATTAGATTGGTCGATAGTGAAGTACTTACTACAGTTCATATTGTCGATGCCTTTGATGATTTTGAACACTTGAATTAAGTCACCTCTTAATCTGCGCTGGGTTAAAGGAAATAGATTTAATTCTCTAAGACGCTCTTCGTACGGTTTGTTCTTTAGGCTAGGTATCATTTTGGTAACTCTACGTTGATGTCGGGAATTTAGATAAAGAGGTTAAATTGCATATCACTGGTACATGAAAATATCCCAACAAATAGTTATATAATAATTACCAATACGGCGAAGTTAATAGATGGAGTCCGGTCCTATTTCACACTGCTAATTCAATTGCATGACATGTAGGAATGTTCACATAATACAATATCGATACAATGAACTTAGCTTAGAGGACTGGTGATGTAGGACTGTTGTTATATATTATCAATGGTAGTTCGTGGTGGACTAAAGGTGAGTCAAGAGCCGGGGGGAAGTTGTAGGCTGTATGGTGGTGATTGAGAGACTAAAGGGCCGGCGTCCGATCGCTTCGCGAAATTACATATGGCTGCCGGCTCATAATAATTATAACCCATAACTTGGTTTCATGATACATCTAGAGCTGATGTAGATATTTATACATTACAGTTAATATTTAACCTACACTTAATAATAAACTACAATACACAAAAACTAGCCGAAATCGTACATGCGATACGATACCGCCAAATTAAAATGCCCTATTGGACCTAAACTGTCGGGATCATTACCCTATTCCCGACATACTGCCCGCCACCAAAAACAATATACAGTAGCTATATACAGAAAACAAAAGGACATCGAAGATTCAAAGATCACCTTGTTTGATCTTAGATCTCCAAAGATCCACGGAACTCATAGCCGCCCTCATTTTGGAGCGAGCGCCACCTGAAGCCAGAGGAGGATCATCCTTCTCATCATCAACTACCCCACCCTGAGGAGCACTGTCACCAGCACTCTCCCGCGGAGGGGTATCCGTAGAGACGCCAGTATCATCCGGCATTTCTACATCCTGCTCCAAGGGATATAACTTTACGACTGGGCGAGTAGTAACCCAAGTCGAAGTTCGTAATCTAGCAACCCTTATAAGACCATCAATGCCCTGGAACAAATCGACAATCCTCCCAAGCTTCCAAAATAACCTAGGATGCTCATCATTAATCAGTACGATATCCCCGATACGAGGCCATCGTTGATTCGTCCCTTTGATCATATTGGAGTGATGCTCGCGAAGAGACAGCAAATATTCTTGGGTCCACCGTTTCCATAGATCGTCCGACACCTTGTTCACATACTGGAAGCGACGACGGGTGGCGTCAGCATCGCCGAACGTAGGGTCTTGTAGATCTTCGTCAGTTAATGACAATCTAGGAAAGGTATTAAGGGTTCGTCCACGTGTTAGCATAGAAGGCGAAATGGGTAAGAGGTCATCAACATCTGCCGAGGTATAGGTCAAGGGCCTGTCGTTGACTGACATTTCAATCTCTATTAAGATGGTTTGCAACTCCCTTCTGGTCACCAGTGCCCTTCCTAATACCTTCTTCATGGCAGATTTGACAATACCGATTGTTCTCTCCCAAATCGCCCCGAACCATGGTGCACGTGCTGGTATAAATTTCCAATGACAACCCTTTCCAGTGAGGGTAGCCACAACTTGCGGGTCATCCATTAAACTCTGGAGATATTTAGAGACAAAACAAGTCGCATTATCGCTCATAATAATTTGAGGGAAACCATTGCGGCCTGCAAAGCGTCTTAGAGTATGCAAAAACCCCTCACTGGATAGGTCGTCAATCAATTCAATATGAATCGCTCTGGTTACCGCACATGTGAATAGAACGGCATATACGTACCTTTATGATATTACCGGGCGATTCTCTAACTTGAATCGCTCCGGTGTAGTCTACCCCGGTTACCTGAAATGGTTCAGTCATTTGTACCCTGAACTCAGGTAAGGGAGGTAGATCTACTGGGGAGTAAGGCTTATCCTGTAATCTTTTACAGATAGTACAGCTATTGTGGATCCATTTAATTGCTTGTTGCATCTTAGGGATCCACCAACGTTGTCGCATATACGCCAGAACATAATTTACGCCAAAATGTAGGCAGGTCCTATGGCATTGGCGAATCAACAGTTTGGTAATCAAATGAGAGGAGCTAAGGAGAACAGGATATTTCGCAGAATCAATAATGTCCGCCTTTTGTATCCTGCCTCTACACTTAATTATGCTTCCTTCCATATATAATCCTAGCTGCCTCATTAAGTTAGAGGGTTTGGCCTTTGACTCCTTGCTCAGGATTTGATGTTCAGTAGGATAAGATTCCCTATGTACTGAACATATTAGTTTCGCTTCTGCTGATCTCAATTCATGGAGTCTGATATGCTTCGAATCTTCACTAAGGAAAGACCCGTGAGCCCGACTTCTCATGTTGTTAATGAAACGGTATATCCATGCAAATACCCGTATTACTTGATCATAGCTGCCGTAACGTTCCCACTCTACCAACTTGTTATCCTGATGTGTAGTACTCACAGTTGAAATACTTAACACATCATCTTGGGGCCGACTTGAAGGATCAGATATGCATTCCCTGAAATCCTGAGGCCATTCAGTTGGAGATATAAGCCATGGAGGTCCATGCCACCAAATAGAGGACGACATAAACTGGTGTGCCGAGATCCCCCGGGAAATTATGTCACTGGGGTTATCCTTGGTGCTCACATAGCGAAATTTAGCTGTAGGAACTAAGTTATGTATCTCATCAGTGCGATTAGAAACATAAACAGGTAACACTTTCTGGCTGTGTACCCATGAAAGTGCTACAGTATTTGACTGTCGCTCCAGACATAGACGTTATTAATCTGTAGTATGTCTGTATAAGCATCCAGTGTAAACTTTATTAGACGAGCAGACAGAAGCAATGCAGTAAGTTCTAATTTAGGAACTGTAATTTTCTTTATAGGGGCTACTTTGGCCTTCGCTATAGCCAGTTTTGCTTCACTACCATTGCATATGTATATGGCAGTACCGTACGCACTATTACTAGCATCAGAAAAGGCATGTAGATCCACCTGTTGACCACTAATAACCTGACGATTAAGTTGGACAATGCAACATGTGGCAAGGTCCGACCGAATTAAACGCCAAGTATCTTGTAACTCAGTCGGGAGGGGCGTGTTCCAATCTAGTTTTAGCCGCCACAGTTGCTGTAAAAACATACGAGCACGGATAGTTACAGGCAGCAAAAAACCTAGGGGATCAAACAACCTCGCTGACAAGCTTAAGCAGTTTCGCTTGGTCATAAGCTCACTGCCGCATGGGGTGTGACAGAAGGATATACAATCTGTGGTAGTGTCCCATTTGTGGCCTAAAAACTTCACCTCACTATTCTCAGTAGCTACACCGTCAGAAGCAAATTGACCTTTCAAAAGATCACTATTAGTGGCCCATTCTCTCAAGTATAGATGCTTGGCAAATATATCGCGGATCTCCCAGCTTTCGAGCAATAAATCTTCATCGTCTGCAGTGCCTTGAAGATTGTCCACATAGATCCCTGCTTGATCTCATTCTTGAAGTCAGGATCTAGTCCAGCCTCCTCAAGATGTCGCAAGATAGTAGCGTTGAGAAGGAACTGGGAACAGGTCGCCCCGAATAAGACGACTCTGAACCTGTAGACCAGATACTCTGAATCTAGATCCATTGGGTCCCGTGGCCATAAAAATCTTGTCGAGTCCCTGTCTTCACGATGGAGTTGAAGCATCAGGAAGGCCTTCTCAATATCGGCGACCCATGCAAACTTATGACATCTGAAGCGCAACATAATTTGCGCGAGATCCGAGACCAGGGACGGACCCGTGTACAGACAATCATTCAGGCTATAGGAGCGATCACTGGATTTAGCAGAGCAGTCATACACAATACGAACAGGAGTGGTGGAACTGTCCTTTTTAATCCTATGGTGAGCAAGGTAATGGATGTTATCCCCATACTCACTTAGATCTACTCTTTCCACAAATCCACGTTGTACCTGCTCGTTTAGTACTGCCGCATAAGTCTCGCAATAATTTGGATCCTTGACAAACTGCTTCTGAAGGCCACGTAATCTACCAAGTGCTAGATGGAAATTAGTAGTGAATTTACTCTTATTATCATTCCAAGGAAGCCTTACCACATACTGACCCCTGCCAGAGTCATACGTTACAGTCTCTTCATACGAGCTCAACGCTAGCTTGGATGCACGATCAAGTTCATGTGGGTCAATTCCAATATTGTCCAAGTCCCATAGCTTATCTATATCAGTACATGTATTATCAGACACATTTGGCCTAATATATATTTATCTATGGGGCTTACTGCTACCTTGAGGACCGTAACCACCTCCACCTGTGTGTCTTGAGAGGAAGTGGCATAGGATCCAGAAATGGCATACCCTTGGATCGTGGGGAGCATTATTAGCTTATCTACCCGCCGATATCCAGGGTGAACCAGGTCGTAGTAATAATCAGCTCCGACCAGTAGCATAATACCATTGTTAGCAGAGAGTTGATCATCAGCCAGTTTATAACCCTTGCTTCTGAGATATTTCAAATGTGGTTGAATCTCTGATGCTATATAGAAACTGGGTAGTTTGTCGACCACAACAGCCTTGATGGGACATACCTTTCTTCTATAAACATAGGAAATCTCCACTATATCAGAGTCACTGGAATCTACTTCACCAGTGAAACCATGGAGACACAAATTCTCTTGACCCTTGCTGGTACACTTGAGCTGGGGTAATGATGACCGCAGAACGAATGACCTCTGTGAGCACTGGTCGAGTAAGGTGCGCATCATTGTAGGCTTATTATTACTCCCCACTACTGGCAGCATCATAGTAGGAAGCAATTGACATTCCCGAGAAGCAATGGACATGGCAGATACTTTATTACCCTCGCTTTTACCTTTCTCATGTGACTCTTTGGTGGTTCTCCCCTTTTCTCTGCCGTCGTGCCGATCAGACTGGGTGCAAAGGGAAAACCAATGTTTCCCCTTGCAATACTTACAAGGTTTGATGTAGGAATTGGTGCAAGTACTGTTGAAGTGGTCTCTTGCCAGACAGCTGGTACATAAATTAAGCAATTTAGCCTTGCCAATTTTCTGTGTAGCCTTAGGATACTTAGGACATGGTACCACAGATGACCGTGGACACTGCACAACTTGCAACCTAATGCTATTGGCCTTTTCTGTTTAGGAGAAGTCTGTACCGGGAAAGCTGCAGTGGATGGCGACATCTCCACGGGTCGGTAGTGTCCAGTACTCTCCATGTTAAATACTTCAGTCTGGTACACCTGCACCAACGCTTCCAAGTTTAGTGGAGAGTCGCTTAGTTGTCGTCTTACGATTTCCTTTAGGGGAGAGGGTATCTTGTTCAAGATATTTACACTAAATATTTCCTCCTTGGTGATGGCCATTGTCTCCATAGATCGGAGGAGGCTCTCAAAGGAGGCATAGTACTCCTTTAGGTCTGTCACATCATAGGATGGAGGATCTAGAGTGAAGAATTTAGTAATTAATGCGGTCTTGATGACTTCCTCTCTCTCCCATAAGTTCTTTTCAGCAACTCCACTGCAGACTCGTAGCTTGTAGCTTCTAGCTTGTACCCATCGATCAACTTCAATGCCTCCCCTTTCAATTGGCCACGGAGATAGGTGAACCTTTGGATGGATGTGAGTGTTTTATTCCGATGGACAGAACACTCAAAGATATCCCAAAATCCAGTCCAGGTAGTCGACTCCCCGGAAAAGGTAGGCAAAGTAAGCTTCGGCAGGTTAAAGCCAGTTGCCTTTGGTATACCGGTATCCTTAACAGGGTGTGTTTCTTGTGTGGAAGATAGTCTGGGTAAGGCTATATTAACATCCTCAACGTACTCAAGATCTGCTGACATTTCTTCTTCCACATCGTCAGTACTTGTCAATAAACCATATACCTGCTGAGCATAATTATCATAAGTGGCTAGCGATTTAGTTACATTAGCAAATTTACCCTTAATTTGATCAGCCGAGGCACTTAATAAAAATTCATCAAGATCTCTTAAACACCTATTTAAACTTCCCTTCAGAATCCTAAGCTTCTTTATATCTGTCATCGTTAAGGTCTGAATCTAGGCTATTAACTCTCTAAACTATAAAGCAAACTAGTTACACAAATTAATTTAAATTACACAATGTGGCAATAGCATTGCCACTCCCAATTTGGAAACGGTCATTAGGCTACTAGCTGCAGTAGGATGAATTAATTGAGCAAATTGACAAATAGCAGAAACAAACTAGGGCTAGAGAAAGAAGGGTAAATGAAAAGAACTGACTAGTAATAAGTATTAGGCCTAGCCCAGCTGCCCATCCCACAATCATGAGGTCTGTTGGCTGTCAATTGCTTAGGAATCAACAGAGACCGAACCCCATGACCGTAATTAGGCAACTAGGCTATAAAATTTAATTAAATGAGTCACATGAGAACCCTCCCCGCCGGCAAAACTAATAAAGAGTCCCATAATGCCTAAACATACAGAACACTACAGGCCTACCACCAAAGCAAAATGAATAGAAACCACAGACACCTGCAGGCTTAGCCTAACTCAACCGCGCGAAATGGAACCAACGACAAAACCCTCACACCCAGCACTAGCCCAACAAACCCTCCAAGAACGGCAAGGAGCACAACGTCCAAAAAACCGGGAAACCAGCCCAAAAAAATTCTGTGACGGCGCTACCCAGAAACAAACTTGAGGGAAAAAGCTAGGCTAAGAAACTAGGGAAAGGGCAGTCGGCCCAACAAAGTACGAGGCGGTAGTAAACAAAACACTTAAATGGTAAAATAATAAGCACTAGGGCATGAAGGACCATTATTTGTCGGGAATTTAGATAAAGAGGTTAAATTGCATATCACTGGTACATGAAAATATCCCAACAAATAGTTATATAATAAGTACCAATACGGCGAAGTTAATAGATGGAGTCCGGTCCTATTTCACACTGCTAATTCAATTGCATGACATGTAGGAATGTTCACATAATACAATATCGATATAATGAACTTAGCTTAGAGGACTGGTGATGTAGGACTGTTGTTATATATTATCAATGGTAGTTCATGGTGGACTAAAGGTGAGTCAAGAGCCGGGGGGAAGTTGTTGGCTGTATGGTGGTGATTGAGAGACAAAAGGGCCGGCATCCGATCGCTTCGCGAAATTACATATGGCTGCCGGCTCATAATAATTATAACCCATAACTTGGTTTCATGATCCATCTAGAGCTGATGTAGATATTTATACATTACAGTTAATATTTAACCTACACTTAATAATAAACTACAATACACAAAGAACTAGCCGAAATCGTACATGCGATACGATACCGCCAAATTCAAATGCCCTATTGGACCTAAACTGTCGGGATCATTACCCTATTCCCGACAGTTGAACTCGTTCTAGCTTGTTTATATCTTTTTGGTAATAAGGGCACCAGGATTGAACGCAGTATTCCAGAAGAGGGCGGACTAAGGAATTGTAAAGGGTTAGGAAAACTTCTTTGGATTTATGCTCAAATGACCTGCCTATTAAGCCAATTATTTTGTTTGCCTTCTTAACCCGGGAGCTGCGGGGAGACTCTTAAGAGTTCCCCCGGCGCACTGCGGGGAGACTCTTAAGAGTCAGAGAAAATAAAAATCAACTTTTGACATCGAAAAAAAAATATTTTTTTATATTTTTTTTTTTTATTTTATTTTTTTTTTTTGGCCCCTGGTCCATGCAAAATCTCAGTCCTCTACCTCCCCTCCTTCCCCACTTTCCTCCTCTCCTTCAGTTATCACCTATTTTCCCTGTTATTCCCTTATTCTGAGGTATATTTTCGTGCTAACATTAGAAATCCGATTGGAGGGTGTGGTCATCACTGATAGCAAGCGAGTGCAAGAGAGAGAGAGAGTATCGATCGACTGTGTCTCAGTGGCCTTGGGGGAAATTGGCGGGAAAGCAGATTGCCTCACCCATACATTATACAACTCGCGGGCTATATCTCCGATTTTGACCATCCAAACGCTGTTTTCACTCGTTTTATTGTTGTTTCAGGTTAATACCTTTATAATCAACCCATAATAGGCGCATATGGATAAGTATTAATGCTATTAATGGCACAATGAATATTTTAGTGGCGGAAACACCTCAAATACGTCAGCACAGGGGGACGTTTCCAATTACCCCCATGCGCACTTCAGAGGTTAACAACTTCTGAACATTGTTGACTCGGTTTTAGGTTACTCGATATTGTTACTCCCAGATCGGTTTCTCTGTTTACATTCTTAAGCTGAGTGCCATTCATCGAATAGTTTGCTTTCTCATTTAGGTATCCGACATGTAGTACTTTACATTTATCCGCATTGAAACTCATTTGCCAAATTTGGGCCCAACATGACAATTTATCTAGATTGTGTTGCATATCGTCAACTTGTTCTTTTGAGAGTACGCTATTTGCAATTTTTGTATCGTCAGCAAATTTTGAGATTGTACAGGTGAGACTCTCATCTATGTCGTTGATGTAAATTAGAAAGAGAATTGGTCCTAGTACCGATTCCTGGGGTACCCCGCTATTTACATTGGTCCATTTAGATGCCTTACCGTTTATGACTACTCTTTGCTTTCTGTCGCTGAGCCAATTTTCTATCCATTTCAACACACCGTCTTGTATTCCATGCGCTTTTAGTTTTAGCAGTAAACGTTTGTGGGGAACTTTGTCAAAGGCCTTTCGAAAATCAAGGTATATAATATCTACAGCTTTACTCTCATCGTAGAGGTTGAGGATATCGTGGAAGAAGTCTAAGAGGTTTGTTAAACAGGAACGTTTTTTACGAAAGCCGTGTTGAGTATCTTTAAGTATGTTACTTTCCTCTAAGTGATTTACGAGTCTGTCTCTTATGACCGTTTCTAGCATTTTACATACAACTGAGGTTAAGCTAATTGGACAATATTACTGGGTAGGGA
Source organism: Paralithodes platypus (assembly GCA_032716605.1). Lineage (NCBI taxonomy): Eukaryota > Metazoa > Arthropoda > Malacostraca > Decapoda > Lithodidae > Paralithodes > Paralithodes platypus. The sequence continues at coordinate 54,574,669 of CM064519.1, forward strand.
TTTGCTGCCTTTTTTGAATATCGGTGTTACGTTGGCTAGCTTCCACTGATCAGGCATAGTTCCAGACTGCAAGGATTTATTGAATAGTAATGTCAGTGGTTTGGAGAGCTCATCCTTAGCTTCCTTTATAACTCTAGGCGAGATTGTATCAGGTCCAGGCGTGAGTTTATCTAAAGTTCTAAACAATTCAATACTTCTCTCTCTGTAACGGTGATATTGCTTAGAACATCTGAATTATCAATCTGAATCGGCGATGGTGTAGGGATATCACTGAGGTCTTCTGTTGTAAAAATGATACAGGATATCACTGAGGTCTTCTGTTATAAAAATGATACAAAGAAGGTATTGAGGGCATTACTCATTTGTACTTCGTCTTTGGTGTATTCTCCATTTTCATCGACTAACGGTCCAACAGTTGAAGTAACTACTTTTTTCTTTCTGATATAACTATAGAATTCTTTCGGGTTTGTTTTACTTTGATTCGCAATATGTAACTCTAGGGTCTTTTTACTTTGCTTAATTAACTTTTTGGCTTTGCGTCGTAGCTCTACAAATTTCACCCGTTCTTTGTCATTTTGTGAGGATTTTAATCTATCATTAGCAAATATTTTAGCAAGCAGACAGTTTGAGGAGGAGGAGGAGGAGGAGGAGGAGGGAGGCGGCGAGGGGTGTATCGTTCTCGCTACTGCTCACAATTTCTGCAATTTCTTTAATTTCTTTTTGTTTGTCAGCTTCCTTCCTCATCTTGTCATGGACGAATTTATAGTACAACAACTTGGCTTTGCTATAACTTCTTGATCAAGTGGCTGAGTTTTGGAGGTTGTAGGCCTATTTGGTGGTAAAAATACAACTTCAACTCAGGGTCATCAAGATGGCGGGAAACCAAACGCTCTCCAAGATGCACCTGGTTATTTCCCGCGAAATAACCGTTATTTACATGAATCCAAACGTTATTTTAGAAAGTGGGTAACTATTCTGACTTGCCGTTATTGCCAACATTTTTAATTTATAAGTCATTATTGGCGGAGTGTTTGTTGGCTTAGGCCTATTAATTGGCTCGACGCTTGAGTTCCGACTTCCGAGGCGAGGCAAGGGACCCCTATAGGGCCTCACTGCCTCTCTCTTCCCCACCCCGCTCGTCCTCCTCAGCCAACACAGCTGCTTCTTCCTCGCAAATGTGGATTAGGGGGTCGCAAATTAAGAGGAAATGTCAGATTTCCCTTATAATTCTAAGGGCTGGTTCGCACATGTGAAATCGACCTCGCAAATGTGGAATATTATATTTTTTTTTCAATTTTTACCCCCCCCCCCTCGCAAATTTCAAGGATCGCATATTTCAAACTCGCATATTTGGAGGATGGACTGTATGTATGAATAAAGTACCACAAAATGTTTCCATTATATGGTTAACCATAATTGGGGGATTACCAGAAAGGAGCCAGGCATCAAAAATAATATTATTGTAATAATATTAGATAATTCATTACCATTATCATCTGAATTTGTCAGTCAAAATGGTTCATACAAACCTTGCAAGCTGCCTCGATGGTCTTACAGAGCGCACCAGTTGATGGCTCACTGTAGAAGATGTACGCCACAAACTGGTCCTGAGCTGTGTGCATGATGAAGCCGCAGTGCTTTACATCGTGACCAATGCCCAGGAATGACAGGAACCTCACACGGCACTCTGCTATCTGCTTACCATCATCCTGGGATAACAAGATCACAATTAAAATTTAGCCTATCATCCAGGGATAACAAGATCACAATTAAAATTTAGTCTTATGGTGGAGAGGGAAGAGATACATACAATGGTTTAGCCTCATTTTTCCATTACAGTACAGGCATTGTAACGGCTCAGACGGGGTTGCAGTGTATTTTATCAGATCCATAGAGGAGCAGCAGATCCTATGAAGGAAACTTACTGTACAGTATTGATAATATGAATAATGTAAAGGCTACAGTCAAGAATCAATAAATTGATAAATCTGTGTTTATTAACCCTCACAAGGTGGTTGACATCCTCAAACGTACACATTATTTCCCAAGTTTTTTTCTTACTTGGAAGAAGTGGGGGAGAGATTTAGCCTCACAGATTTAGTATATCTCAAGCTATGGTCACAATAGCTCAAGCCTCTCATCCTCACCATGCTTCTAGGGGCATTTTGGAGTGGACAAAGATTTAAAGAACCCAAAACCCCTTATATTCAACTAGGCCTATTTGCCAAAGGAAAATGAAGAAAGCAACAGAAGTGTTTTTGGTGTCTGTTTGCAGCTGAAATTAGAACCTTGATTATGAGCTACCGGTACTTATTCTTTCTTTAATTCCTTCCTTTAGAGAGAAAAAATTAGCTAAAGATGATGATAATATGTCAAAATCTCTGTCCTTCAGGGGTTAAAATTATGGTGGGAAGTTGTGCATATACTGTACTGCACAAGAGAGTACATATAACACACTCACTCCTATTCTGCTCAACTCTCCAATCCAAGAATTAACACATTTTCTCAAGTCTTTCTTCTACTCAACTAGTGAATTCTGGAACTCTCTCTCTCAATCAATCTTTCCTTTACCCTATGACTTAGACTGCTTTAAACTCTGTGTGTCCAGGCATTTCAACCCCAACGTCCCTTGAATTTGACTCTCTGTCACTCATTTTGCTTTGGGGGAGATACTCGTTACAGGAATCCTGCTTTTTTTTCTCCTTCATAAACATAGAAAAATACCAAAATATATATATATATCTATATATAGAGTACATGGTATACAGTATATTAAAGAACACCCCATTCTTAACATTAATCCTCCATTACAAACCCCAATCCACTAGAATATACTAATGAAAGCATATGATCCTCCCTGTATTTGAACTCGAGACACCACACCAAGAACATAAGCATCTAAACCATGACACCACCAACACAGTTAATATATAACTTACAACATTGGTGATGGTAACGGTGGACGGAGCCACAGCGATGGCCACGTTGCGCCAGGGTCGAGGGTTGTCCAGGACCATTTGGTCGATGGCATCGTTCAACACTTCCATACCCGAGGGTCGCCCCACCATCAGCTGACCCACAAACTGCACCTTCATCACCTTCTTTGGCTCCTCCATTGGAGTCGGGAAGGACTGGGCTGTTGGGGGCAAGAAAGCAGTTTAAGGGGAGGCAGACCGTTTGTTTGGTCTATTAATTAATTTATTCATATATTCCTTTAGTTTCCTCCCTAAACCTCCATCAAGCTTAGAAAAACACCCCCTAGACCCCCTTCAAGACAAATTTGTAAATTTTTCGGTAGAAAAATATCCCGACCGAAGGCCGGTTCATCTTAAAATTGCAGGCTCGCTATCGCTCGCCAGGAAGTAATCAACACCTAAATGGCACGAAAGGTCTTAAAATTGACAACGAAATGGGGCGAAAGGTGTTAAAATCGCCAAACTAATGGGCCGAACGTCTTATAATCTCAAAACTAGTGGGGCTAAACAATAGGGAGAAGGGGGTCCAGAAAAACGGTCTGCCTCCCCTTAACACAATGATTTACATGCCCTATTATATTTTACATTGTTCTTAACACTAATAACCCCCAAATGAAATTAATGAAAGCCTTGGCATAGTCAGTAGAGTGGCGGCTGCTGATCAAAGGGTCGGCGGATCGAGCCCTTATTGTAAAAATGTTATTGGTAGATGTCAAGCCCGGGCAACTTGACCTAGCGATTTCCTACAACTCCTATTGTTCATGGACACCCCTTCTCGGGAATTACGGTGTCTGGCAGTAAAAAAAAAATTTGATTCTCCCAGGGAGGTGTGGCGGAGTAGTCTTGCCACTGGACTGGTAATCCAATGGACCCGGGTTCGAATCCCAATATGTCAATGGGAAGATATTATTGGGATGGAATTTGTGCTGTACCTAGTTTCAGTGTATTACTACAGCACACTGAAATGCCAAAAAAATCATGTATTGTATAGTCAAATCAAGCTAAGAATAGAATATGAAAATCTCTTGGACATACCAAATAATCTCTAGTAGGCTATCTCTAACTTTGTTTCTATGGCACTGAGAATCATGCATGGTCAAATCAAGCTAAGAACAGAAAATAAAAATTTCTTGAATGTACCCAAAACCCCTAGTAGTCTATCTCTAACTTTGTTCCTGACACTGACTACCCTGTACAAAAAGTGTGAGAGGTGAATAGGTGATTAAATTAAAATATAAAACTTAAAAACAAACTCAAAAGTCACTATCCAAATTAATACAACGAACTCACCAAAATACAAAAACTATCGAAACGACAACACACCAAACAAAATCTAAATGTGGAAAAATGCTCGGTATATTCCTGTGTAGCGGGTGGACCTGTACATATATCTAAAAAATTTGGTAATGTTACAATATGTTTTTACATTTTACATTCATAAATAGTCCACTAATATAGGCTACTAGGTTAGGTTAGGTTAGGTTAGGTTAGGTTAGGTTAGGTTAGGTTAGGTTTTGGTTAGGTTAGGTTAAAGATATTGTTCGATGTTTCTTAGTAAATAGGCATCTGAAAAACAGTTCTACCCGCTTCACAGGATCTTACCAAATGCTCTCAAATTTATCGGAAATCAAACTTTGAAAACAACAAACTTACAACAACCACTCATCAGCACACCACCACACTCACTTGGTATGATCTGTGAGTGTCTCTGGAAGCGTCTGTGTTCTGTGGGCAGGTTGGTGGGTCGTGCCAGCCTCCCTCCGCTACCACCACTCCCGCCGCCACAACCTGTTATGGTAGTGCAAATATTAACCCCTTGAGGATCTTGACGCGTATTACAAGTGTATTATAGCTATAATTAGACAAAATGTTTACAGCTATGGACGGATCTGTGGGAATAAAAAGGGTTAAGACTGCCTTGATTAACCGTGTGACTTCCATATAGGCTACCCTTCCTAATTGCAATATAATCTAATAATAGCCAGAATAAACTGCCAAAATGTGTCATAATCCTCAAAGGGGTTAATGTTAAATAACTTTATAGAAACAAAGTGTATCATGATAACCAGGCTGTAAATATATAGTTTGAATACAGGTCTCCTTCGATTTATGATTGGGTTACGTTCCTGATCCCAATCTTAAGTATAAATATCGTATAGCGAACCCTAAAATGAATGGGGTAAATGGGGATGTGTTCTCGGACCAGCCAAAACCCAAACACAAACGCCTAAAAACCTATACTGTAATATTATCGTAAATTGGGGCATCGGATAGTGAGGGAGACCTGTACTGTATTGGGATGTTGAGTTGTCTCTGGTCTAGATATATTGGAGCTGGTAATACTGTGAATTAAGTTGTCTCTGGTCTAGATATATTGGAGCTGGTAATACTGTGAATCAAGTTGTCTCTGGTCTAGATATACTGTATTGGAGCTGGTAATACTGTGAATCAAGTTGTCTCTGGTCTAGATATATTGGAGCTGGTAATACTGTGAATTAAGTTGTCTCTGGTCTAGATATATTGGAGCTGGTAATACTGTGAATCAAGTTGTCTCTGGTCTAGATATATTGGAGCTGGTAATACTGTGAATCAAGTTGTCTCTGGTCTAGATATATTGGAGCTGGTAATACTGTGAATCAAGTTCCTATGGTTGTGTTTGGTAATGTTAGGGTTTTTGGTGACTGGGGAATGTTGTGGAGCTGTTGGGAGTAATGGTTGGCAGGGGTTAGTCTATTGGGAGGAGGTTGAGTTGCCTCTGGTCTAGATATATTGGAGCTGGAAATGTATCAAGTTTGAGCATTTCTTAACCTTTTGAGTACCAACGATGTGTGTTATACTTTATTCTAGCTATAAATAAACGATATTATGCAGCTTAGGAAAGATCTGTGGTACAGTAGTTAAAAAAGGTTGGTTGAGATAGTTTGAAGTCTTATTATTGCTAGAGGTCCTTCCTAAGCTGAAATCAATTGTCTAATAGTTGCCAGAGTATCATGGAAAGGACATCTCTGGAACTGAATGGGTTAAGAAATTTGTCCACGCACCATTATCACCGGGTTTGTTGATGCCCTGGTGCAGCGAGCGCTCAATCATAATCTTCTTGCAGATGTCCCTGAGAGTGTTGGCGATGGTGCGTGCGGGGGTGTCACAGCGGAACACATGGCACATATGCTTCCTCGACACGCGGTCACGGGCAACGTACGCAAAGTCCCTGGGGGGAAAACAAATACCGTTATTACATGGATTAAATAATAAAAAAATAAAAAAATAAATTAGTGGGAATTGGGCCTGATTATATAGATAGATAGATAGACATGGATACACTAAAATTTATGTTTCATTATTACATTTTTGTTTTAGAAAACTAACTATTCCCCCTTTTCCGAGGATAGAGGGGTTGGATACAATACAAATATTTGTACCTGTATTATTAAGTGTCTAATTATCTAATTACAACAAGGAAATAGTAAATAACAATATTATACAATGATTTTAATGTGATAGTTTCAGTAATTCTTTAAATTTTTTGCCCAAAATATATCATGGTCAGACAGCTGAAAGACAATAAATGGTATAATTGCTATATTTTGTTTATGTAATTGATGCAGTACTTTTTCATCATAATTTATAATATACCAAGTATATTAGATTTGCAGTAATGTCTGAAAACTTCTAGAACACTATTATCAATGAGAGAGTTAAATACAACACAAAATAACAATTACTGTTCTCCTAAATGGCATTATTGGTATTCTCCTATATGAAGTGAGGTATTAAAATAACAATTACTGTTCTCCTAAATGGCATTATTGGTATTCTCCTATATGAAGTGAGGTATTCTATAAATAGATGTGACTTACCAAGAATTATATCAATATCTTGAATCCAATATAAATGACACTCTATATGTATTGCAAATAAGTAATACCGAATAATCTGAAAATTCATCTGAGCCCCATTTCAAAGAGACACATACTGCATAAAGCCGATATCGCACGAGAGCATTTATGGTCAACATTCGATGATCAAAATTTTTCTGGCAACATTTCTGAAATATTTTACACTGGTATCGGAAACTAGACTGATGGTAGATGAATTTAAGTGACTGAAATAGTATAAATGTTGCCCTCATAAGCTGCCAGACCAGTGTTGAGGATAATTGTTGAGTGAAAAAGCGCTCGTGTGATACCGGCTTAAGTTGAAAGATCACATGCATATAGAAAGTCAATCATACTTAAATAATAAAGTATGCAGTGGTGTTGTAGTAACCAAGCAATAATATTACTTGTGATAAACAGAGTACATTAACATTCCTGGAGTGTTGAGATACAAAACAAACAACTGGTCAAACAGCTTTAAAAACCCATACAAGCAGGCATTGTCCATTCATTATAAGTATCGTCTGTATACCGACGTTGGCCTTGCGCACTTAAATCAGAGTTGCCAAGGTCCCGACGCTGGCAACTCTGCCCCGGCTAGCCGCTGCTGCCCGCTATTCTCGGTTATGCGGCTTTCCGCGGTTCCAGGTCGCTATGAGATTGTTTCTATCCTGTCGCTATCTGCGAGATCGCTATACTTAATTACGCTATCCGCGTGGCCCCACTGTAGGCCAAAAAATATAGACCACTAACCTCTATACCTAAAAAATGGCTAGAGTTATCGAGCTAATATATCTACCATTAGGGGAAGAGTCAGCCTGGGAATAGGTGTGGAAAGTTACATCCCATTTGCTCTAGCCCTTTTTGAGTTACAGTTAAGATTTCCGGCCTACTTATAATGAATGGACCATAATAACACACAACAAATGCAATATCTGTAAGAAGCATGATAATAATGTGGCTTAACACGATTATATAAATACTGGCAAAATTTAGTAAAAATGCCAGTGCAGATGCCTAAACAGTACTGATCAGAGAACCCTTTCTGTACTGGCGACATCTTCATTATTGATTCTAGCTATATTTAGACGATTTACTGATTTACCCGTACTGTACCGTAGGATACAGTGATAAAAGCCCCAGCAGTCCCAAGCAATGTGGCCAAAATGGCAGGAGAGACCACCTTTCCACCTCCAGAGATGAGGCAACACTGGCCCTCCCACCCTTCAGTGGGTCTCATATAAGCTGAGAAGTGTTGCCATAACGGGAGCAGTGCTTAAACGGTCGTGGTAACTGGTACAGCCTTGTACAGGCAGTTACAAGGAACGTACATTACTGACGACTATTTCCGTCGCTGGGACTGGGGAGTTACTTATCTACTGACGACTATAGTCGTCTCTGGGATTGGAAGGGTTAAGAAGGATGTGTGGTAGCAAAAAGGGTTAATTGACATAGTTTGAAGCCTGTTAATTGCTGGAAGCTCTTCTTAAACTAAATAGTTGCCAGAATATAATGCAAAGGATGTTACTGGTACTGAATGGGTTAATAAACTTCAATTTCAACCTACAAAAATAGTAAGAAGTATTGTAGTTCAAGAATTTGCTGAAACATGAACAATGTGTGCAAACAATAAGCTATAGTAAGTAAATATCTTGCACAAACTGCTACAGGAATGATTTTGATCTCATTTAATACAACTTACATTCAGATCAGTGTAGCAGCTTGGGGTCTAACAAATATTTATAATAATAATAATAATAATTATAAAAAGGTTCAGTGAGGTAGAAGATTGATATCCATTTTATGTCACTCATTCGGTTTAGTAATTACAAAGTCTAATATGGGTAAAGATATTCACAGTGACATTAATGCTTGAATGGAGTAATAAACCCATGTGACAGAATTTATTTTTTATATTTTTATTAAGACAAGTTTCGACTCTCTAGAGTCCTCTTCAGGACCCTAGAGAGAGTCAAAATGTGTTGTCTTTATTAATTTTAACTAATATAGTTCTAAACACCAATAACCCCAGTGAAAGTAATAAAAGCATTGATCCTCTGGGGATTCGAACCCAGGACACCACATACAGAATTTAAACATTTTAACCATTATACCACAATATAACAATATAACATTAAAACAACAAAACGCTTTCTTCTGTCATGTGGGTTTATTACTCGAAATCTAACTTAGTGTCAAGTCTGTTGATTCTAAGTACAATAGAGACAGCAGTTTACAAGTGATACTTTACAGATCAAAATTTGTTGACAACTAACATGTCGGTAAGTAATGTGACTCTATAATGATTCTGCAGACATATGAATATCCACTACTTGGCAGGGCATCATTGTGAACTGTTAGAAAAAGAAAAGACTGAATAATTGTGCCTGAGACACTGTTCTGTGGGTGCATTGTCAGAATACAGTACAGTATTATGGAGTATTAATAAATGGCAACACTAGATAGTACAGTATTTAGTTAGTTGAAGATAAAAATAATAAATTAAATGGAAGGCAAGTCCTCTAGCTGGAAAGTACAACAAGAGGTGTGTGGCTATACAGTACTGTATATTGTATAGCATAATACAAGAGGTGTGTGGCTATACAGTACTGTATATTGTATAGCATAATACAAGAGGTGTGTGGCTATACAGTACTGTATATTGTATAGCATAATACAAGAGGTGTGTGGCTATACAGTACTGTATATTGTATAGCATAATACAAGAGGTGTGTGGCTATACAGTACTGTATATTGTATAGCATAATACAAGAGGTGTGTGGCTATACAGTACTGTATATTGTATAGCATAATACAATTCTTCACGTAATTTAGTGTTGACGTGCAGTCACATGCTAAAGAGTCAAGTCTACAATGTGCTTAAGTCATGTGCAGACAGCAAAGGAATATACAAATGTATGCTAATGTAATTAAAAGACCAGTACTATGGCGATGGGCTGGTCTATCAGAGTGAGACCTGAGCGATCTCTGCCATACCCATAGCTTACTCTGACTGTTCTTTTTACTTATATATTTTCTAGATCTAAAGTGAAGGCGTCTCTTCCGTGGATTGACCTCCCAATCTACCAAGATTGGAAGCTAAAGCGTCACATTATTCCTTTGCCCCTCAACTTTCTCTTCATAATTGCTGAGGGGCACAGGGCCCTGGGTGGGGCTTTGGTTTCCCGGGCGTTTACGCACCCTCTCAGCTCCCCGCCATGGAGTGGCTTCGGTCACCCAGGCTTTATTGTGGTCGGCAGGGAGGGTTCTGTAGGGGCGCTCGTTTATGGCCTTGGCCTTACTCGGGGCCTTGGGGCTGTTCGGCCAGGCAGCTTGGGGAACAACAACAACAAAGACCAGTACTGTACATATATTTTGGGAGGTCTAAAGTTTGATTATAAAGTATTATATATTATATTATTATATTTTGTATACCTGTTTCTGAGACATCAAAATACGCTAAAGGGTATTTTTCCTTACATAACCTATTACTGAAATACATATCATATGCAGCAATTGTACAGGAGTGAACACAGGGGAAGAGAATGTCAAAATATATAGAAAGGATGCTCGTGGCTTAAAACGCAGCTAATATGCAATGCATTATATCTTGCATAGTATTAAGGGGAGTCAGACCATTTTTCTGGAAACCCTTCTCCCTCATGCTTAGCCCCATTTTTTTTAGATTATAAGACCTTTGGCCCATTAGTTTGGCGATTTTAACACCTTTCGCCCCATTTCGTTGTCAATTTTAAGACCTTTCGTGCAATTTAGGTGTTGATTATTTCCTGGCGAGCGATAGCAAGCCTGCAATTTTAAGAGGAACCGCCTTCGGCCGGGACATTTTTCTACCAAAAAATGTACAAATTTATCTTGAAGTGGGGTCTAGGGGGTGTTTTTCTAAACTTGATGGAGGTCTAGGGAGGAAACTAAAAAAATATATGAATAAATTAATTAACCCTCTCACGACCATAGGACGCAGAGGTTGCCAGATTAGCAATAAGAAATAGAATACTCTCACTGTTATAATTACCTCTCCAAAATTAGTTTTCTGCCCACAGATAACTCAAAGACAACTGCAGAGGTTGAAGTAAACAAACTAAAGGTTTATAGATACCCCTGACGGTAACAAAGGATTTAAAGTATCCCTAATAGGCTCAAAAATCGCGTCCGGATGTGAGAGGGTTAATAGACCAAACAAACAGTCAGTCTCCCCTTAAACATGTGGGGGTGCAGCAAATTCAATACAAAAGTGCATACAGGTAAAGGGAATGCAAAATATCAATAATGGGATGCAGACAACACATCATGCGAGCGTTACCTCTCCCTGGGGTGATGAGGCCGGCAGGCAGTCAGAGGAGGGGAGAAGAGAGACACAGTGAGTCGTCTACAGCTAACCCACACCATAACGTAGACACAGTGAGTCGTCTACAGCTATCCCAAGCATCACACCGCAGACACAGGCTACCCCATATAGGCTACCATACCCCATCATACCATAGACCCAGTGAGTCATCTAACCCACACCATAACGTAGACACAGTGAGTCGTTTACAGCTAACCCACACACCATAACATAGACACAGTGAGTCGTCTACAGCTAACCCACACACCATAATGTAGACACGGTGAGTCGTCTACAGCTAACCCACACACCATAACGTAGACACAGTGAGTCGTCTACAGCTAACCCACACACCATAACGTAGACACGGTGAGTCGTCTACAGCTAACCCACACACCATAACGTAGACACAGTGAGTCATCTACAGCTACCCCACACACCATAACGTAGACACGGTGAGTCGTTTACAGCTACCCCACACACCATAACGTAGACACAGTGAGTCATCTACAGCTAACCCACACACCATAACGTAGACACAGTGAGTCGTCTACAGCTACCCCACACACCAACGTAGACACGGTGAGTCGTCTACAGCTAACCCACACACCATAACGTAGACACAGTGAGTTGTCTACAGCTAACCCACACACCATAACGCAGACACAGTGAGTCGTCTACAGCTAACCCACACCATAACGTAGACACAGTGAGTCGTCTACAGCTACCCACACAGTGAGTCGTCTACAGCTACCCCACACCATACCAAACTTTAATTAGGGTGCCACCATAACCTCATACTACTATCCACACTAGTAAAAGTACTAGTAAAAGTGCCACCATAACCTCATGTACCTATACCAACTAATTTACATTTTAATGTCATTTTTTTCCAGTTCCCTTTTGACTTTTTTGTATTCATATTCTACTTTAGCTACCAAATTAACTTTACTGCTAGACAATTTAATGCAGCTTCAAAAGAGCGTCTTTGAGTCAATCTGTTAAAGAATGATCTCCATTAAGTACTGACTACAGGACGTTATTTTACGCCGAGTTAAATTGTATACTAAAACTATTTACAGTGTATTATATTGATGGAGCTAATATGGTAACACCAAAGCCAGGATATCTACATATTGTACACCACACATACACCTATTACTAATAAAGGATTGTCAATATTCTACAATCCAGAATATGTATCACTCTCACAGTCATCTGATACGGCCTCCACCACCTCTACCATATTTACACTAAAATACCTTTCTACTATATGACTAGAAACTTCTCTACCATTAACCCCCTCTGTACCGCAACATCCTTTTAACTTTAATCTGGCTACTATTAGACAATTTTATTCAGTTTCAAAAGGGCCTCAAGAAATGATCAGGCTTCGAATTATCTCCCTTAAAGGTGGGGGTGCATGAGTTGAGGTAAACATGGAAAAATAATCGCCAACCTGCATATAATTATCTTGTAAAATGCAATGTCACTGAAATAATTATTAACAATGCTATAAAGGATTTTGCGGATCGTCTATACCGGGCCTGTGACGTCACAGAAGTATCCTTTTCCTAGACTGGATGGTGGACTTACACTCCTGTGACGTCACAGGCCCGGTATAGACGATCCACAAAATCCTTTATACCATTGTTAATAAATATTTCAGTGCCATTGCATTTTGCAAGATAATTATGTACAGCTTGGCGATTATCATTCCATGTTTATCTCAACCCATGCACCCCCACCTTTAATCCTTTTTACTGCTTTAGATCCTTCTTAGACTGCTCAAAATCGTCTAAATATTGCTAGATTAGAATACAAAAAATGTCGCCGGTACAGAAGGGGTTAACATAATCCAGTAACACTTTCTATATATATTCCGTATAAGGCTATAGCTATAAGTTTCCATCCACAGAATGCATCACATAATCATTCCTGAAATTCAACTTAATAAAACAATGTAAGGAGGAAAAGTGTAAAGTATAATTCTAATCAATCTATTACAGATTTACAATGACAGCTATGTATGTAGCCTGAAAAAATAATCATGATGTACAAACTGTTACATCCAGTACAACAGCAGAACACTGAACAATAAAACTGGATAGTGAATGGTTGGGACATGAGGGAGTTTATAAACTTGTAACAACTTAATTCTGAATAATGCCTGAGGAAGGAAGGTCAGGGTAGGATAGCATAGAGGGGGAGGTGGTAGAGACAGGGAAGGGTAGGGTAGAATAGATCAGGACAGAGTAGGGTAGGATAGGGGGAGAGGGGATAGAGTGGGCCAGGGCAAGGTAGGGTAGGGGAGAACAGGACAGGGTAGGATAGGGTAAAAGATGGTCGAGTGGGCCAGAACAGGATAGGAGAGGACAGGACAGAAGATAGGGCTAGAGAAGGTAGAGTGGGCTAGGATAGGACAGGGTAGGAGCGAACTTGATAGAAGATAGAGTAAGAGAAGGTAGAGTGGGTCAGGATAGGACAGGGTAGGAGAGAACATGATATAAGATAGAGTAAGCAGAGGTCGAGTGGGCCAGGACAGGACAGGATAGGATATAATATGATAGAAGATAGGGTAAGAGGAGGTCGAGTGGGGAAGGATAGGACAGGATAGGGGACAACATGACAGGATAGGGAAGGACAGGACAGGGTAAGAGAAGGGAAGGACAGGGTAACACAAGGTACGGCAGGGCTAAACAGTCGTATATCTAAACTATTATATTATGGACCAAGCGTTGACTGACCTTCCGTTGTCCCTGCCGACCCCCCAGACCCTGATGGTGTGGATGGGCTGAGTGTTGAGGAGTGTTAGGTTCTCAGGATCCACCAGTTTCAGGGACCCTTCATCCAGATCCATGAACAGGTCTTTACCCTGAAATAAACACATATATATATATGAATGGTAAATATACACAACTTGTACTCATGGCACTTTAAGCACACATACCGCACTTACTCTTTCACTAGATCTGCCACTTGTACTCATGGCATTTTAAGCACAAATACCTCAACTAATGTTTTCAATACATCTGTATATATCCTACAAGTGTGCATGAACTTCCGATTATAATTAAGTAAAATCAAATACTTACCGGTAATAATACAATTACTAAACATTATCTTATCATAAGGTTATCTTTCATTTGTTTTCTATGTAAACAGAAGCTTTATTAAGAACTGATAATGTTTTACTCACATCGCCCCAACACCCCACAACATCCAGCACGTCTCTGCGGCCTCCTGACAGATCTACGATGCAGCGGTTCACGGCCTTGGAGGATCGCTCTGGTGTCAGGTCTTCCTCCGCGATTTCCACCCATCCCAACGACCGCACGGCAAATCGGATTGGTCGGCCACTGGATCCTTCAACAATATCGCTTCGTGCAGGGTAGCTGCGACGCCTTATAGGGAAGGAAAAGTAAATGTTATCTACCCTTCAGTGTAATTACAGGCAAGTTATCTGAATTGTATGACATGCATAATAAAAAGGTAGTACTAAAGCTATGGGCTGGATATTCAAACAATTTCCGGCACCTTATCTCCCTCTAAGCATCATATCCTAAATACTGGCATCGTAATTCCAGCGCCATTAATACTAAAAAAACAAGTCATAACTGAGTATTATAACTTATGATAGTCTAATTTTCCTGAGAATGAGAAGTTCTGACATTGTGGGTAAGGCATAATCTATTAATTCATTGGTTGTTATCCCTCTCACTTTGCCATTACTTATGCTATCTTTAAGGATCCTGGCTTATAACTTATAGAATCTCTCCCAAATGTTGCAACGATCCTAATTTAATCATTAACTGGATAAAATTGCAAATTATTATCAACCTCTCAGTACCAACTTACTTGTATGCGTTATCAACAGCAGCGGACCTGGGGCGTAGTTCTGAGAGCTCTGAGAGTGCTGAGGATGTGTTGCTGCGAGTCACGCTGCCACTTGTCTACAGGAACATAAGACAGAGCAATGGGATGACAATTATGAATATAATATATAATATATAGAACAAGATTATGAAAATTAATGTAAGGGAAGAACATTTAAGGCTAATAGATGTGACAAAACCAGTATTCTTTCATTAAATGATGAACTGGCACCTAAATAATATTTGTTTATACTAGTGATAGTTTTAAAGACAGCGTATATGACTAACTTCACAACTTCAGAAATGTGATTTTTCTGTGTCTAATTGGGGTACAATAGCTATGTTTATTACAAAAAAAATAACAATTGCTGTTCTCATAATTATGTATGTATGTATGTATATACTTAGGCAATTACCCCATAGCTGGGGGTAGCCGACTCGAGACTGAGCCCAAAGAGAAACAACATTTAAGGTTCCCATTCTTAGAGTCGGGGACCACTTTCGCGTTCCCTCGCCCCTTACTCTGTCTCGTCTAATAGGTGTAAAATACATACATACATACATATGGGTTTAGGTGTAAAATGTATAAATATATAATATAATGTTCTCATATAGCTACTAAATACTTGACATAAGTTTCGCTTTACCTGTTCAGCTTCCTTGTTACGTCGTTCAGCTCTGAGTGGTGCGGAGTTGGCGGGGCTGGAGTTGGCGGGAGGTGGGGCGGCGGTGGAGGCATGAGGAGGGGTGCGGGTGATGGTACCACTCTTGATATGCCAGTAGTATGGGCCATCATTATCTGAAACACAAACACAAACATTAACCCTTTCAGTATCGGTGATGTCTTATATTTTATTTCATCTACATTTAGATTTTTTTTTTTTTTATAAAGCTTTGGAAAGATATGTTGTAGCTAAAAGGATTAATTGAGATAGTCTCCAGCCTTCTAATGTGTAATGTCCTTCCTAAGCTGAATATAATAGTTTAATAGTTAACAGATTATAATGAAAAGGATATCACTGGTACTGAATGGGCTTACAATACAAAATATCAACTCATTGACTACTTATTTTCTTTTACCAACCATCTATGTTATTTTTGTCAAGAGTAGCAGGGTGGGTAAGTTACACTAATTTGTATGTATACTTTACTGCAAGGAGTCTCAAACCTATAACTCTGAACTTACCAAGGCTTATGAAGCAGAAACTCAATCACTAGATCACAAAGATGTTAGACATACAAACATACATAAAGTACATACATTCAAAGATTAATCATGACAGAGCCCGAATAGGGACAACATAACAGAAAACAATGAACACACAAAAACAAAATACAAATTCACACACATAAACCTTACCTTCGTGTTTCTCCCAACCAGGAGGAAGAGTGTCTTCTATAGGGACATCCATCTTCTTCTCCTCCTCCCCTCCCTCCTGCCCCTCCCCTTCCTCCTCCCCCTCCCTGTGTGCAGGTGAGGGCTGGTGGGTGGGGGTGGAGTTCTGGGAGCCACCGCGACGCTTCACTGGCAGGGCATACAGATCCTGAAACAAGGAAGGAGAGAACACATTTAGCTTTATTTCTACTGTCAAATAGAATATAATCAGGATTTTTTATTTTTTATTATTTTTTATTTTATTTAACCCTTTGAGTACCAGCGACGTGTGCTATATTTTATTATAGCTATATTTTGACAGCTTAGGAGGGTTGATTGAGAAATATTGAAGTCATATTATCGCTAGAGGACCATCCTAAGCTGAATAAAATTGTCTAATAGTTGCCAGAATAGGTTAAAAAGGACATCCCTGGTGCTGAATGGGTTAAAGGGTCACAGTACTTCCTCCAACAGTGTTACTCGAGGGACCATTGTCGATCTTTCTGTACCGGCGACCATTATCTAATTTTCTTCCGGCTATATTTAGACGATTTTGTGTAGTTTAAGGTGGATCTGAGGTAATAAAAGGGGTTAAGGGAGATAGTTTGAAGCCTGTTAATTGTTGGAGACCCATAAAAAACTGAATAAACTCATCTAACAGTAACCAGAATAAAGTTAAAAAGACGTCGCCGGTACAGAAGAGGTTAATAGCGAGGCTAAGCCTGTGAATACCGTGTAACAGTTATTTGAAGCACAGAGTCAGAGCACTGGGAGCCTTGGAGTTGATTTGAGGCAGAAGTTAGTATGGTTAACAGTTTATGCCACTGCTTACACTAGCTGCAATCAGTCTAACGGGCCAAACTAGCCCTTGATTTAGTTTAGACCAAACTAGCCCTTGATTTAGTTTAGACCAAACTAGCCCTTGATTTAGTTTAGACCAAACTAGCCCTTGATTTAGTTTAGACCAAACTAGCCCTTGATTTAGTTTAGACCAAACTAACCCTTGATTTAGTGTAGACCAAACTAGCCCTTGATTTAGTTTAGACCAAACTAGCCCTTGATTTAGTTTAGACCAAACTAGCCCTTGATTTAGTACAAGATCTTTCCTTGGATGGGTTGCCTGTGAAAGCTATATGAGTAATCCCCCTACAAATTATCTCTTATGGCATGCAATATTTACATGGGAAGTACAGTTGTTGTTGTTGTTGTTGTTGTCGTTCCCTAAGCAGCCTGGCCGAGCAGCCCCGAGTCCCTAAGGACTCTCCTTCTGTAACACTAAGGGACCCTATCCCTAGAGAGAATCTGTGCAAGATAAAGCTAAGTTGACTGATTTATTAGAGCCAATGAGTTTCTCTGAGTTGCTTTAATAAAATGCATAAACATATAAGAAACATAAAAATGGCATAAACAATACTGATTGAGGCTTAAGTGACGTTCCATATCTCTTTTAGGTATTTACTTAAGGGGAGGTGTTTAGTTTCCTCCCTAAACTTCCATCAAGCTTAAAATTACACCCCCTTGAGCCTCTTTCAAGATAAATTTGTACATTTTTCGGTAGAAAAATGTCCCGGCTGAAAGCCGGTTCCTCTTAAATTACAGGCTCGCTATCGCTCGCCAGGATAAAATCGACACCTAAATGGCACGAAAGGTCTAAAAATTTACAGAAATGGGTCGAAGGTTTTTAAAATCGTCAAAATAATGGGGCGAAAGTCTTAAAATTAGAAAAGCAATGGGACTAAATATGAGGGAGAAAGGAGTCAAGAAAAAAATCCCTCAAGTGGAGACCTCCCCTTAAAAAGTATGCACATACTGTAAAAATATTACTATGGCTGGTAAACTACATGGACACAATTACAGCTAAATCCCACAGCTATCGAAATAAGAGTATTGTCCTTGCAAGGGGGTTTATTTTTAAATACAAAACAACACTATATTGCACTAAATATAATTCCACATAAGACGTTGATAAGTTGCCGTACCTGTGTGTGTTCTGGCATCATGTGTGGGATGTGTGTAGGTGACTGTTGTCCAGGTTGTGAGGAGGTGGAGGAGGAGGTGGTGGAGCCTCCGTCAGTCACAATACCAGAGTCCACCCCACCTCCACCCTCGCCCTCACCCTCACCACTCTCGGGGGTTAGAACACACTTGTCCCCGCGTCTGCAAAATACAAACACCTTTATCAGTCCAAGGTCAGAGTAAGAATTTTCACGAATTGGTAAGCAATACGAAAAGAGGAAATTTTCAACAAAACATCACTATTAGGCTAAGGCTAAATACACAAAATTCACAAAGTGGTTTATAATATGCTTTCATTAAATTATTTAAGTGCATTGGGGTTTGTAATGGAGGATTAATGTTAAGAATGGGGTGTTCCTTAATTAGTATGAATGAGGAAAATGCCGACACCATTATTTATCTAAAGCCAGATACCAAAACCTCACAAATTGGTATCGCACGAAGGGGAAGATTTCTATCATATGCTCAATTGAATGGCTACTAAATTATATAGAATAGATATGCATTGATACAGGTTATAGATTTGAAATAAAATTGTCACAATACAAACAATGCCATCTAGATTATAATAATAGTTCATTACCTCCTTTGATGACATAATTATATTATCAATCTGATGCAAGGACTATATATATATATATATATATGTATATATATATATATATATATATATATATATATATATATATATATATATATATATTATATATATATATACAGTATATATATATATATACAGTATATATATACACACACACACACTAGCTGAGGTACCCGGCACTGCCCGGGGGGAAATCGAAGTATGGGCTGTCTAACTTGGGGGGTGAGGGGACAAAACAAAAATCGCTTAAAACCTATTCTGGCACCTCCTTAGTATGCATGCCAAGTATGGGCTCTCCATCTTTAAAACAGGGAGTTGGGGGGGCACGGGGCATATTCTTATATTTCCTATATATTAATTTTGAATGTCAGAGGGTCATTTGAGATAGACTTCACCCCTCTGATTCCTAGAGAGCGTTCGGAAACTGAATAAAATCGTCTAACGTTAGCCTGAATAAAGTAAGAAAAGCGTCCTCGTAAACTGAATGTCAATATTTTTTTGGCTATCATTAGACGATTTTATGCAGTTTAGGAAGGACCTCTAGGAATCTAAGTGGTCAAAGACAACTCAATTATGCCTCAGACTCCCACAGATCCTTCCTAAGCTGAATAAACTCGTCGGTCTAATAATACCACAAAAAAAAAAAAAAAAAATAATAATAATAATAATATATATTTTTTTTCTTTTCAAAACGTGCCATAATCCTTAAAATGTTGAGCAGCACTAGTCCTGGTTAGCATGTTCTCAGCCAGGGAGGTCAACAAGCAAGCAGTGGGTCGACAGGTGGCAGGCATCTCCAAACAGATACACTCTCACTTTCACCCAGGCCCTCACTCTGCTACTGACAGGACAATGGCACACTTATGACACTGGCACTGGCGTCATCAATAATTGCGTATATTCCCTCTAAGGCATTCTTTTATATTTGTTTTCCTGGCGTCATCAATAAATGCGTATATTCCCTCTGTGGCATTTTTTCCTGGCGTCATCAATAATTGCATGCATTTTTTGGTTAGCGTCATCAATATATGCGTATATTCCCTCTTTGGCATTTTTTTCCCTGGTGTCATCAATAATTGCGTATGCATATATTCCCTCTTTGGCATTTGTTTCCCTACGTGTATGAAGGTAACAGGACAATGGCACACTTATGGCACTGGCACTGACGTCATCAATAAATACGTAATTCCCGTTTAGCCATTTTTTTTCCTTGGCGTCATTAATGTATGTATGTATGTATGTATGTATGTATGTATGTATGTATGTATGTATGTATGTATGTATGTATGTATGTATGTATGTATGTATGTATGTCCCCATTTTCCCATTTGTTTTTGTTTTTTGTTTTTATTACAGGCTCACTTTTTTTCCTGTGTGTATGAAGGAAACAAAAGGCTGTAACAAATGGGTGACAGAGAGCCAAATTCAAGGTATATGTTGGGGTCAAAATACTTGGACCAAAAACAAAGTGTAAAGCAGTTCAAGTCATAGGATGAAGGAACCTTATTATACCCAGCGAAACAGATTTTTAAGGGCAGATTTCCACTTGAGGAACTTTTTTCTTGACTCCTTTCTCCCTCATGTCTAGCCCCCTTGCTTTTGAGATTTTAAGACATTCGCCCCATTAGTTTGGAGATTTTAAGAATGTACGCCCCATTCTGTCAATTTTAAGATCTTTCGTGCCATTTAGGTGTCGATTTTATCCTGGCGAGCGATAGCGAGCCTGTAATTTAAGAGCAACCGGCCTTTGGCCGGGAAATTTTTCTAACGAAAAATGTACACATTTATCTTGAAAGGGGGTCAAGTGGGTGACATTTTTAGATTGCTGGAGGAGTAGGAAACATACTAAAAACCTCCCCTTAACCCTTTGAGTACCAGCGACGTGTTATATTTTATTCTAGCTGTATTTAGGCGACATTAGGCAGCTTAGGAAGGATCTGTGGTCGTTAAAAAGGTTGTTCGAGTTAGTTGGAAGCCTTATTATTGCTAGAGGGCCTTCCTAAGTTGAATAAAATCGTCTAGCAGTTGCCAGAGTATGATAAAAAGGGACGTCCCCAGTACTGTGCGGGTTAAGGCGGGTGACCTGATTTTTTTTATTTCTCTCCTTTTCTCTCTTTCTCTGGCTTGTATCCATTCGGCCCCACTCAGCCAACTATTTTAAGACGTTTATCCCCATCTAGGTGTCGATTTCTTCCTGGCGAGCGATAGCGAGCCAGCATTATATGAAGAAATCCGGCTTCGCCGGACACATTTGTCTATTGAAAAATTTACAAATTTAGCCTGCTGTCAAACAAAAATAAAAAATATGCTGGCTCGCTACCGCTCACCAGTAAAAAATTGGAACCTGGATGGGGATAAACGTCTAAAAACAGTAGGCTGAATGGGGCCAAATGGATAAAAGCCAGAGAAAGATAGAAAAGGACGTCCCCGGTACTGTACGGGTTAAACAGGGTTAATTACCAACTCAAGTCCGCTAGCTAGCAAATAAATGCCAAACATCGCTAGAATAATGCCACAATCTCTACAATATCGCTTTAACCCCTTCTGTCCCGCGACGTCTTGTTTATAGGTTAGTAGAGCTATATATTTAGACGATTGTGTGCAGTTTAAGAAGGATCTGTGGTGGTTAAAAGGGTTAATTGAGAATGGTTCGAAGCCTGTTGATTGCTGGAGGCCCTTTCTAAACTGAATAAAATCGTCTAAGAGTAGCCAGATTGAAGTTGAAAGGACGGCTTCGGTACAGAAGGGGTTAAGGGGAGGTTTTTAGTGTGTTTCCTAGACTTCCATCAAGCTTGAAATTACACCCCCATGTCCCCCTTTCAAGATAAATTTGTACATTTTTCGGTAGAAAAATGTCCCGGCCGAAGGCCGGTTCCTCTTAAATTACAGGCTCGCTATCGCTCGCCAGGAAAAATTTGACACCTAAATGGGACGAAAGGTCTTAAAAGTGACATAAGTGGGGTGAAAGTTCTTAAAATCGACAAACTAATGGGGCGAACGTCTTAAAATCTCAAAAGCAATGGGGCTAAACATGAGGGAGAAAGGGGTAAAGACAAAAAAATCCCTCAAGTGGAATTCTCCCCTTAAATGGCTCAAATCTACAAAAATATCGGTGGGGTTCATGTTGCTCGATGAAATAATTGGCCTCTAGATCTAGCAATAAAAGTAGCTAAATTGGCAACACTAAAACAATAAAGAACCCTGGGTGTGGGGTGTCCCGAGTTCGAATCCCGGGAGGACCATATGTTTTCACGAGTTTATTCAAGTACATTGGGGTTTGTAATTGATGATTAATATTAACCCTTTCAAGCTCCAATACGCGTTTCTGTTCTGTTTTCTGGCTACTATTAAACGATTTAATTCAGCTTAGTAGAGGGTTGATTGAGATAGTCTTTACCCTTTTAATACCCACAGATCCTTCCTAAGCTGCATAAAATCGTCTAGTGATAGCCCATATAAACTGCTAAAATGCGTCACAGAGCTTCAAGGGTTAAGGGGAGGTTTTTAGTGTGTTCCCTAGACTTCCATCAAGCTTAAAATTACACCCCCTAAACCCCCTTTCAAGATAAATGTGCAAATTTTTCGGTAGAAAAATGTCTCGGCCGAAGGCCGGTACCTCTTAAAATACAGGTTCGCTATCGCTCGCCAGGGAAAAGTCGATACCTAAATGGCACGAAAAGTCTTAAAATTGACAGAAATGGGGCAACAGTTCTTAAAATCGCCAAACTAATGGGGCGAACGTCTTAAAATCTCAAAAGCAATGGGGCTAAACGTGAGGGAGAAAGGTGTCCAGAAAAAAAAATCACTCGAGTGGAAATCTCCCCTTAAGAACGGGGTGGGTGTTACTAATAACATATGACAATAGAATAACGACTTACTGTGTTTCTTCTTCTTCTTGGTTGTTGGGTAGTTGCTGCTGCTGTTGCTGTTGGTTGTTGTGGTGGTTGTTGGTGATGTTTTGTGTGTGGTTGTTTTGGTTGTTCTGTTGGGCCACATGTTCGATAAGGTCCGGTTGGTTGATGGTGGTGTAGCTCTGAAGCCCTTGTTTGCGGCCCATCCTGCCAACCTCGCTGTCTACCAGGCTGGAACAAAACATAGGATTTAGTATCATCGTAGAGACACATCACACATTTCATAGTCTCCTCATAAAAACACACTTTTATCATAAAACACACTCTTTAGTCTCAATATAATGCTTTAGTATCATCGTATAAACAAACTCTTTAGTCTTATCATAAAAACACACTCTTTAGTCACACCATAAAAACACACTCTTTAGTCACACCATAAAAACACATTATTTAGTCTTCTTATAATGCTTTAGTATCATCGTATAGACACATTCCATAGTCTCCTCATAAAAACACACTCTTTAGTCACACCATAAAAACACATTATTTAGTCTTCTTATAATGCTTTAGTATCATCGTATAGACACATTCCATAGTCTCCTCATAAAAACACACTCTTTAGTCACACCATAAAAACACATTATTTAGTCTTCTTATAATGCTTTAGTATCATCGTATAGACACATTCCATAGTCTCCTCATAAAAACACACTCTTGTCATATAAACACACTACATAGTCTTCTCATAAAAACACAATCTTTAGTCTCATCATAGCTTATAATATATAGTGAAGCAAAACGCACTCCTTAGTTCCATCATAGCTTATAAATAGTCTGTGAAACTAAATATAATCCTTCTAGTATCATGTTTACAAATACTAAGCGAAACAAAATACACTTCTTAGTTTCATATTATTTTATAAATATTCAGTGAAAAATATACACTCCTTAAGCCGGTATCACACGAGAGCTTTTATAGTCAACATTCGATGATCAAAATTTTTCTGGGAACATTTGTGGAATATTTTGCACCGGTATCGGAAACTAGACTGATGGTAGATGAACTTAAGTATTAGAGATATTTTATAAGTTGACCTCGTAAGTTGCCAGACCAGTGTTAAGGATAAATGTTGAGGGAAAAAGCGCTCGTGTGATACCAGCTTTAGTCCGTGAAACAAAACACATTCCTGTTTCATCATAAAACCACAATCCTTAGTCTTATCATAAAAAAACCCACACTCCTAAATATCACCATAGTTTACAGATAACCCGTGAAACAAAACACACTCCTCAGTCTTATCAGAGTTTACAAATAGTCAGTGAAACAAAACACACTCCTCACTCTTATCAGAGTTTGCAAATAGTCAGTGAAACAAAACACACTCCTCACTCTTATCAGAGTTTGCAAATAGTCAGTGAAACAAAACACACTCCTCACTCTTATCAGAGTTTGCAAATAGTCAGTGAAACAAAACACACTCCTAAATCTTATCACAGTTTACAAACGACTAAACAAACTCTTTCGTCTCATCATAGAAACAAAACAAACTAGTAGGGGCCGCAAGGTCTGTGTAGAGAGAGAGAGAGAGAGAGAGAGAGAGAGAGAGAGAGAGAGAGAGAGAGAGAGAGAGAGAGAGAGAAAGAGAAAGAGAGAGAGAGAGAGAGAGAGAGAGAGAGAGAGAGAGAGAGAGAGAGAGAGAGAGAGAGAGAGAGAAAGAGAGAGAGAGAGAGAAAAAGAAAGAGAGAGAGAGCGCGCGCGTGTGAGTGTGTTGTATTCATTAGGTACCGTACATAAACACCCTTTTTACTACCACCATAAGGGTCAGACTCTTCCACCACCAGCCAGTCATGTTTTATCAACACACGGGTCAAGAGGGACTAGTTTTTATCCAGAGATTTTGTAGTAAACACACTCTGCAAGAATCTGTGAATGTACACGAGAGATACTGAAGAAAATGCAACAAGACAGATATATTATAGTTAAATTAAGAATGAAGAGTAGGAGAAGGAACTAGACAGAAATCATACAGGATAACAGGCAAGGATTTTTTTTTTCATGTGAAAGAAGGGAAGACAATGAAAAACTGCCTATAATGAGTGTCTGGAGGTCTTTAACCCTTTCAATTAGATGACGCCAATTTAGTTTCACTCAAAAACTCATACAAAATGTATTCATTTAGATAAGGATCTATTGGTGTTGGAAGGTTTGCTGAGTTAAAAATTTTAATATAACCCTTTGATACACAGGGGTGCTTCCTAAGTTGTGCAAGTAGCTACAGTAGAATGTAATATAATTGGCGTCCTTTGATTGAGATAGTCATGATAAATACGGGGATCATTAACTCACCCTAACTCACCGCAAAAAGTGGATACTTCCAGGGAGATACTGAATGAAGGCCGTCTTAAATTTCTTCTACGTATGTTAGCATGGTGTGGAGATATTATCCACACAAATATAGATATACAGCGGTAACAATAAAAACACACACACACACACACACAAGGCGAGATGGGTATCATATGGTTCACCTAAGCTGATGGCTACCTAAGCCTTCGGGCGAGACGGTACCTTCTATAGTGAGAATGGTACCATACAGATCCACCCTAAGCCTTCGTTTCCGATGTCGCCAATTGGCTAAAATACAGACTACACACACATCCACAGCCATTCCAACAGTACATAAAACACTTAACATGCATTTCACGCAATACATTCCCAGTTAAGGAGGCGCGATAATAATTAGCTTAGCTCGCATTGCGTGGATTCCCCTTGACGAACAAGTAACTGAGTAACTGAGTAACACACACACACACACACACACACACACACACACACACACACACACACACACACACACACACACACACACACTACCGAGGATTAACCTCCCATTGTAGTAGGCTTTACCTGACCCTACCTGCACGGACTTGAACGCCGCTCCCTCTTTACCCTTTACCTCTTTACCCTGACCCCACCAAAACAGTTTTTGTATGTATGTATGTTTGTGTGCATACGTGAGCGTTTGTGTATACGGACATGTGCACACTTACTGCATGTTCTTATGTTCTTATATATTATGTGTGTATATGTATGCGTATGTATGTGCGTACGTACGTGTATATATGTATGTTCTGTATATGAGTAAGTAAAAATAACGTGTATATGTACTGTATATCACTTACTCTCATGGTTATTTTATGATAATTTGTATTCTGCACCTGCATCATTATTGTATTTATTTATTTTGTTTGTAAACTGAGCTTACCATCTTCATATCTGTACATCTCATGTTCATCCTCTAAATTGTAAAATGTGTATTTTCAGCTCATGAGGCTGCCATTCTTTAATAAACCGTTTATTATTATTATTATTATTATTATTATTACACATACACACACACACACATATATATATATATATATATATATGCAAGTAGAGTTGAAAATGCTGTCATATTCAACTCTACTTGCATTAAAGAAAATCTGCTCCCCAAATTCACACACACACACACATATATATATATATATATATATATATATATATATATATATATATATATATATATATATATATATAGAGAGAGAGAGAGAGAGAGAGAGAGAGAGAGAGAGAGAGAGAAAGAAAGTCAGAGCAATGAAAGCCAGTTTTTGTTCTTCCCTATGTGAATGAATGAGACGAAAGGGAAAGCTGCCTGTAACAAGTGCCCCCCCAGGTTGAAAGAGTGATAGATAACCATAATGTACACTAGAGGTAATTTAGGTGTGTTGGAAAGAAGTGTGGTGTGTGCTTATTAAGGGGGGTGACCTGTTTGTTGTTATTTCTCTCTTTTGATCTCTTTCTCTGGCTTGTATCCATTCGGCCCCATTCAGCCAACTATTTTAAGACGTTTATCCCCATCTAGGGGTCGATTTCTTCCTGGCGAGCGACAGCGAGCCAGCATTATATGAAAAAATCCGGCTTTTCTATCGAAAAATGTACATATTTAGCCTGCTCTCAAAAAACAGTTAAAAAGTATGCTGGTTCGCTATCGCTCACCAGTAAACATTTGACACCTGAATGAGGATAAACGTCTTAAAACAGTAGGCTGAATGGGGCCGAATGGATACAAGCCAGAGGAAGGGAGAACAGGAGAGCAAAAAAGCAGGTCACCCCCCTTAAGTGTACTGAAATGAATAGGAGGAGGAAGTGTTTGCGAGATTACTCTCTGTGTAGGTGAGGCACAAATAGAAACAGTGAGGGAAGCCAGGCAAATGAAACAGGAGTTCCAGCAACTCCTTAACATTATACCTATATGGCCTCCCCTGGGTACTGCCCTGCTCGCTTGGTGCCTACAATCTCCTCAATGTGATATATCCTGAGTGACTAAAGATATCTGCTAATAGGTTACAGTGAGAGATGTAGTGTAGGGCATAAAGGTGTAACAGACCAAATAGGGATGTAGGGAAGAAGGAGTCTGCCTCGTATGGGCCAAAGACCTTCTGCAGATTTCCATTTTTCTAATGTTTTCATGTTCTTAACCCCTTCAATACCATTACGTTATTTTAATCATATTCTGGTTACCATTAGACGATTTTCCTTAGTCTAATCTACCTATACGGCTCAAATGGGTAAACACGACCTCAATAAACCCTCTTAGTAACATGGTCCTTCTTAAGGGGAGATATTTAGTTTGGTCCCTAGACCTCCTTCAAGCTTAAGATTACACCCCCTTGAGCCCCTTTCAAGATATATTTGTACATTTTTCGGTAGAAAAATGTCCCGGCTGAAAGCCGATTCCTCTTAAATTACAGGCTCGCTGTCGCTCGCCAGGATAAAATCGACACCTAAATGGCACGAAAGGTCTTAAAATTGACAGAAATGGGTTGAAAGTTCTTAAAATCGTCAAAATAATGGGGCAAACGTCTTAAAATTAGAAAAACAATGGGGCTAAACATGAGGGAGAAAGGAGTCGAGAAAAAAATCCCTCAAGTGGAAATCTCCCCTTAAGTTGTATACAATCATCACATTCTAGCCAGCATAAATGGCAAAAAGCCGTCAAGGTACTGAAGGGGTTAAGTGGAGTGAAGACAGACAGTGTATCTAAGTGTCTCGGAATGTAGTACTCCACACCTCGCCAGGGACACTTCACGGCCGTCCAGTGGTGGGGAACTCCCGAGGTGGCTCGCGGCGGCGGGGACAGGCCAGGGGGGTGTTACGGGGGTGTTATAACCTTATGATCTCCAGGTACTCTTAAGGGGGCTCACCTCGCTTTTTTTCTCTTTCTCTCCCTCTCTCTTTGGCTTGTATCCATTTGGCCCCATTCAGCCTACTGTTTTAAGACGTTTACCCCCATCCAGGTGTCAATATTTTCCTGGCGAGCGGTAGCGAGCCAGCATATATATATTTTTGTTTTGACAGCAAGCTAAATTTGTAAATTTTTCGATAGAAAAATGTCTCCGGCCAAGCCGGATTTCTCCATACAATGCTGGCGAGCGATAAACACCTGGATGGGGATGAACGTCTTAAAACAGTTGGCTGAATGGGGCCTAATGGATACAAGCCAGGGAAAGTGAGAAAAGGAGAGAAAGAACAACAAAGCCGGTCACCCCCCTTAAGGGGAGGTGTTTAGTTTGTTCCCTAGACCTCCATCAAGCTTAAAATTACACCCCCTTGAGTCCCTTTCAAGATAAATTTGTAAATTTTTCGGTAGAAAAATGTCCCGGCCGTAGGCCGCTTCCTCTTAAATTACAGGCTCGCTATCGCTCGCCAGGATAAAATCGACACCTGAATGGCATGAAAGGTCTTAATATGGGGTGAAAGTTCTTAAAATTGCTAAACTAATGTGGCAAACATTTTATAGTATCAAAAGCAATGGGGCTAAACATGAGGGAGAAAGGGGTAAGAAAAAAATCCCTCAAGTGGAGACCTCCCCTTAAGGCTACCCCGGTATATAGCTGGATATGTTGATTGTGTAGCGGTCAACATAAACACAAAGGATAACCACTCATACACATATAGTCAATAACATTATTATATGTTTCCCACCAACCAACTTCACCTCTAAACTCAATTAATTAAATCAACAAATACATGTGGCACTCCAAGGACTCGAACCTAGGACACTCACATCGAAATTCCGCGCACTTATGCATTACGCTATCAAGACAGTTATCAAGATAGTCAATATAATAACAAAGAATGCAAGGTGCTGCTTTAGCTTGCTGTCTACCGCACACCCTTGGTCTACCGCACACCCTTGGTCTACCGCACACCCTTGGTCTACCGCACACCCTTGGTCTACCGCACACCCTTGGTCTACCGCACACCCTTGGTCTACCGCACACCTTTGGTCTACCGCACACCCTTGGTCTACCGCACATCCTTGGTCTACCGCACACCCTTGGTCTACCGCATACCCTTGATCTACCGCACATCCTTGGTCTACCGCACACCCTTGATCTACCGCACACCCTTGGTCTACCGCACATCCTTGGTCTACCGCACACCCTTGGTCTACCGCACATCCTTGGTCTACCGCACACCCTTGGTCTACCGCACACCCTTGGACTACCGCACACCCTTGGTCTACCGCACACCCTTGGTCTACCGCACACCCTTGGTCTACCGCACACCCTTGGACTACCGCACACCCTTGGACTACCGCACACCCTTGGTCTACCGCACACCCTTGGTCTACCGCACACCCTTGGACTACCGCACACCCTTGGTCTACCGCACACCCTTGGTCTACCGCACACCCTTGGACTACCGCACACCCTTGGACTACCGCACACCCTTGGTCTACCGCACACCCTTGGTCTACCGCACACCCTTGGTCTACCGCACACCCTTGGTCTACCGCACACCCTTGGTCTACCGCACACCCTTGGTCTACCGCACACCTTTGGTCTACCGCACACCCTTGGACTACCGCACACCCTTGGACTACCGCACACCCTTGGACTACCACACACCCTTGGTCTACCGCACACCCTTGGTCTACCGCACACCCTTGGTCTACCGCTACGGGACACTTTTTGTTATCCCGCATACTATGTACTAGGTAGCGCCAACAAACACGACAATAACCTTGATCCCTGACCTCTCCGTAACTCAAAACGGCCTAGAGCAAACTGGCTGTAAATATCCACACCTATTTCCTGGTGGACCCTTCCCAAATGATAGAAACGTCAGATTATTGTCAACTGGCTGGCGCTACCTATAGGCATTAGTACTAGCAGGTAGCTTGGATTATGTTTTAGACAGCTGACTTAATTTGTACATTGTTCGGTAGAAAACTGTCTCCGGCGAAGCAGGATTTCTCCATACAACGATGGCTTGCTGTCGCTTGCCAGGAACAAATCGATACCTGAATGGGGCGAAACGTCTTAAAACAGTAGGCTGAATGGGGCCGAATGGATAAAACCCAGAGAGAAAAAAAACCCAGGTCGGTCCCCTTAATTGAACTTATATAAGACCCGTAGACCCAATAAGGCGAGTCAGGTGAAATACGGGCGTGACTGGTGCTGGCCGAGAACAGCATTGGGAGTACCGTATTATATCCTTCCTAAGCTTCATAAAATCGTTCAAAAGTAGCTGATATCCTATTATAAGAACCTGACAAAAAGTGAAAGGGTTAACAATTATATATTTTTTTCACCAACCCACTTCACTTCTAAACTCAATTAACGCATTCAGTACCAGGCATGTCCTTTTTTCACCAACCCACTTCACTTCTAAACTCAATTAACGCATTCAGTACCAGGCATGTCCTTTTTTCACCAACCCACTTCACTTCTAAACTCAATTAACGCATTCAGTACCAGGCATATCCTTTTCTTCATATTCTGGTCACTATTAGACGATTTGATTCAACTTGGGAAGGACTTCTAGCAATAACAAAGCTTCAAACTATCTCAGCCCACCCTTTTAACTACCACAGATCCTTCCTAAGCTGCATAATATCGTCTATATATAGCTAGAATAAAATATAACACACGTCGCTGGTACTCAAAGGGTTAATGAAATCAACAAATACATGTGGCACTCCAAGGACTCGAACCTAGGACACTCACACCGAAATTCCTAGTAGGTGATGGGCGGGTACAGATACAGAGGGTAGGTCTTAAGGGAGAAGGGTTTATTATTCGGTCGATAATTTAATATATTTATTATTTTTGTTTCTAGTTTCCTCCCTAGACCTCCATCAAACTTTAAAAAAAAAAAAAAAAAAAAAAAAAAAAAAAAAAAAAATCCCCTAGATCCCCCTTCTAGATTAATGTGTACATTTTTCGGTAGAAACATTTCCTGGCCGAAGGCCGATTCTTCCAAATTTACAGGCTCACTATCGTTCGCCAGGAAAAAAATCGACACCTAAATGGCACGAAACGTCTTAATATTGACACATAAATGGGGCGAAAGGTCTGAAAATCGACAAACTAATGGGGCAGACATCTGAAAACCTGAAAACTAATGGGGCTAAACATGAAGGAGAAGGGGGTCCAGAAAAGCAGCCCATCTCCTCTTAAGATTTGTCAGTGCTATTTGATATGTCTTTCTCTTTCCATTGTTGACAGGAAGGACTAAAGGTGAAATAAAAAGGATAAGAAGAGGTAATCGCTTATGATTTCAGACAGGAAGTAATAAAGCTGAAATAGACGGGCAACAAGAGGCAATAGATAATAACATGAAACAATAAATGAAAACAAAAAAGTGGTGAGAAGCGGAGCATATGAAGGAAGTGAAATAGGAACAACACGGCTGGAAATGAACAAGTGCCCAAATCGGAAAGAAAAACACAGAATATTGGTGTTTTTCTATGTGAGTGAGGGAGACACAAGGCAGAACAGCGTGTAGCAAGTGCCTCAAACAAATTCCATAGGTATGGAGGGTGTGTGTGTGTGGGGTGGGGGGGGGGGGGGGGGGGAGGGGAGGGGGGGGCAAGACTCCTGACATTTACACCAACAACGCACCTCGTATGTCTGGGTTGACGCACCGTACAAAAACCCACTGACGCCATTAACGCCACATCGACCTCCACCCTTAGTTCACAGTGGGGAGGAAGGGGGAGGGAGGGAGGGGGGGGGGGGGCCGGACATGCCAGGTAGTGTGGCGTTGTAGGGGGACCAAACACCTACATTAACAATTAGGACACACGCAAATCAAAGAAAATGTCACGCCAAAGAAACCAGTCCATGCAACACTTCTCGTTCATTGAATACTATCTTCGCCACGATGAACTGGGGTATGGTGTTTATATATACAGTATATAACTATATATATATATATATAAAAGGACAGAGGAATGGGAAATGGGGGTGAGGAAACTATTTACAGAGGAAAAGATGAAGGCCAGTAGGATAGCAACAGGAGAGAGGTTGAACATACAAACTAATGAAAAAAGGAAATGAAGGCAAACAAAACACGCTTACTATGAGGACAAAATTATGCTGTTATGAAAGGAAAGAAGTAAAATATACAAAAGAAAACGGAAGGCTTACGTCAAAGAAAACGTATGAGGGACGAAAGGTAAATTTAGGGAAGGTGTGATGGAGTGGTCTTGCCACTGGACTGGTAATCCAATGGACCCGAGTTCGAATCCCGATATGTCAATGGGAATATATTATTGGGATGGAATTTGTGCTGTACCTAGCATCAGTGTAATACCACAAAGCCCACCGAAACGCCAAATAAATACCCACATTGTTCCCTGATTAAACATCACTGTACGAATATTCCCATATTCAAAATATGCAACATGGGGGCAATGCCTAGTGAGTTCATTGCTCAATAGGAGGCGTTCTGAGAGTGAGGGTCCGAGTTTGGGAGGTAAGACAGTGAAGCACTGGAGTGAGGAAGCTTCAGAGATGGGCCTGCTTCGAGCTATGAGTGGGCAACTAAGTCCCATGCATCCTGCGAAGGGAAGATGGCAGGGGCTGGTTGCAGCTAAAAGTGCTTCACATGTCTCACCCCCTAGACTGGAAGGAGACCTCACGGGCTTCACCGTTCAATGTACAACGATTGAATGTGCAGGCTCTCAGCCTATGCCCGAGAGGGAGTAGTTGGAATATAGAAAAAACAAAAAAATTTAGCGAGGAAAAAGGTGGAAAAGAAAAATAGATACAAATAAACCAGGCTTGCAAACAAGAAAACAGAATAGTACACAGCAGGAAGAAAATAGATGACTTAGATAAAACACATGAGGGATGAAAGGTATAATGTAGCGAGGAAAATTTACGAAGAAAACGACCAGACGAGGGGAAACAAGGGTAACCAGTAAAAAAAAAAAAAAAAAAAAAAAAAAAAAAAAAAAAAAAAAAATCCCCAAATAGAAGATATAAAAGACCAAGGAAACATTGAGCTATAAACGATAACACAAGAGGGAAAGGTCAGAACGCCAGACATATAAAAGGTTTAGGAGGGAGATAAAGGCAGGAAGTACGATGGAGACGTAGATTACTAAAGACCAGATAAAGAAAGAATGGAGGCCGATTAATAGACGATAAAAAGAAAGATCAATTTGGCAGTCAATAAAATGCCAATAAAAATAGAGAGAGAGAGAGAGAGAGAGAGAGAGAGAGTGAGTGAGTGATAACCTGGGTAGTGAAGCAGAACTAATGGTATCACAGACTGAATGGAGCACAAATCGGGCTATTAGACTTCAATACAGACAGACAGACACCGTGATAACCTTGGCCTTAAGGGGAGATTTCCACTTGAGGGATTTTTTTCTGGACCCGTTTCTCCCTCATGTTTAGCCCCATTGCTTTTGAGATGTTAAGACGTTCGCCCTAGTAGTTTTGACATTTTAAGACATTTTGCCCCATTTCTGTCAATTTTAAGACCTTTCGTGCCATTAAGGTGTCGATTTTTTCCTGGCGAGCGATAGCGAGCCTGTAATTTAAGAGCAACCGGCCTCCGGCCGGGACATTTTTCGGTAGAAAAATGTACAAATTTATCTTGAAAGGGGGTCTAGGGGGTGTAATTTTAAGCTTGATGAAAACGTAGGGAACAAACTAAATACCTCCCCTTAACTATGCTTTATTATATTTATTCATATTTGGTTGTTAATAGATAATAACTAGAGGAAGGAAACACAGACAAAAACAAAACGTTGAATAATTTACACTATGCCTCAATTACATAGAAAAAAAAAATGCCTCAATCACATATGAAAAAAAAAAAAAAAAAAAAAAAAATGCCACATCAGGGTTCGGGATTAAAATATTTAAAATCATCGAACGAATATTTATCTACTTCATTTAATGTTTATACTTATATGTTTTGTTTTATTCTTTAAACTCAAAATGTTTCAGAAAGTAACATCAAAACTATATTTGTATTGATGAACTAGGCTGATAGTATGATCAACCTTTGTTCTCAGCAACTATTTAAATATACTTAAAATTTTAATTTCATATACATAATTTTCGTCGAGGCAATAAATAAATAAAGATAGATAGATAGATAGATAGATAGATAGATAGATAGATAGAGATAGATAGATAGATAGAGAGAGAGAGAGAGAGAGAGAGAGAGAGAGAGAGAGAGAGAGAGAGAGAGAGAGAGAGAGAGAGAGAGAGAGAGAGAGAGAGAGAGAGAGAGAGAGAGAGAGAGAGAGAGATAGATAGATAGATATAGATAGATAGAAAGTTTATATTCAGGAACTATACAGTATACATAGATATACAGTATAGATACATTATAGACACTTATACTTATAAATAATATAACTATATAATATATTCTTATATAATCACAGACGCCAATAACTAAAGCACGGTGCAAAACAATGCACATAAATTTAGCTAAAACAATTATGAAAAAAAAAAAAAAAAAAAAAAATAATTATTAACAATGCAGACAAGAGCTGAAAACGAAATCCATTATTAGCATAATATTAAGGGGAGATATCGACTTGAGGGATTTTTTTCTGGACCGCCTTTCTCCCTCATGTTTAGCCCCATTGCTTTTGAGATTTTAAAGACAGTCGCCCCATTAGTTTGGCGATTTTAAGAACTTTCGACCCCATTTCCGTCAATTTTAAGCCCTTTCGTGCAATTTAGGCGTCTATTTTATCCTGGCGAGCGATAGCGAGCCTGTAATTTAAGAGGAACCGGCTTTCAGCCGGGACATTTTTCTACCGAAAAATGTACACATTTATCTTGAAAGGGGCTCAAGGGGGTGTAATCTTAAACTTGATGGATACCTAGAGACCAAACTAAAAACCTCCCCTTAACGAAAGGTAGTGCAAAAAATATGATTACTAATAAACACAACCCATACACTCCACATCTTATAACATCCAACACACACATCGGCGCCATTCTTCCGGACCCAATTTTAAACTGTTATTGGATTTATGAAAATACTAGTCAAGGTGATTCACATTTCTCCGGTAACACGTTCCCGCCTCTCATTCAAACACTCACACTTTAACCCCATTTAGTGCGGTCGTGGTTTGCTGGTATATATATCGTCGAGTCTTCCTAATCAGACTTATAATGTGTTGCCCCCCCCCCCCCCCCCCTCCCTCCTACTGGCAGTTTTAAGGGCAGGTTTTTAGTTTGGTCCCTGGATATCCTTCAAGCTTAAGATTACACCCCCTTGAGCCCCTTTCAAGATAAATTTGTATATTTTTCGGTAGAAAATTTCCCGGCTGAAAGCCGGTTCCTCTTACATTATAGGCTCGCTTTCGCTCGCCAGGATAAAATCGACACCTAAATGGCACGAAAGGTCTTAAAATTGACAGAAATGGGTTGAAAGTTCTTAAAATCGTCAAAATAATGGGGCAAACGTCTTAAAATTAGAAAAACAATGAGGCTAAACATGAGGGAGAAAGCAGTCAAGAAAAAAATCCCTCAAGTGGAGATCTCCCCTTAATAATCCACAAGGGTTGATAGCCTCTCCAGTCCTATTACTTTAACTAACTAACTAACTAGCCTTCGGTCGGAGATTATTCTGTCCATCCGTCGGCTCAGTTACGGATAAACTGTTATTACTGGGTTTATAGGAAGGGAACCTGTTATTATTCAAGGTGGTTCACATTTCTCCAGTAACATGTTCCGCCTCCCATCCGAAGACATACTTTTACCAAATTTAGTGCGTTTCTATTTTTCTGTTCTATTCTTGACTTTTTCTTCCTCGTCAGCGTTCACGTTTTTGGTTTCCGCATATCAATGGCATGTATACATTCCCAGATATCCGACCGTAAGTGAGTTTAATAAGCTGAAAAAGACGTCTGGAAGAATTGACGTTATGGTGAATATGATGTACGGTAATATTATGTTGGAAATCTCTCTCTCTCTCTCTCTCTCTCTCTCTCTCTCTCTCTCTCTCTCTCTCTCTCTCTCTCTCTCTCTTTCCCTCGCTCTCTCTCACTCACTCACTCTCTCTCTCTCTTTCCCTCGCTCTCTCTCACTCACTCTCGCTCTCACTGTCTCTCTCTCTCTCTCTCTCTCTCTCACTCTCTCTCTGTTGTGTATCCTCACATCATTACCATTATCTATCTATCGATCTATAATGTGCCTACTTTATATTCCTTCCTCATTCCTACCTCTCCCTTGATCCTCACCCCAGCCACACACACAGACTGACACACCCACACAAACATACACATAAACAGACACACACACACATACACATAGACAGACACACACACATACAGATAGACAGACACACACACACACATACACATAGATAGACAGACACACAGACAGACAGCCAGACAGATAGACAGACACACACACACCCACAAACACAGTCACACACACCCACACACATAGACAGACACACACACACATAGACAGACACACACACACCCATAATCATTTTCTGGTGATCCACTTGTGACTGTACCCAACCCGCCCATTTTAGGTCCTGAGGCCACGCCCATGAACCCACACGTACACGCCCACCCTCATGTACACGCCCTTCCACACATATACACCCCCTCACCCACCAACATGTACAATCGGGGGTATTAAGTGTTGTCATAGATTCCAGTGGTTTACGCTCAACAAGTGTTATTGGTATCTTTATAGTTACTGGGAAAAGTGTTTATCCCTGAGAGTATTGCAGGTCAGTGTCCTAAACTCTGTGAAATATCTGACAACACTTATTAACCTCGACTGTACATGCACTTGAGACAACGGAATACAAACAATGGAACGGTACGCTCTATAAATGTCTATGCTATTTGACAAGTACAGCTCGGTATAAATATGCAAAACCTATAAAAGTTAATTAAGGATGAACACTCCCACCCACCAAAGAAACCATTGATACTCCCTCGGGTTATGAGTCATCCCTTTGATATCAACATAGCATTTATAAAAAAAAAAAAAAAAAAAAACACACACACACACACACATAAAGCGTCTGGCCATAGATTCTTTATCATAAACGTGTTCTGTAATGATTGCCAAATAAATAAAACTTTGTAAAGGTGTTCAGCTTATCGGCAATAATCTTATGTCTTGATAGCGTAATGGTTAGTGCGCGGAATTTCGGTATGAGCATCCTAGGTTCGAATCCTTGGGAGTACCACATGTATTCATTAGTTTCATCGATTTAATTAATTAGGTATATTTGTAAGTTAATTGGTGGGTCGGTGATAATATGAATTTTCTATCAGTTGTACAGTATAATGCACCGTAAATGAGGTAATGTACAGTTGCGCACACCAAATAAGTAGTTCACCCATTGTCACCCGTTCTCTGCTCTCTCTCTCTCTGCTCTTACCAATATATCATCTATGACACAATAGGCTGTTCACCGTGACATTTATTGCTCAATTATTATATTAGAACAACATTTTTCCAGCAACCTTTCTGGGATATATTGCATTGGTACCGGCGACGTCTTCTTAATTTTATTCTTGCTATATTTAGACGATGTTGTGCAGTTTGAGAAGGATCTGAGCTAGCAAATAGGGTTAAGTGATACATACTGTATATATATATATATATATATACCTACGTACTCACACTTTCGACTAGTTTACCCATCAAACCAGTATCTTGCCAGTACCCATGCAATATCCAAATGCACCCAGTTTACCCAACATCTAGGCCCACCGATTACCTAAGCAATACCCATTCAATCTCCATTTCACCCAGTTCACCCCTCGCCTAATCCCACCTACTACCCACTACCAGTACCAATTCAATCTCCATATTACCCAGTTCACCCCTCACCTAATCCCACCTACTACCCACTACCAGTACCCACCCATTCTCCATTTCACCCACTTTACCACTTACACAATACCACCCACCACCCACTACCATCCATTCTCCTTTTCAACCAATTCACCCCTCGCCTAATACCACCCACCACCCAACTACAACAAATACCCATCCATTCTCTATTTCACCCAGTTCACCCCTCACCTAATCCCACCTACTAACCACTACAAACACTCACCCATTCCCCATCCACTCACCCGGCCCCCCATGAACCACTTAAGGGCCGCAACCTGACCCCTTCACCAGGTATCACATTCCGGCCCATTAATCACGGCCGACATTGAGAACAGAAGGGGGGGGGGGGGGGGGGGTAGATGGGGGGCTGGGGGACAAGGGAGGGAGGTTGGAGGGTAGGGTAGGATTAGATAGTAGGACGGAGGGGGAGGTGGGGTTGTGAGAAGGTAGTGGGGGTATTGAAGGTAGGATAGGATAGGACATAGGGGGGGATATGAGGGTAGTAGGGTGCATTGAGGGTAGGATTGGATAGGAGGGGGAGGGAGGGGTTAGGTGAGGGTAGTGGAGACATTGAGGGTAGGGTAGGATAGGAGAGGGGGAGGGGTTACGTGAGGGTAGGATTGGATAGGAGGGAGCAGGATACTGGGAGCATTGAGGCCTTTGAGGGTAGGACTGAATAGAAGGAAGGGGAGAGGGAAGGGCTGGGTGAGGGTGGGGGGGGGGGGGTGAGACATTTAGGGTAGGACTGGATAGGAGGGAAGGGAGGGGGGTGGAGTGAGGGTAGGGGGGGGGGACAACAAGGGTAGGACTGGATAGGTGGGCGGGATGGCGTGAGGGTGGTGAGTCAAACAGAACACATGCCTCTCTCTCCCTCCCTCCTCCTCCCCCCCCCCCCCCCCCGCCCTATATTAAGCCCCAAGGTCACGCCGGGTCCAGGATGTTAAGGGGGAGAGGGGCCGTTTTTCTGGGCCCCCTTCTTCCTCATGTTTAGCCCCATTAGTTTTCAGATTTTAAGACGTTCGGCCCATTACTTTGGTGATTTTAAAACTTTTCGTCCCATTTCTTTGTCAATATCAAGAATTTTTGTGTCATTTAGGTGTCGATTTTTTCCCTGGCGAGCGACAGCGAGCCTGTAATTAAAGAGGAACCGGCCTTTGGCCGGATTTTTTTTCTATCGAAAAATGTACACATTTACCTTGAAGGAGTCTTGGGCGGGTGTTTGTATATGTTTGATGGAGGTCTACGGAGGAAACTAAAAAGATACATAACTGATCAAATAAATACGCCCATTCCCCCTGTTAAACGTAAAACAAAAGAAGTCGCTCGGGAGAAGGAAGACAATCGAGGCTGATGACGGGGCAGCGGGAATGAATGTGTGTTTAAGGTTTTCCGCGTATTGTCTAAGATTATTTTCATGTTTTTTTTTTTTTTTCAACCCCTTATCATCCATTTGGTCTCGTTTTGTGTTCAACCCCTTATCATCCATTAGGTCTCGTTTTGTGTTCAACCCCTTATCATCCATTAGGTCTCGTTTTGTGTTCAACCCCTTATCATCCATTAGGTCTCGTTTTGTGTTCAACCCCTTATCATCCATTAGGTCTCGTTTTGTGTTCAACCCCTTATCATCCATTAGGTCTCGTTTTGTGTTCAACCCCTTATCATCCATTAGGTCTCGTTTTGTGTTCAACCCCTTATCATCCATTAGGTCTCGTTTTGTGTTCAACCCCTTATCATCCATTAGGTCTCGTTTTGTGTTCAACCCCTTATCATCCATTAGGTCTCGTTTTGTGTTCAACCCCTTATCATCCATTAGGTCTCGTTTTGTGTTCAACCCCTTATCATCCATTAGGTCTCGTTTTGTGTTCAACCCCTTATCATCCATTAGGTCTCGTTTTGTGTTCAACCCCTTATTATCCATTAGGTCTCGTTTTGTGTTCAACCCCTTATCATCCATTAGGTCTCGTTTTGTGTTCAACCCCTTATCATCCATTAGGTCTCGTTTTGTGTTCAACCCCTTATCATCCATTAGGTCTCGTTTTGTGTTCAACCCCTTATCATCCATTAGGTCTCGTTTTGTGTTCAACCCCTTATCATCCATTAGGTCTCGTTTTGTGTTCAACCCCTTATCATCCATTAGGTCTCGTTTTGTGTTCAACCCCTTATCATCCATTAGGTCTCGTTTTGTGTTCAACCCCTTATCATCCATTAGGTCTCGTTTTGTGTTCAACCCCTTATCATCCATTAGGTCTCGTTTTCATTAAGTTTGTTTTATTTCGTTATTCTGTACTTCTGCGTTTATTAACCCTTTCAAGCTCCAACACGCGTTTTTGTTCTGTCTTCTAGCTATTATTAGACGATTTAATTCAGATTAGTAGTTAGTTAGTTAGTTAGTTATGTAGAGCAGATTAACCAGACCACTGAGATTAGGAGTAGAGATATATGGAAGTCAGAGGGTTAATTGGGATAGTCTTTACCCTTTTCATTCCCACAGATCCTTCCCAAGCTGTATACAATCGTCTACTGATATCCAGAATAAACCGTCAAAATGCGTCATGATCCTCAAAGGGTTAAAGTCCAAGCGAAGTATAGGTCCGTGCAGCTGGTACATTATTGGTCTTGCTCCGAGGTGAGTAGCGAGGCGCACACGCTAACAAATATAAAAAGGGCTCCGTTATTCTAGAGGATAGATCGGAGCACATGCATTTGAAAAATAATTAGAATAACCGAGAAAGAGCATTTTGTAATAAGCGTCACCCTAATAACAACAACAACAACAACATAAGTAAGCCACCAATGCGCACGGACCTATCTATCTATCTATTTACTCAGGCCCAATCCCCACTTTTCCTATTTTATATAATATATATATATATATATATATATATATATATATATATATATATATATATATATATATTTTTTTTTTTTTTTTTTTTTTTGGGGGGGGGGGGGGGGAGGCGCGACTCAAGACAGAGCAAGAATAGGGACAACACAAATAACAACAGAAAACAATGAACACACAACAACAAAATACAAATTCACACACATCTAGGTCATCCAGGAGAAGACCCAGAGACCAGGGTCACCAAGGTCCCTCCAGCACTCGCCCGGCCCCCGACCACCCGGATAAATATGAATAAACCCTACCTCGGCGCCACAGCACAAAACCCGACTGACAACAATATCTATAATTGACGTGGACTGCTTTAGATAATACACTGAAAACAGCCCGTGAGTCAATAACAGAGTGGATAATAACGAGAAAGGTCTGCGAGGTTATCATAACAAAACTCGCCCCCCCCCCCCCTCTGGCAATGACGCTGGACCTGTTATGGGGAGGGGGGAGGGGGGGGGGGGTTATAACACACCACTTCTTTAAGGGGAGGTATTTACTTTGTTCCCTAGACCTTCATCAAGCTTAAAATTACACCCCCTTGAGTCCCTTTCAAGATAAATTTGTACATTTTTCGGTAGAAAAATGTCACGGCCGAAGGCCGGTTCCTCTTAAATTACAGGCTCGCTATCGCTCGCCAGGATAAAATCGACACCTGAATGGCACGAAAGGTCTTAATATGGGGTGAAAGTTCTTAAAATCGCTAAACTAATGGGGCGAACGTTTTATAATATCAAAAGCAATGGGGCTAAACATGAGGGAGAAAGGGGGTCAAGAAAAACATCCCTCAAGTGGAAATCTCCCCTTAAAGCCACGTTTTTGTTCCGCAATCCTGATCTGGCAGCTTCTGAAAGTCGCACTAATAAGAATTCTGTCATCTATCATTATGTCTACCTCCATCTCGATTTGTTTGAGAACTTGGCGACAATTTGAGGAGTTTAGTTTCCTCCTTAGACCTCCATCAAGCTTATAAGGGGAGATATCCACTTGAGGGATTTTTTTCTTGACTGCTTTCTCCCTCATGTTTAGCCTCATTGTTTTTCTAATGTTAAGACGTTCGCCCCATTATTTTGACGATTTTAAGAACTTTCAACCCATTGCTGTCAATGTTAAGACTTTTCGTGCCATTTAGGTGTCGATTTTATCCTGGCGAGCGATAGCGAGCCTGTAATTTAAGAGGAACCGGCTTTCAGCCGGGACATTTTTCTACCGAAAAATGTACACATTTATCTTGAAAGGGGCTCAAGGGGGTGTAATCTTAAGCTTGAAGGATATCTAGGGACCAAACTAAAAACCTCCCCTTAACACAAATCCCCATGATAAAAATCCCCACTAGATAAGGCATACATTACGGTCTATAGCCAAGTGTCCCGAGAAGGCCGATTCCACCTAAATTCCAGGCTCGCTTTTCCTCGACAGGGAAAAAATCTACTTTCAAATGGCACGAACGGTCTTAATATTGACACAGAAATGAGGCAAGAGGTCTTAAAAGCGACAAAACTAACGGGGCAAACATCTTAAAAATCTGAAAACTCATGGAGCTGAACATGAGGGAGAAGAGGGTCCAGCAAAACTACCCTTCTCCCCTCAAGCCTCACGCAAGACATACGAGAGACCTGTTTGAAGCGTCCATTATCGCTAAATAGAACAAGCCCCAAGCCATTGTAATTAGCGTAAATACCTTTCAAAATATTATGGGGGTTCACCAGCTTTTTTTTCTCTTTCCCTGGCTTGTATTCATTCGGCCCCATTCAACCAACTGTTTTAAGACGTTTATCCCCATCCAGGTGTCGATTTCTTCCTGGCGAGCGATAGCGAGCCAGCATTGTATGGAGAAATCCGTGAGACATCTTTCTATCGAAAAATGTACAAATTTAGCTTGCTGTAAAACAAAAAAATATATATATGCTGGCTCGCCAGGAAAATATTGACACCTGGATAGGGGCAAACGTCTTTAAAACAGTAGGCTGAATGGGGCCGAATGGATACAAGCCAAAGAGAGAGGCAGAGAAAGGGAAAAAAAGCGAGGTGGCGTCCCTTAATACACTGTAAAACATAAAATAGAACAACAAGCCCCAAGCCATTGTAATTAGCGTAAATACGTTTGAAAATATATTAAAGCGTTTTGCCAATTACACGATGAGAAACTTGTTGGCCAGAAAAAGCAGTTGTCTTGGGTGGGTGCACTTGCTTAAGGGGGTATCCTGTTTTTTGTTATTTCTGTCCTTTTCTCTCTCTTTCTCTGGCTTGTATCCATTTGGCCCCATTCAGCCAACTATTTTAAGACGTTTATCCCCATCTAGGTGTCAATTTCTTCCTGGCGAGCGATAGCGAGCCAGCATTATATGAAGAAATCCGGCTTCGCCGGAGACATTTTTCTATCGAAAAATGTACAAATTTATCCTGCTGTCAAAAAAAAAATAAAAAAAAATGCTGGCTCGCTACCGCTCACCAGTAAAAAATGGACACCTGGATGGGGATAAATGTCTTAAAACAGTAGGCTGAATGGGGCCAAATGGATACAAGCCAGAGAAAGATAGAAAAGGACAGAACCAAAACAGGTCACCCCCCACTTAACTGCTTAAGGGGGTTCCCCTTCTCCCTCATGTTTAGCCTAATTAGCTTTCAGATTTTAAGATGTTCGCCCCATTAGTTGATCGACTTTAAACACTTTCGTCCCATTTGTATATCAATATCAAGACCTTTCGTGCCATTTTACCTGTCGATTTGGTTCATGACGAGCGATAACGAGCCTGTAATTAGGAGGAACCGTCCCGACCGAAAAATGTACAAATTGATCTTATCTATAGGGAGTGGTTCCTTAAGCTTGATGAAGGTCTAGCGAGGAAAGTAAAACAAAAATGTATATATAAATTATACAATAGTTTGTGTGCCTGCTATCATGTGTTTAAGGGGAGGTATTTAGTTTGTTCCCTAGACCTCCATCAAGCTTAAAATTACACCCCCTTGAGTCCCTTTAAGGGGAGGTATTTAGTTTGTTCCCTAGACCTCCATCAAGCTTAAAATTACACCCCCTTGAGTCCCTTTCAAGATAAATTTGTAAATTTTTCGGTAGAAAAATGTCCCGGCCGAAGGCCGGTTCCTCTTAAATTACAGGCTCGCTATCGCTCGCCAGGATAAAATCGACACCTGAATTGCACGAAAGGTCTTAAAATATGGGGTGAAAGTTCTTAAAATCGCTAAACTAATGGGGCAAACGTTTTATAATATCAAAAGCAACGGGGCTAAACATGAGGGAGAAAGGGGGTCAAGAAAAAAAAAAAAAAAAAGTCCCTCAAGTGGAGATCTGCCCTTAATACGTGTGAATGATGACCAGCGTTTGACCTACACACATCGTAATGTACTGTACTGCTCCCATTGTGTTCATCGTATTATTAGGTTCTCTAATGACACATAGACCGGTACACCAAAACCACACACTTAAGGGGGGGGTCATATTTTTTTTTTTTTTTTTTTTTTTATCTTTCTCTCATTTTTTTTCCCTGGCTTGTATCCATTCGGCCCCTTTCAGCCAACTGTTTTAAGACGTTTATCCCCATCCAGGTGTCGCTTACTCAAGGCTGCTACATTAATAACAGCACACTTAATAACAGCACACTTAACCAAGCTTACTCAAGGCTGCTACATTAATAACAGCACACTTAATAACAGCACACTTAATAACAGCACACTTAATAACAGCACACTCAACAACAGCACACTCAACCAAGCTTACTCAAGGCTGCTACATTAATAACAGCACACTTAATAACAGCACACTTAATAACAGCACACTTAACCAAGCTTACTCAAGGCTGCTACATTAATAACAGCACACTTAAT
This sequence comes from Paralithodes platypus, assembly GCA_032716605.1. Lineage (NCBI taxonomy): Eukaryota > Metazoa > Arthropoda > Malacostraca > Decapoda > Lithodidae > Paralithodes > Paralithodes platypus. The sequence continues at coordinate 54,619,501 of CM064519.1, forward strand.
AACAGCACACTTAATAACAGTACACTCAACCAAGCTTACTCAAGGCTGCTACATTAATAACAGCACACTTAATAACAGCACACTTAATAACAGCACACTTAATAACAGCACACTCAACCAAGCTTACTCAAGGCTGCTACATTAATAACAGCACACTTAATAACAGCACACTTAATAACAGCACACTTAATAACAGCACACTCAACCAAGCTTACTCAAGGCTGCTACATTAATAACAGCACACTTAATAACAGCACACTCAAGGCTGCTACATTAATAACAGCACACTTAATAACAGCACACTTAATAACAGCACACTCAAGGCTGCTACATTAATTTTGTAATAATAACCCATTATAACCATAAGCAAGATCATAACCCATAACCCATAACCTGCTTAAGGGGAGATTTCCACTTGAGGGATTTTTTTTCTGGGACCCCTTTCTCTCTCATGTTTAGCCCCATTGCTTTATATATTTTAAGACGCTCGCCCCCTTTAGTTTGGCGATTTTAAGAACTTTCGCCCCATTTCTGTCAATTTTAAGAACTTTCGTGCCATTTAGGTGTCAATTTTTTCCTGGCGAGCGATAGCGAGCCTGTAATTTGAGAGGAACCGGCCATTTTTCTACCGAAAAATGTACAAATTTATCTTGAAAGGGGGTCTAGGGGGGTGTAATTTTAAGCTTGATGGAGGTCTAGGGAAGAAAGTAAATACCTCCCCTTAACCCCTTCAATACGATGGAGTCATATCAATTTAATCTGGCTAAAATTTATCAGTTTTATTCGTCTTGGGAAGGTCTCTAGGAATCGAAGGGGTGTAAAACCATCCCAGTGAACAAACCCCTGTGACTCCCGTACGGGGGTCTTGGGGGGGGTATTTCCTAAGCTTGATGGAAGTCTAGGGAGGGGGGGGGAGGGGGGGGGGGGGAACCCAATACATGAAAAACCTTAAGGGGAGATTTCCACCTGGAGGATTTTTTTCTGAACCTCTTTCTCCCTCATGTTTAGCCCCATTGCTTTTGATATTTTAAAACTTTCGCCCCATTAGTTTGGCGATTTTAAGCACTTTCGCCCCATTTCTGTCGATTTTAAGACATTTCGTGACATTTAGGTGTCGATTTTTTCCTGGCGAGCGATAGCGAGCCTGTATTTTAAGAGGAACCGGCCTTCGGCCGGGAAATTTTTCTACCGAAAAATGTACAAATGTATCTTGAAAGGGGGTCCAGGGGTGTAATTTTAAGTTTGATTGATGTCTAAGGAACGAACTAAAAACCTCCCCTTAACCAATTCTGCATAACTTTAAAGGGAGGTTTTTAGTTTGTTTCCTACTCCTCCAGCAATCTTAAAATGTCACCCCCTCGAACCCCTTTCAAGATAAATTTGTACATTTTTCGGTAGAAAAATGTCCCGGCCGAAGGCCGGTTCCTCTTACATTACAGGCTCGCTATCGCTCGCCAGGAAAAAATTGACCCCTAAATGACACGAAAGATCTTAAAATTGACAGAAATGGGGCGAAAGTTCCTAAAATCGCCAAACTAATATTATATATAAACCAATAAATTAATAAATATTTACCAATTCTGTCATAACTTTAACCCTAGTGCGCTCTAGCCACAACGTGCCTTACTTAACCTTGCCCCCCCCTCCCCCACACACACACACACTACCTAGCTAATACTCTCACCACCAAGGACACTTTTTGTCAGTCGGTTAGGGTTCGGGGATGGTCCTATCTCGGTTCTACATTGCCATTTAACGTACGGTGGCGCTAATAAGTCATGTCCCGGCACCAATTATCTTTGGATCAATAATTGGTATCCGGCATATTTACACATGATTTCTTCTTTTTGAGTGAGTCATACAACCATGTTCCTACACTTACCCCCCCTATTCAACATCTGACAGACATTAATACAGCACAGAGAGAGCCAAACGTAATGGCAGCTGAGACATGACTTATTAGCGCCACTGTACCACCTATAACATTACTCGCATCGTATTACACAGTACACGCAATTACGAATACCTGCTTCTTGAACTGTTCCAAGCTCCGTCGTGTGCCCAGACCTTCTTGCCCTAACGTACCTTCGAATCTGGCTCTCTAGCATTCTTTCAACTTTGGGGAGGGGAGGGGCGGGGAGGGGCGGGGTGGGTGGGGGTAGGGGTGTGTGTGTGGGGGAGGGGGGGACACTTCTACAACCAAGATACGCCCCCCCCCCCCCTCCCTGTACTGGATGTTGGACCCTGACCTTGGCCACACCCCTGGACGCTGTTTGACCCTTGACATTCGCCCTATAATTAGTTTTGAGATTTTAAGATAACTACCCCATTAGTTTGACGATTTTAAGACCTTTCGTGCCATTTAGGTGTCGAATTTATCCTGGCGAGCGAGAGCGAGCCTACAATTTTCGAGGAATCACCCTTCGGCCAAGGCATTTCCTACCGAAAAATGAACAAATTAGTCTCGAAATGGGGCCTTGGGTTGTTAGAGGTCTAGGAAGGAAACTAAAAACAAAAAATAATTATAACTTTAAATAACAAATTATACAGTGGTTCAGTACATGGAATAAAACACAAAAACACAAAAAGATATGTATTGTATTGAAAGGGTAGCCTATACGCCAAGCTCCCTAGTATGTTGGACCCTAACCTTGCCACACCCTGGACGCTGTTTGACCTATGACTTATATAAACACACACACGAACCAGGCTTACTAATACACATACACAATACACACACACATATATACACACACACGAACCAGGCTTACTAATACACACACACATATATATACACACACACGAACCAGGCTTACTAATACACACACACAATACACACACACACATATATACACACACACGAACCAGGCTTACTAATACACATACACAATACACACACAGACATACACACACACGAACCAGGCTTACTAATACACACACACAATACACACACACACATATACAACACACACGAACCAGGCTTACTAATACACACACACATATATACACACACACGAACCAGGCTTACTAATACACACACACACATATATACACACACACGAACCAGGCTTACTAATACACACACACAATACACACATATATACACACACGAACCAGGCTTACTAATACACACACAATACACACACACGAACCAGGCTTACTAATACACACACACACATATATATACACACACGAACCAGGCTTACTAATACACACACACACATATATACACACACACATAGTTGTATTGAAGAGTGTGTGTGTTTGGTAGGGAAGGTATAATATAAGCCACCTCCCTAGTATGTTGGACCCTAACCTTGCCACAACCCTGGACGCTGTTTGACCCTTGACTTATATATATATATAGAACACACACACGAGTATTATTAACCAGACTTACTAATACACATACACAATACACACACACACACACACACACACACACACACACTACTGTCAGTTTATCCACGACCCTCTCTTGTCAGGATTTGATCTCACTTAAGGGGAGGTTTTTAGTGTGTTTCCTAGACTTCCATCAAGCTTGAAAATACACCCCCTTGACCCCCTTTCAAGATAAATTTGTACATTTTTCGATAGAAAAATGTCCCGGCCGAAGGCCGGATCCTCTTAAATTACAGGCTCGCTTTCGCTCGCCAGGAAAAAAATCGAAAATTTGGGACGAAAGGTCTTAAAAGTGACATAAATGAGGTGAAACTTCTTAAAATCGACAAACTATTGGGGCGAACGTCTTAAAATATCAAAAACAATGGGGCTAAACATGAGGGAGAAAGGGGCAAAGAAAAATATCCCTCCAGTGGAAATCTCTCCCCTTAACCCTTATCACTAACCACAGAGCCTTCTTAAACTGCATAACAATTCGTCTAAATATTATTATAGCTAGAATATAATTAAACACACGTCGCTGGTACAGAAGGGGTTAAGCTGATCATTGTTGTATAAAATTGATGCGTTTCTTTTATTCAGACTATCGGTAGACAATTCTTCTTCTATTCAGTTTAGGAAATAATGGTGTGATCCTAAGAGTTTTTTAAGGGGGGTGACCTGCTTTTTGTTATGTCTGTCCTTTTCTCTCTTTCTCTGGCTTGTATCCATTTGGCCCCATTCAGCCTACTGTTTTAAGACGTTTATTCCCATCTAGGTGTCGATTTCTTCCTGGCGAGCGATAGCGAGCCAGCATTATATGAAGAAATCCGGCTTCGCCGGAGACATTTTTCTATCGAAAAATGTACAAATTTAGCCTACTGTCAAACAAAAATAAAAAATATGCCAACTCGCTATCGCTCACCAGTAAAAAATTGACACCTGGATGGGGATAAACGTCTTAAAACAGTAGGCTGAATGGGGCCAAATGGATACAAGCCAGAGAAAGATAGAAATGGACAGAACAAAAACAGGTCACCCCCCTTAACCGAGATAGCCTGTAGGTCGGTCAGTCCAAGAGGTCCTTCCCATGCTGAATAAAATCGTTCAATAATATATAGAAAGGCGTCATTGTAAACTGAAAGGGTTAAACACTAAATACCTTATAGTTAACAATGTAGGGATTACATGTAGGGATTACATGTAGGGATTACGAGTTGTCAACTTGTGGAATGGGCTTCCCCGAGACGTTATAGACTGCAGCACCGTTGATTCATTTAAACTCCGCCTAGACAAATAGCTCGCATCAAACCCGCGACTGACTGCGTTCGTAAATGAATAACTTTATTTTATCCCCCCCTCAGTAACTAACCCATCTGTCCTCTACTAACTTCCTAATCCTGCCGCGGACATTAGTTCCAGGGCAGTAGTTCCCTTTCCAATGTTCCCTTACCCACTCTAAACCACTGTTTGGACACTTGATCCTCAGTGTTTTGGAGCACAAGCAGCCTAGAAGGGTCACTAGACCTGTTGTTGCTTGATTTCCTTTGTACTCCTTTGTACATAAGGCAGTGCTATAAGCTTAGGGTGTGGTCTATAGCTTCCTAGTAGTTTATTATAGCTGTCTACCCGCTCTCCCACACTCCATACCCATATCCTCCACCTACAGCTATGTACAGTCGCGGACTAGTATACATGCACAAGGTTTGGGTACTGCAAGGTTATATTATTACATCTTGCAATGAGGTAACAGAAAATATGACTTCTCTCACAAGATTCGAACATAAAATAAATAAATAAATAGATAAATAAATAAATAAATAAATAGATAAATAAATAAATAATAAATAGATAAATAAATAAATAAATAAACTAAATAATAACTAAATAAATAAATTAAAAATAATAAATATATAAATAGATAAATAGAGATAAATAAATAAAGATAATAATAAATAAATAGATAAATAATAAACATAAATAAATAATAGATAGATAAATAAATAATAGATAGATAAATAAATAATAGATAGATAAATAAATAATAGATAGATAAATAAATAAATAATAGATAGATAAATAAATAATAGATAGATAAATAAATAGATAAATAAATAAATAAATAGATAAATAAATAAATAATAAATAAATAATAGATAAATAAATAATAAATAAATAGATAAATAAATAAATAGATAAATAAATAAATAAATAGATAAATAAACAAACAATACAAAATATAACAATAACAAAAATAAAATCAAAAATAAAAATATAACACAAAAGTATTGAAATCAATTAGCTTTAGCGTACCCAATCACCTCTAACCCCCCCCCCCCCCTCACAGCCAACCCTTCCCCCTTCCTTGTATTGTGTATGGTAGGGCATAGGCTAGTCTATAAAGTCTATATCGTATTTCCCGGCTATTTTTCGATGAGCAACTTTTCTCTCGTATTATTTTGAGGCATATTCGCATTGACACCGGAAACTAGATCGCAGTTAGATTAGGTTAGGTTAGGTTAGGTTAGGTCAGGTTAGGTTAGGTTAGGTTAGGTTAGATTAGGTTAGGTTAGGTTAGATTAGGTTAGGTTAGGTTAGGTTAGGTTAGGTTAGGTTAGATTAGATTAGGTTAGGTTAGGTTAGGTTAGATTAGGTTAGGTTAGGTTAGGTTAGATTAGGTTAGGTTAGGTTAGGTTAGGTTAGATTAGGTTAGGTTAGGTTAGGTTAGGTCAGGTCAGGTCAGGTCAGGTTAGGTTAGGTTAGGTTAGGTTAGATTAGGTTAGGTTAGATTAGGTTAGTTTAGGTTAGGTTAGGTTAGGTTAGGTTAGGTATGGAACTTAAATTTTGAACCTGCCAGCCAACAATTGCTCGTAAAAATTGAGGAAAAAATCGCTCGTGTGACACCGGATTTAGTGTACCCTAGCAACTCTAACCCCCCCCCCCCCCCCTATTGTGTAGTAGGGTATAGTCTGCAATGATAGGTCCATCCACTTGATTCTTAATTAACCTCTTCAACCACACCAAGATTTCCGTATTTGTTCACTGCTACGACCATTTGATTGCATTCAGCTTAGAAGGAAATCCGAAAATCGAATGGTTAAGGGGAGGTTTTTAGTTCGTTCCCTAGAATTCCATCAATCTTAAAATTACACCCCCTACACCCCCTTTCAAGATAAATTTGTACATTTTTCGGTAGAAAAATGTCCCGGCTGAAAGCCGGTTCCTCTTAAATTACAGGCTCGCTATCGCTCGCCAGGATAAAATCGACACCTGAATTGCACGAAAGGTCTTAATATGGGATGAAAGTTCTTAAAATCGCTAAACTAATGGGGCAAACGTTTTATAATATCAAAAGCAATGGGGCTAAACATGAGGGAGAGAGGGGTCAAGAAAAAAATCCCTCAAGTGGAGATCTGCCCTTAACCAATCAATCAATCATCTAATTCTGACTTGTCCTTCCTAAGTTAATTATAGTCGTATGAAGGTAACTATAGGTAGCGCCAACGAACTTGATAATAATCTGGATCCCTTAACTTCTTATAACTCGAAATGAATGAAAGCAATCGGACTGACGTTTCTATCGTGTGGGAAGAGTCCACCAGGAAATAGGTGTGGATTTGTATGGCCAGTTTGCTCTAGGCTCTTTTGAGTTACAGAGAGGTCAGGGATCAAGATAACTGTCAAGTTCGCTGGCACTACCTACAGTATAGCACAAAATGACGTCATATGATTGAAAATAAAATAAAAAAATGCCATGTTGCATATCTCGCGCGGTATTTTTGTATAAACTGAACCAAATCGTCTAATAGTAGCCAGAATAAAGTTAAAAGGACGACACCGGTACTGAAGGGGTTAAGTAGAAAAGGTAAATGCAGTATACAGCTGTGTACCAAATGTATTGTGGTATAAAGTGAGTTGTTCATTTGTTTTGTGGGTTAGATAAGTTTAGTGTTGTGTTTACTTTGGTGCTCAGTCGCCCCCTCACCCCCCTCCAGTCCCTCCATTCCTCTTATACACTGTTGTCCGTCTGTCTGGCCACACCCCTGTCCTTATCTGACTACCACACACACACACCACACACACACCAAACACACACATATACATCACCCCCCCCCCCACCCCCCCCCACACACAAGCACACACACACACATACATACACCAACGCGGACGTAGGAGGTAGACACGGGAGAGGAGGGGTTGAAGAGAGAAGGGAATGGGGGAAAAGATGGGGGGGAAGTGGGGGAGCTAATGGAACGGAGACTATTGGGGGAGAGGGGAGGGGAAGGGTGGAGAATTGGGGGAGGGGAAGAGGGGAGGGGAAGGAGTGGAAAGGGGAGTAAATGTGGGCAAGCGAGATAAGTGAAAATGTAAGATGACATTTCAGGAAAGAGATACAGTGTGTGTGTGAGAGAGAGAGAGAGAGAGAGAGAGAGAGAGAGAGAGAGAGAGAGAGAGAGAGAGAGAGAGAGAGAGAGAGTGAGAGAGAGTGAGAGTGAGTGAGCGAGAGCAAGTATAATCTAATGCAAGGGAGAATGATATATTCAAGATGGAGGGAGAATAGCCAAGTCATGATGGAGAGGGAACGTGATAAAGGAACCGAGATACGAAAACAGGATAATAAAGGAAGAAGAAGAAGAAGAAGAACAAGAAGAGATGAACAAGACAAAGTGACAAGAGCAGGAGAAACAGTGTACACATATTTTATATTTGGAATAGATCTCTCTCGCTCTCTCTCTCTCTCTCTCAATCTAGCTATATATCTATCTATTTATCTCTCTCTCTCAATCTAGCTATATATCTATCTATTTCTCTCTCTATCTAGCTATCTATCCATCTATTTTTTTTATCTCTCTATCTAGCTATATATCTATCTATTTCTCTCTCTCTCTCTGTATCTAGCTATCTATCCATCTATTTTGTTTTCTCTCTTTCTCTCTATCTAGCTATATATCTATCTATTACTCTCTCTCTCTATCTAGCTATCTATCCATTTTTTTTCTCTCTCTCTCTATCTAGCTATATATCTATCTATTTCTCTATCTCTCTCTCTCTATCTAGCTATATATCTATCTATTTCTCTCTCTCTCTCTATCTAGCTATATATCTATCTATTTCTCTCTCTCTCTCTCTCTCTCTCTCTCTATCTAGCTATCTATCCATCTATTTTTTTTTCTCTCTCTCTCTAGCTATATATCTATCTATTTCTCTCTCTCTCTCTCTATCTAGCTATCTATCCATCTATTTTTTTCTCTCTCTCTCTATCTAGCTATCTATCCATCTATTTTTTTTCTCTCTCTCTAGCTATATATCTATCTATTTCTCTCTCTCTCTCTATCTAGCTATCTATCCATCTATTTTTTCTCTCTCTATCTAGCTATATATCTATCTATTTCTCTCTCTCTCTCTCTCTCTATCTAGCTATCTATCCATCAATTTTTCTCTCTCTCTCTATCTAGCTATATATTTATCTATTTCTCTCTCTCTCTCTCTATCTAGCTATCTATCCATCTATTTTTTTTTCTCTCTATCTAGCTATATATCTATTTATTTCTCTCTCTCTATCTAGCTATCTATCAATCTATTTTTTTTCTCTCTCTATCTAGCTATATATCTATCTATTTCTCTCTCTCTATCTAGCTATATATCTATCTATTTCTCTCTCTCTCTCTCTCAATCTAGCTATATATCTATCTATTTCTCTCTCTCTCTCTTTCTATCTAGCTATCTATCCATCTATTTGTTTTTCTCTCTCTCTATCTAGCTATCTATCCATCTATTTTTTTTCTCTCTCTCTCTATCTAGCTATATATCTATCTATTTCTCTCTCTCTCTATCTAGCTATCTATCCATCTATTTTTGTTCTCTCTCTCTCTCTAGCAATATATCTATCTATTTCTCTCTCTCTCTCTCTCTCTCTATCAAGCTATCTATCTATCTATTTCTCTCTCTCTCTTTCTATCTAGCTATCTATCCATCTATTTTTTTTTCTCTCTCTCTCTATCTAGCTATCATTCTATCCATCTAGTTTTTCTCTCTCTCTCTCTCTCTATCTAGCTATCTATCCATCTAGGTTTTTTTTTCTCTCTCTCTCTCTATCTAGCTATCTATCCATCTAGTTTTTTTTCTCTCTCTCTCTCTCTCTCTCAGAATACAAACACTGTACACTAGACTAACAAGGACAGAATGGGAACTGTACCCTGTTTCAAATCAGTAGGCCAAAACTCTTGAACATTAACCTCGATAAATCACAACCGACTAGAGTGACCGAGGAAATATGTCTACCGTTCGGAAAGGGCCCCATTCTCCCTCATGTTTCGCCCCATTAGTTTTCAAATTTTAATATATTCGACCCATTAGTTTGGCAATTTTAAAATGTTCGCTCCATTTCGTTGTCAATATTATAAGACCTTTCGTGCGATTTAGGTGTCGATTTTTTCCTTGCTAGCGATAGTGAGCCTGTAATTTTAGGAGGAACTAGCCTTCGACCGAGACATTTTTCTACCGAGGGTTCATTATGTACAGTGGGGGTAGAAACATCGCGGCCTAGCCTTGGCAAATACTACTTTACTATTCCTTCTTACAGTAGTACCGGGTAGTATATAAATCAACACTAGAAACACCTGGACACAGTTCAAATATTATAATATGTATTGTGTGTCCAGGTGTTTTAAAAATCAGTGTAGTCCTGCAGCACTAGGAATATATATATATATATATATATATATATATATATATATATATATATATATAGGAAGGGTGACTTTTGACTGCGCCTGTGCCTGACCTCCCCCCCCCCCCCACCCCAGTTAACTGTGTTGCCCGGGCAAAGGGGGGGGGGGGGGGGGGGTAAAAGTACTACCTGCTTAAGGCGAGATATGTATACATGTTCAGAGGGCGGATAATGTGTGTGTGTGTGTGTGTGTGTGTGTGTGTGTGTGTGTGTGTGTGTGTGTGTGTGTGTGTGTGTGTGTGTTCAAAGGAAAGCTAATGACACTGTGTTGCTGCACCTATAAACGTATTTGTGTGTGTGTGTGTGTGTGTGTGTGTGTGTGTGTTCAAAGGAAAGCTAATGCCACTGTGTTGCTGCACCTATAAACGTATTTGCGTAGCTGTGCGCGCGTGTGCGAGCATACGTGTGTTCGTAACTATTATATGTTAGTGTGTGTATTGTATAGTTATAATATGTGTAAAAGTGAGTCAGCATGTATAAGTGTATGTGTATTGTATGTGTGTGTGGATGTGTTTAAGTGTAGGCTATGTGTGTTTACATGTGTATGTACGACTGAATGAGCATGCATAGGTGTCTGTGTATTGTTTAGTTAAATGTGCATGTGTATGAACAGGTATGTGGCTGTGTGTACTGTATGTATGTGTGCGTTTTGTATGTGTGTGTGTGTGTATGTGATTATATATACATGTGCTGATCTGATCTGGAGTAAAGTAAGAAAGAAGAGCAATTGGACAGAGGAAGAATAAGTTGAGAAGTAAAGTAGAAGATAAAAAGTTCTCTGGCTCAACCAAGTTGCTCCATTGTCAATTTGTTGAGGCTCATCATGTGTTTCCAGACCAGATGGCTGGAGTAAAGTAAGAAAGAAGAGCAATTGGACAGAGGAAGAACAAGCTGAGAAGTGAGAAGTATGGTGGAAGACTAAAAGTTCTCGAGCTCAACATCATGTGCTTGTACGACTGAACCAGCTTATGTAGACAGTGACTGAAACAGTGTAGGTTCCAAGCAAAGCTATTTCCATTTGACCTTGACGGGCCCAAACCTGCCCTGGCCTGCCCCCACCCCACCACCGCTGCTGCCCTAGTGGTGGTGGTTCACGTGGCCACACCCTCCTCTATTAAGGTGAGATGGGCCGTTTAGCTTATACGATGTTCGGCCCATTAGTTTGGCGATTTTAACACCTTCCGCCCCATTTCGTTGACAATTTTAAGACCTTTCGTGCCATTTAGGTGTCGATTATTTCCTGGCGAGCGACATTTTTCTACCGAAAAATGTACAAATTTATCTTGAAGGGGCGGTGTAGGGGGTGTTTTTCTAAGATTGATGGAGGTCTAGCGAGGAAACTAGGAAATAAAGGAATAAATGAATGGATAGAAAAATAAAAATATAGGGCCCAAACCTGCCCTGGTCTCCCCCCCCCCCCCCCCCACCGCTGCTGCCCTCCTCTATTAACCCCTTCAGGAGTATGACGCATTCTGACACTATATTATGAACATCTCAAAACAAATGGGGCTAAACATGAGGGAGAAATGGCCCCAAACTTCCCCATTAAAAGATAGGCCCGTCGCAATACCAAATACCAAACCCCCTGCTAACTTGATAAGCTCGTTCTCCGGTAAAAAAATAAATATATTTAGCTAATATATTGAAATTTCATTGGTTTCATATCAGAGCATTCATTTTGTTTTCTTTCTAGCTCGTGGTACCATCTATATATCTATCTATGCCTCCCCACTATCTCTCTCTCTCTCTCTCTCTCTCTCTCTCTCTCTCTCTCTCTCTCTCTACCGGCACAATCACCCTCTTTCTCCGGTCACGAATACGACAAAAACAAAAATTTAGCGCAGTGGGGCCTTCCCTACCCTAATATAACCTCTCTCACCCTTCCTATTGTTATTATATCTCTCTCTCTCTCTCTCTCTCTCTCTCTCTCTCTCTCTCTCTCTCTCTCTCTCTCTCTCATACCCAAATACAAGCTCTCTCAACACTACTAATGTTATTCCTAGCTACCTAAGGTCACCTAAGGTTGTGTTCGCCACTCTCCTAGTGGCACCGAGGAGCGCGTCGCCCTTCGTTCTGGATACTCTCTCTCTCTCTCTCTCTCTCTCTCTCTCTCTCTCTCTCTCTCTCTCTCTCTCATTTATCTATATATCCCAACATACACAATAAATTGTTCGTCCCTCCTCTAGTATCCCCCCCCCCCTCTCTCTCTCTCTTTCTCTCTTCATCTTTATCGTATATATCCCACATACACAATATAATTGGTTCGTCCTCCTCGCTCGAGTATCCCCCCCCCCTCTCTCTCTCTTTCTCTCTCTCTCTCTCTCTCTCATTTTTTTGCCTGTAGACGCCGAACACCGTCAGTCGGGGGCGGTGAATAAAGAGTGTGAATTAATTTCCAATTTAGGGGTCCTGTTCTCCCCCCCCCCCCTCCCCCCACCCCGGCCTACTTCCTCATTCCTTAGGTGCCCCCCATACCTACGCTGCTCCCCCCCCCCGCCTTCTCTCTCTCTCTCTCTCTCTCTCTCTCTGATACAACCTATCCCTTTTCTTACTAATTTAAAAAAAATCTTCACCTCGCCTTCCCCCCCCCCCTCTCTCTCTCTCTCTCTCTCTCTCTCTCTCTCTCTCTCCCTCTCTCTCTCTCTCTCTCTCCCCCCCCCCTGCACCTCCCCCTTTACCTTCACCCGTCAGTGGCCCCCCAGGTGTCTTAAGGCGGGAGGGGGGGGATGTGATATTTGTGGTGCAGAAAGTCCCGTTGTTGTTGTTGTTGTTGTTGTGGTGGATATTGTGGTTGTTGTTGTAGTTGCTATGGTTACTGCTGTTGTTGTTGTGGTGGATATTGTGGTTGTTGTTGTTGTGGTGGTTGTTGTTGTTCTGGTGGTGGTGGTAATTGCGGTTGTTGTTGATGTGGTTGTTGTAGTCGTTGTTCTTGGTTGTTTTCTTCTTCTTCTTCTTCTTCTTTCTCATTGTTATCTCCCGTCTCATTCACCTTGCATTCTATCCCCCCCCCCCCCCCCCCCCCCTCACCTCTGACCTCTCCCATCCTGTCTCCGCTACTTAATGATCTATATTTACCCGTTCTTGGGGCCTCTGACTTTGCTATCTATCTATCTATCTATCTATTTACTCAGGCCCATTCCCCCTTTGTTTTTGTTTTTTTCTGGGGGTGGCCGACTCGAGACAAAGCCCAAACAGGAACAACATACCACAAAAGAAAAACAACGAACACTTTGCTACCGGTATATAATTCATGAGTTTTAGGCTATATAAACTACATATTAATCCATTAATTTAGACATGCCTAAAAATAGCATGTCAGTATTCCAATAACAAAAATGGCTTTCAAATATGCTTCAATTCAAGGGACTGGAGTTTTCGAAAAGGGGCTCCGGTTCTGACGCAGTTCTTGACTTAAAGGGGGTAACCTGCTTTTTGTTATTTCTGTCCTTTTCTCTCTTTCTCTGGCTTGTATCCATTCGGCCCCATTCAGCCAACTATTTTAAGACGTTTCTCCCCATCTAGGTGCCGATTTATTCCTGGCGAGCGATAGCGAGCCAGCATTATATGAAGAAATCCGGCTTCGCCGGAGAAATTTTTCTATCGAAAAATGTACAAATTTAGCCTGCTGTCAAACAAAAATAAAAAATATGCTGGCTCAATACCACTCACCAGTAAAAAATTGACACTTGGATGGGGATAAACGTCTTAAAACAGTAGGCTGAATGGGGCCAAATGGATACAAGCCAGAGAAAGATAGAAAAGGACAGAACAAAAAGCAGGTCACCCCCCTTAAGCGTGTTGGCCTGATAGCTTCTGAAGTTCTATTTTAACTAACTATCACATAAATAATGGCCCACACTTATGCTGTTGCTGGTGGGGTTAAAGGGGCACTCACGATGATATGTATTACTTGGCGGAAGGGCGTTGCTGTTTATTCCCCGGGAGACTGAAGAATGCACCCTGGCTCGTCGGGCTTCCCCAGGTTTACCCACACGTTGTCTTCCACCCCCCCACTCTGTCCTACTCCACAAACCCACGCCCTTACGCCCTTACGGTGGTTGATCCGCATTGCTGTACCCGTCTATGGTGTTGATCCGCATTGCTGTACCCGCCTATGGTGTTCCCCGTCCTAACCTGTCTATATCCCCCCCCCCCCCATACTGACTCACTCACTCACTCCACCCACCACCAGGATATTCTTCGTCAAATTCTAAAGTGCCGGTAGATAAAATATAAAGTCGTGCATTTTAATCATGGAAATCTGTGAATAAGACACAAGCAACAATAATATATACCGATATATATATATATATATATATATATATATATACAGTATACATATATATATATTAAAATCTATATTTTTATTAATTTCACCACAACACCAAACACCTCCAATGAAATTAATGAAAGCATATACAAGGTATGTGATCCACCCATAGGATCCACCTTAAACAATTTTTTTTATTACATTAAGTTTGACAGCCAAACTATGTATAATTCGACATTTTACCATAGATACATAGTTGTTTAAAATTATCCAAGGAGGTCGTCCTCCAATTTAATGCATGCAATTCTGAATCACCCTGTATACAGAACAAGTTAAGGCCGCGTCATACAGAGGTCGACCGCGACCCGACAGTAACCCGAAGGCAATGACTTGCACTTTTCACCCGAATTCACCCGAAGTCCCCGAACGAGACTCGTACCCCGACTATGACTAGAAAGCAATTCGAATGCTACCCGAGGGACTCGAATGCGTCTCGAATATGAGTCGATGTTATCCCGTATATTACTCGAAACTAACCAGAAGTTGAACGGAATTGAATCGACCATGAGTCGAAAGCTAATCGACGGTGACCCGAGTAGCCGATACCAACCCGAGTTAAAACCGAATCACACCCGAAGTAACCCGACTTAAAACCGAATGAAAACCGAACCCCACCCGAAGTCAGGAACCCAACCGGAATGAAACCAGAATGTAAGTCGAACGTGACTAGAATAAGTCGATTATGACACGATTATGAGGTTATGCATCACCCCACTATATAAAGAGAGGGTGTGCTCACACAAACTTCATTTGTACAGTGCACCCAACACAGCAACATGTCACAGGAAAGCAACCTCCCAGACCCATCACGACCAAAAGAGATGGATGACGAGGCATTGCAGTTGGCAATCTTGAGGCAGGAGATAGTTAATGCCAACCTCAGATATCAGATTACTGCCCGCGCCATCATGGACAAAGAACGTGAACCCCAACGTGCTCAACCTCGACGGCCACGACCAAGGAAACCCCGAAGCTGCAGCGTCAAGCCATGGGTGGCACAGCGAGAGACACACGGACTCTACCACCAGTTGCTGAAGAAACTCCAGGAAACTGACGTGGTTACCTATAAATACTTTCTGCGTATGGACGAGGAGCTGTTTAATATGATTGTCGAACGTGTAACACCCAGGATCAAGAAGGACGAGACCAACTGGAAGAAGCCCCTGGAGCACGGACTGTGAGTTGCCATGACACTTTTGGCCACTGGCGAGGCCTATAAGAGCATGGCACTGAACTTCCGTGTAGGTGCCAACACGATATCACTGGCAGTGCGGGAGACGTGTGAGGCAATCATACAGGAATACATGGAGGAGCAAATAGTATGCCCATCAACTCCTGAAGGTTGGAAGGAGGTCGCCAAGGGCTTCAAGGATAGGTGGAACTTCGGACACACCATTGGGGCAATTGATGGGAAGCACATTGCCATACAGCCTACAAGAAACTGCGGATCCTTGTACTACAATTACAAGCACTACCACTCCATTGTGCTCCTGGCAATAGTCGATCACCTGGTTCGACTTGGCTTCGACTAGCCTTCGACTTACATTCGTCATTCGGATCACGATCGAGTAATCATCGAGTCTAATTAGGAATGTCGGACATGCATCGAGTCATTTTCTAGTAGTATTCGGGTATCCATCCAGTCATCATCCTGAAATTCGAGGAGTAACAGTTGACTTTCGAACAAGTTTATGTAGGAATTTTCCACTGAGCATCGAGTCTAATTCGGGTTACGGTCTACATCATCGGGTCTAAGTTCACTTAGGTTCGATCAATTCTGGTATGAATCGGGTTAAATTTTTTGGACTCGAAAGTGACCCGAATAGGTCGAATGCAATCAGAATATGGTAGAATGTAAGCCGAATACGACTCGAATGTAAATCGAAGGTGACTCGAGGATTTTGTAACGTTTTTTTTACCCGAACGCACTCGAGGATTTCCCAAAAGTTAACGCATACACTAACTTTTGGCCGACTCACCCGAACATTAGGGTGATGACCAGAGCATGACTAGAACGACTCGAACATACCAGAATCATACCCGATGTCGCCCGATTATCGGGCCGAATACACCCGAACCGCAAAAATTTGCCTTCGGGTTACTGTCGGGTCGCGGTCGACCTCTGTATGACACGGCCTTAACACAGAAGGTAGTACAACAACAGCCACCTTAAGGGGGGTGACCTGCTTTTTGTTATTTCTGTCCTTTTCTCTTTTTCTCAGGCTTGTATCCATTCGGCCCCATTCAGCCAACTATTTTAAGACGTTTATCCCCATCTACTGTAGGTGTCGATTTCTTCCTGGTGAGCGATAGCGCGCCAGCATTATATGAAGAAATCCGGCTTCGCCGGAGAAATTTTTCTATCAAAAAATTTACAAATTTAGCTTGCTGTCAAACAAAAATTAAAAATATGCTGGCTCGCTACCGCTCACCAGTAAAAAAATGACACCTGGATGGGGATAAACGTCTTAAAACAGTAGGCTGAATGGGGCCAAATGGATACAAGCCAGAGAAAGATGGAAAAGGACAGAACAAAAAGAGGTCACCCCCCTTAACTCCAATCCACGTAGGCTATTATAACCTACTTCTGCGTTACTGTAGCCTTGTAGTTACTGCGTCTGTACCCCTTCCAACCTACCATTAACATAGAAGGCCCCAAGACGTACCCTACCATGCCTCCTGTACCGTGTGTTATGTTCCCTGTCAGTCACAATGTCACATCAATCCTATACCCTGCTTTATTATTGTCACCTTCCCTACACCGCAGGTACAATACAGGTACACGCCAGGAAAATAGGACAAATTATGTCCGTCATTAATTCCGCCAACAAAGTTTTAGGTTATATTTTGCCTCCGTTTGTCTGTATGTCTGTAAACAAGATATCTCAAAAAGTTATGAACCAAAGTTCATGAAATTCTGTGCCAAAGAAGAAGTGATTCAATTTAGAAGGTAGAACACATCTCCCGACTCACAAAGTTATAAACTGATGTTCACAAAATTTGATCCTAGTGCCACTCTAGTTTGTTATCATAATGATCTTACCTGTTATTATGATAGATAAACCTGTGGTCCTGTGGATATAATAATGAGACTGACCTGTTATTCTGGTGATCTGCCTGGTCGAGGTTGGTCACTGGCCCGGTAGCGACGTCGACACCCATGGAGCCGACGTCCAGTGAAGCATAGTGTCGCCGGTTCCGCACACTAGACGTCCGAGTCAGGTTGCACACGTGATCCAATTCAGAGTACAACGAGTCTGGCGGGGGAGGAAGAAGGGAAGTATAAGAACAGTTGAATGTAATGGTTAATTGGCTAAATATTCGAGATTAAGCGATAGACATAAAAAATCACACACACGTTATTATTATCACTATTTTTATTTTACACACTATCTAATCTACTATCTAAATACTCAGGCACATACCCCATTTTATATAAATTATACAGTATATATTTGTTTTTAGCTGGGGGTGGCCGACTCAAGACAGAGCCCGAACAGGGACAACAAATAAATAAACAAATATATAAATATATTCACACACATCTAGGTCACCCAGGAGGAGACCCCAAGACCCAGTCCCAGTTGGGGTCCCCAGCAGGATTCCCAGGTCCAAGACCTCCCGGAGAGGTTCCTGTCTCAGCAGGCAAACATTCAACGAAGCTATACCACCACAAGCCCGCCCACCACGCATCCAGGCGTACCCTTCATATATACCGGCTCCCCGGGCCAGGCGCCTGACGGACTATTATCTAGTCCAACTGGCCTGACCCCCTCTCCTAGACTGCGTTTTCACTCATCTATTCACTAGCATTCTCCACTCATTCCTATTTATTAACACTTCTCTTGCCTGATCTATTGTCATTCGTCTATTTTCCAACGCTTGTACTACACATTTTCTCCATCTCAATGGAGGTCTTCCTACCCCTCTACCTCCCCTTGTATCTGACTCACATATTTTCTTCGACACCTAAATCACACGAAAGGTCTTAAAATTGACAGAAATGGGGCGAAAGTTCTTAGAATCGCCACACTAATGGGGCGAACGTCTTAAAATTTCAAAAGCAATGGGGATAAACATGAGGAAAGAAAGGGGTCCAGAAAAAAATCCCTCGCATAGAAATCTCCCCTTAACCTAAAGCCTTCCCGTTGTGAGGATACAATGTCGACTATATCACGAACATCCCTTAAGGGGGGTCACCTGTTCTTGTTCTGTCTTTTTCTATCTTTCTCTGGCTTGTATCCATTTGGCCCCATTCAGCCTACTGTTTTAAGACGTTTATCCCCATCCAGGTGTCAATTTTTTACTGGTGAGCGGTAGCGATCCAGCATATTTTTAATTTTTGTTTGACAGCAAGCTAAATTTGTACATTTTTCGATAGAAAAATGTCTCCGGCGAAGCCGGATTTCTTCATATAATGCTGGGTCGCTATCGCTCGCCAGGAAGAAATCGACACCTAGATGGGGATAAACGTCTTAAAATAGTTGGCTGAATGGGGCCGAATGGATACAAGCCAGAGCAAGAGAGAAAAGGACATAAATAACAAAAAGCAGGTCACCCCCTACAGATTGTTATGACAATGTCCTTCGTAATATTATGTAGTACGGCACTGCGTCTACTTCATTATCAAAGGTACTGTCTCAACTACAAGTACGGCACTACAAGTACGGCACTGCGTCTACTTCATTATCAAAGGTACTGTCTCAACTACATCATTTTAATTTCACCGTGCCCAAAAAGTGAAGCCAGTATCACGTACGTAGTTCTCCCCTCATAATTTGTTTTTATCTTTAAGGGGAGATTTCCACTTGAGGGATTTTTTTCTTGACCCCTTTCTCCCTCATGTTTAGCCCATTGCTTTTGATATTATAAAACGTTTGCCCCATTAGTTTAGCGATTTTAAGAACTTTCACCCCATATTAAGACCTTTTGTGCAATTCAGGCGTCGATTTTATCCTGGCGAGCGATAGCGAGCCTGTAATTTAAGAGGAACCGGCCTTCGGCCGGGACATTTTTCTACCGAAAAATGTACAAATTTATCTTGAAAGGGACTCAAGGGGGTGTAATTTTAAGCTTGATGGAGGTCTAGGGAACAAACTAAATACCTCCCCTTAATCTGGCATGGTCGGCAATATATTTTTATTATTTTGCTCAGCCAAAATTGTCGTATTAGTATTCGCTGGTGGCAGACCATCCTATTTACTTCTCTGAATAATGGTCTCGTTATGGATGCTATCCAGGGTGTTGTGGGCAATGTTGGCGGTGTTGCAGGCGATCTTTGGGATGCGGGCTTAACACTTGTACTAATTCTACCACCTGAACTAATCCACCTCAAGTCTAGTTGCCAGTACCAGTGCAAAGTAATCTCAAAATGTTGCCAGAATATAGCTTCGGATTACACGTTGACGATAAAAGCCCCCGTGTGATACCCTCTCTAATGTTATCACCATAAACATAAGAACATAAGAAAATGGGAGTCTGCAAAAAGCCGATTGGCCCACACAAGGCAGATCCCTGTCACACCCGGAGACACGAGGCAATAACACTACCTCTCTTCTTTCCTTCCATCATGCCTCCTTCTCTACCTTTACTGCCTCCCTCTAGTCTTTCCTTCCTTCCCTCCATCCTCCCTACCTGCCATCTTCCCTTCTATCCTCCCTACCTGCCTCCCTCCATTCTGTCCTTCCTTCTGTTCTTTCATCTTCCCTATCTGCCTCTCTCCCTTCTTTGCATCCTCCTTCCCTTCCCTCCATCCTCCCAACCTCCCTTCTATCCTTCCACCCTGCCTCCTTCTCTACCTTTCCTACCTCCCTTCATTCTTTTCTTCCATCCTGCCTCCTTCCATCTACCCTTCCTGTTTCCCTCCATTCATTCCTTCCCTTTGTTCTTCCATCTTCCCTCATTCATTCCGTCCTTCCATCTTTCCCTATGCCTGCCTCCCTCCATTCCTTCCTTCCATCCTTACCTCCCACAAATTCTCTTTTTCCTTCCATCTTCCCTATCTCCCTCCATTCTCTCCTCAATTGCCTCCCTCCATTCCTTCCTGCCTTTCCCCCTCCCTCCCCTATCGCCCTCCTTCCCCCGCCCTCCCCCACTACCCAGCAAGTTACTGCCCAATACATCACACTACTACATACACAGTCAGAGGTCACAACATAACAAGGAAACAATGCACTAGGACCATCCTGCCTCTTTCCATCTACCCTACCTGCCTCCCTTCTTCCTTTCCTTCTTTCCTCCCTCCATTCTCTCCTTTCTTCCTGCTATCCTCCCTACCTCCCTCCATTCTCTCTTTCCTTCATTCCTTCCTTCCATTACCCTACCTCCTCCTCCTCCCCCCCCCCACCCACCTACCATCCTACATCCCACTCTCCCCCCCCCCCCCCCCCCCACCCTCCCCTCACTCCCCAGCAAGTTACTACCCAATACATCACACTACACACACACACATATATAGTCCCCAACATAACACGGAAACAATGCACCAGGACCACAATGGAGGCTTCTTATACACATCCTCTAGCGTAATATAAACAGCGCTATATATACAGGTTAAGGAGAGGGATTTAGTTGGTTCCCTCCATCAAGCTTGAAATTACATCCCCTAGACCCCTTCTCAAGATAAATATGTACATTTTTCGGTAGACAATATATATATAATGAAAAGGATGTCACCGGTACAGAATGAGTTTTAAAGGGAGGTTTTTAGTTTGTTCCCTAGACCTCCATCAAGCTTGAACTTACAACCCCTAGACCCCTCTCAAGATAAATGTGTAAATTTTTCGGTAGAAAAATGTCACGGCCGAAGGCCGGTTCCTCATAAATTACAGCCTCGCTATAGCTCGCCAGGAAGAAATCGAAACCTACATGGCCCGAAAGGTCTTAAAATTGACAGAAATGGGGCGTAAGTTCTTAAAATCGCCAAACTAATGGGGCGAATATCATAAAATCTCAAAAGCAATGAGGCTAAACATGAGGGAGAAAGGGGTCCACAAAAAAAAAATCCCTCAAGTGGAAATCTCCCCTGAATTAGATGGGGGGGGATACTATTATATCTTCATGAAGGCCGAATGGAGAGCTTTTTCCTTTGCTTTGTATTCAAGATTTTGATGTAATCAAGGTATAGTGCTGAAGTCAGATCTGAACGTGAGGAGGAAGTTTGTTTGTTGAAGGTTCTACTTGGTGGCAAGGTCGGAGGGCTGCTCAAAATGACGGATGGGTCGCCAGGAAGGTTAGCGGGATCTGCCTCGAGGTTGCAAATGCAGTTTCAATTGAACAAGTTTTATTAAGGGGAGGTTTCTAGTTTGTTTCCTACTCCTCCAGCAATCTTAAAATTTCACCTCCTTGACCCCCTTTCAAGATAAATTTGTACATTTTTCGGTAGAAAAATGTCCCGGCCGAAGGCCGAGTACTCTTAAATTACAGGCTCGCTATCGCTCGCCAGGATAAAATCGACACCTAAATGGCACGAAAGGTCTTAAAATTGACAGAATGGGGCGGAAATTCTTAAAAATCACCAAACTAATGGGGCAAACGTCTTAAAATCTCAAAAGCAATGGGGCTAGACATGAGGGAGAAAGGGGGTCAAGAAAAAAGTCCCTCAAGTGGAAATCTCCCCTTAAGCTATACAATGTAGCAAGAGTATTATTATTATTATTGTTATTATTATTAGTTTTATTATTATTATTATTATTATTTTTATTACTATTATTATTATTATTTTTATTATTATTATTTTTATTATTATATATTATTATGATTATTATATTAGTTTTATTATTATTATTTATTATTATTATATTAGTTTTATTATTAGTATTATTATTTTATTATTATTATATTATTATTTGATTATTATTTTATATTATTATAGATTATTATTATTATTTTTATTATTATTAACGTTACTGTGTTTCTCTTTGGTGTATTTGTTCTGCTAATGCAATGTAATGTGCACAGCTGTTGTGATCTAGCCAGTAAGGAAGAAATTTGGTTGTGTCACGTAGTAAGGCTTCATCTCCGGTACTGTCTATACGGAACTGAGAGAGAGAGAGCGAGAGCGAGAGAGAGAGAGAGAGAGAGAGAGAGAGAGAGAGAGAGCGAGAGAGAGAGAGAGAGAGAGAGAGAGAGAGAGAGAGAGAGAGAGAGAGAGAGAGAGAGAGCGAGAGAGAGAGAGAGAGTACATATAGGTAGAGATAGAGACCATATAGCTGTGTTCCATGTTGCGTATAATATGCTTGCCAACAAAAACTAGCCGGGCAGCTCCGAAGACAAGGCCGTGGTGACTCCCAGTTCCAGTTCCAGACCTGGACAGTGTTGCCAATTTAGCTACTTTTCTGCTAGATGTAGAGGTATTTACTTCGATCTTGCGAGATGAATTTCAACGATATGAGCGATATGCAATATTCTAGCGATTTTTGGAATATATTTATTATCTAGCGACATTTGAGACCGGATCTATAGTCTATTGTTGCCCAGGTGATGGTAAATTGAACCCTTTAGCATCAGATTTCATGATTCTTACTGGACCAATCTGATACTGCTATGTCTGTGCGTCATATTATTGCCAAGTTTTCATAATTAGCAACCTATTTCATGCTAATAAAGTAGTAATCAGAATGGAGAGAGATGGCAAGTTAGTATCAGCTGGAAAAAAATGGAGTAGTGGTATTATGTGAAGTTTAAGGGGGGATGGACCCATTTTTGTCATATTACATATAATATATTTTTAGTTTCCTCCCTAGACCTCCATTAAACTTAAAAAAATATGCATTAGATCCTCCTTCTAGAATAATAAAATGTCCCCGGTTCTTCCAAAATGTCCCCGGTTCTTCCAAAATGTCCCCGGTTCTTCCAAAATGTCCCCGGTTCTTCCAAAATAACAGGCTCACTTTCGTTCGACACCTAAATAGCACGAAAGGTCTTAATATTGACAAATAAGAAATGGGGCGAAAGGTCTTAAAATCGACAAACTAATGGGGCAAACCTCTTAAATTCTGAAAACTAATAGGGCTAAACATGAGGGAGAAGGGGGACCAGAAAAACGACCCATCTCCCCTTTAAGGGGAGATCTCCACTTGAGGGATTTTTTCTTGACCCCTTTCTCCCTCATGTTTAGCCCCATTGCTTTTGAAATGTTCAGACGTTTGCCCCATTAGTTTAGCGATTTTAAGAACTTTCACCCCATATTAAGACCTTTCGTGCAATTCAGGTGTCGATTTTATCCTGGCGAGCGATAGCGAGCCTGTAATTTAAGAGGAACCGGCTTTCAGCCGGGACATTTTTCTACCGAAAAATTTACAAATTTATCTTGAAAGGGGCTCAAAGGGGGTGTAATCTTAAGCTTGATGGATATCTAGAGACCAAACTAAAAACCTCCCCTTAAAAGCCCAGAACACACCACGCCACACTTTCTTTCGCCTTATACAGGGGACCAAATGGACGGGTTTATTTTTTCCCCACACACACACACACACACAGGTGTTCGCAGGTGGCTGAATAACTTGAGCTATAAACGTTTCCTTCTGTCGAAACATTTAACCCCTTCAGTACCGGTGCCGTCCTTATACCTTTATGCTGGCTGCTGTTAGACGATTGTATTCAGTTTAAAAAGGGTCTCCAGCAATTAACAGGCTTTGAATGATCTCACCTAACTTTTTTTTTTTTTAGTACCACTGATCCTTCTTAAACTGCACACAATCGTCTAAATATAGCTAGACTAAAATATAAAACACGTCGCTGGAACTCAAAGCATTAACAATATTTAGCGGTTTAAGCATCTACACTCTATCTCTGCTTTATTGCATACATCCAGTCATAATAATAATAACAATAATATTCCCTCAACCACACCTCTTTATGTGAAAGTAATGATAATAATAAAAACAAAATCAATAGAGCGCATATCTCCGCCGGCGTAGGTGGATATATGCGTTCTTCCAGATGACCCTCTAGTCTATTCCTGTTCCTGGCAGAACTCTCATGAAGTAATTTGATCTTAGTATCTCATCCATGAACAGATCTTGCAACCACATATTTTTGTCAATGTTTCCCTGATTCAAAGCCCCAAAATCTGTATTTTAGTATGTATTTTGGTGAGGTCAGTCCTCATTGTGTTAGGCTTATAATTGGGCCTTATAATTAGGGTTGGGTGTGATAGGGATCTGGCTTGTGTGGGCCAATCGGTTTTTTGCATACTCCCATTTTCTTATGTTCTTATTTCTGCCCTAATACTACATACAACCAAGACATAGTACAACAACCTAGACTACCTCCATCTAAAATTATAATGCCAACCCACCTAGGGCAGCAAGCCCCCCGTCCAGCGGTGTGTCGTGGGTGGTGTTGCTGTTGAGGGCGTCTGCCAACGAGGAGTCGCCTCCTAGGGTGTAGTTGGGGTTCTCGAAGCTCAGCACTCCGTTTTCTGTAACGCCAGATATACACGGGTTAGTCACTCATACCACACAGTCTGTACAGGGTTAATTTGTTTTCATAAATGTATATCTAATATGTTTGGGGGTAAACAACATGCAGTACATGGGTTATTCATGCATACCACACAGTCTGTAATTTGGTTTCATAAATGTATATTCAATTTTGTTTTGTTACGTAAACTCGATTAACCCTTACCCTGCGGGTGACGTTTTGGAACGCATAGGCAATTTACAGCAATTTCCAGGCTTTAAAAGCCTGTAAAAGCCGTAGAAATCGAGTGTCAGTGGGCGGGAGCGTGAGGGACCTCCCTCCGACCCTCAGAGCAGCGTGAGGGAGAGTGTGTCTCGCGCGGTTGTCTCACAACAGTGTTGCCGATCGAGCGAGAACTAATAATTAGCGAGTTTCCCGAATGTCTATGGCAACGCTGCAGGTGAACCCCGCCACCTACGAAGCTCGTTCTGGTCTCATTTTGAAGCTATTTTTGCCTAGTTTTCGGCAGAATACAATTCATTTAGTGCAGATGCCTGATTAATCATTCAGGAGTGCCTGAATATGCCCTAAATAGTGCAAATAAGCCCGCAGAGAAAGGGTTAAAAACAAGTGTATATTAACATACCATCTACCAACAAATTACCATTTAAAATAGCCATCCAAGTTTTTATTTTTCACATAGCCTACACTCATGTACAAATGGTAACTTATATATACAATATTCAAACCCAAAACATTAAAATTGGCCATCTCTACAATTTAACTATAACTTGTTTTCGAAATGTACCGAAATGGATGCCTATCTATATATATATACTGTATATATATATATATATATATACAGTATATACTGCATATATATAGTTAAATATATATAGTTAAAACTATTATTATCCAACCCTTTAATATTACACCTTTTTCTATACTTTTGTCCTTCCAATTTGATCTGATGAAGCGAAACGGTATCAATATAGTGACCCTCCTTAATGGTGTGTTTAATATAGTGACCCTCCTTCATGGTGTGTTTAATATAGTGACCCTCCTTAATGGTGTGTTTAATATAGTGACCCTCCTTAATGGTGTGTTTAATATAGTGACCCTCCTTAATGGTGTGTTTAATATAGTGACCCTCCTTAATGGTGTGTTTAATATAGTGACCCTCTTTAATGGTGTGTTTAATATAGTGACCCTCCTTAATGGTGTGTTTAATATAGTGACCCTCCTTAATGGTGTGTTTAATATAGTGACCCTCCTTAATGGTGTGTTTAATATAGTGACCCTCCTTAATGGTGTGTTTAATATAGTGACCCTCCTTAATGGTGTGTTTAATATAGTGACCCTCCTTAATGGTGTGTTTAATATAGTGACCCTCCTTAATGGTGTGTTTAATATAGTGACCCTCCTTAATGGTGTGTTTAATATAGTGACCCTCCTTAATGGTGTGTTTAATATAGTGACCCTCCTTAATGGTGTGTTTAATATAGTGACCCTCCTTAATGGTGTGTTTAATATAGTGACCCTCCTTAATGGTGTGTTTAATATAGTGACCCTCCTTAATGGTGTGTTTAATATAGTGACCCTCCTTAATGGTGTGTTTAATATAGTGACCTCCTTAATGGTGTGTTTAATATAGTGACCCTCCTTAATGGTGTGTTTAATATAGTGACCCTCCTTAATGGTGTGTTTAATATAGTGACCCTCCTTAATGGTGTGTTTAATAGTGACCCTCCTTAATGGTGTGTTTAATATAGTGACCCTCCTTAATGGTGTGTTTAATATAGTGACCCTCCTTAATGGTGTGTTTAATATAGTGACCCTCTTTAATGGTGTGTTTAATATAGTGACCCTCCTTAATGGTGTGTTTAATATAGTGACCCCTCCTTAATGGTGTGTATATAGTGACCCTCCTTAATGGTGTGTTTAATATAGTGACCCTCCTTAATGGTGTGTTTAATATAGTGACCCTCCTTAATGGTGTGTTTAATATAGTGACCCTCCTTAATGGTGTGTTTAATATAGTGACCCTCCTTAATGGTGTGTTTAATATAGTGACCCTCCTTAATGGTGTGTTTAATATAGTGACCCTCCTTAATGGTGTGTTTAATATAGTGACCCTCCTTAATGGTGTGTTTAATATAGTGACCCTCCTTAATGGTGTGTTTAATATAGTGACCCTCCTTAATGGTGTGTTTTAATATAGTGACCCTCCTTAATGGTGTGTTTAATATAGTGACCCTCCTTAATGGTGTGTTTAATATAGTGACCCTCCTTAATGGTGTGGTTAATATAGTGACCCTCCTTATGGTACCCCTCCTTAATGTGTGGTTAGTGATTCCATTTCTAATCACTCTACATTTCATATTTCATGCATTCATATTTAATTTTGCATATCTGATTAATTGCATTAGAATATGTACGGCTGGACATTACTGTGTGTATTAATGAATATCTGACCTTACTTGTTTTGATGATAATGATGATGATGATGATTAGCTTGAACATGATAATAGTAATGATGCTTTAACAATATCGGTGAAATGAAGATTATGATATGATGATGAGGAAGAGTAAAACATATTTTAGAAGAAAGACAAATAACACGAAGAAGAAGAAGAAGAAGAAGAAGAAGAAGAAATAATAGTGACTAGAAGGGCACTCCGGAGGCCGCGTACCTCCAACTACACTGGCGGAGGTATGCGCTCTACAGATCACCTCCAAAATGATATCACTGCCTCCTTGGCGCATATCCTATCTGGCCACTATATATATTGTGAACATAGGTTCATAGCTTAGTGAAACACCTACGCTGGCGGAGGTATGCGCTCTACCGATTACCTCTTAAATTGAATCACTTCTTACTTGGTGCATGACCTATCTACCTACCAAATTTCGTGACTAACATATTTTGTTTAGTTATCTTATGCACAGACAAACGGACAAACAGACAAACGGAGGCAAAAACATAACATCCTCCACCTTCGTTGACGGGGGTAATAATACTAATAAGAAGAATAGACTGAAAAGGATTGATGGTGGAGGGGTAGGATTAACCTTCCCCCACATAACCGCCACCATCAATCAACGGATAAGTGAACGGCTGATTGACAGGCTAAATGAGATACCAACGAGTGGTTTCGTAGCTGTATACGATTGATTGTATTGATTGATTTTGATTGATTGATTGATTGATGTATTGATTGATAGCTTAATAGGTTAACTGAACGCATATATAAATAACTATATATAAATAACTGTATATACAAATAACTGTATATATAAATAACTGTATATATAAATAACTGTATATATAAATAACTGTATATATAAATAACTATATATAAATAACTGTATATATAAATAACTGTATATATAAATAACTGTATATATAAATAACTATATATAAATAACTGTATATATAAATAACTGTATATATAAATAACTGTATATATAAATAACTGTATATATAAATAACTGTATATATAAATAACTGTATATAAATAACTATATATAAGTAACTGTATATATAAATAACTGTATATATAAATAACTGTATATATAAATAACTATATAAATAACAGTATATATAAATAACTATATAAATAACTGTATATATAAATAACTGTATAACTATATATAAACAACTGAACTCATAGACTGGTAACTGAATAACCTAAGTGAATGCGCGTAAACTGCCTGACAAACTGACTGACTGACTGACTGACTAACTGAACGAACGACCAACAGAATGACTGACTGACTGACTGACTACAGACCCGCCTCTCACTCACTTCCTCAATTAAATTCCTTCGATCTTTCAATTAGTGTGTGTGTGTGTGTGTGTGTGTGTGTGTGTGTGTGTGTGTGTGTGTGGCAGAGGGAAAGGGGTGGGGGGGGGGGGATTGCATTCCCCCCATCCCTGCTTTCTGCCTCCCGTGATTGTCTGTCTGTATACCTGTCCACGAACACACACACCTGTCTACGCCTGCATGGTAGCTTATCTCCTACCATGCCTGCCTGCCTGTCTGCCTGCCTGCCTGCCTGCCTGTCTGTCTGTCTGTCTGCCTGTCTGTCTGTCTGTCTGCCTGCCTGCCTGCCTGCCTGCCTCTCAGCCTGCCTGCCTGTCTGTCTGTCTGTCTGCCTGCCTGCCTGCCTGCCTGTCTGTCTGTATGTCTGCCTGCCTACCTCTACTTACCTGCCGTACTGCCTACTTGCTCGTCTTTCTCCCTGTGTATCCGCCTACTTACAATTAGTTGTCTATCTACCTTAAGGGGAGGTCTCCACTTGAGGGATTTATTTCTTGACTCCTTTCTCCCTCATGTTTAGCCCCATTGCTTTTCTAATTTTAAGACTTTCGCCCCATTATTTTGACGATTTTAAGAACCTTCGACCCATTTGTCAATTTTTAGACCTTTCGTGCCATTTAGGTGTCGATTTTATCCTGGCGAGCGATAGCGAGCCTGTAATTTAGGAAGAACCGGCTTTCAGCCGGGACATTTTTCTACCGAAAAATGTACAAATTTATCTTGAAAGGGGGTCTAGGGAGTGTAATTTTAAGCTTGATGGAAGTTTAGGGAGGAAACTAAACACCTCTCCTTAATTTATAACTCGTTGGCTGTCTTCATGTTTGTCTGCCTTACCTGCCTACCTGACCAGCTTGATACCTACCCGTCTGCCTGCCTTCCTCTCCTTGTTTTATTGATGCCTGCCTGTCTGCCTTCCTATCCTTGTTTTATTGATGCCTGTCTGTCTGCCTTCCTATCCTTGTTTTATTGATGCCTGCCTGTCTGCCTTCCTATCCTTGTTTTATTGATGCCTGCCTGCCTGTCTACCCATCCCCCCCCCTCCCCCCATGATGTAAAGGACCGGGGTAGAGGTGGGTACGGTTGGAGGGGGGGGGGGGTCTGATCCGGCTATGCCGCAACGTCCTCATCATTGTTCCTCACACCCTGACACAAGAAGAAGAACAAGAAGAAGAAGAAGAAGAAGAAGAAGAAGAAGAATGATGATAATAATAATAATAATAAAAATAATAATAATAATAATAATAATAATAATAATAATAATAATAATAATAAGTTGGATAGATTGGTAGTGATTGATCTTGATTATTCTATATACATTTCTATCCTTATACAAGATGGGTTTATCACCACTTGTATTACTTCGAAAGGGTAAACTATTATGGCAACCTTTAATTACATATAGGCTGTACAGTATATTTCCAGCTGACGGTAAATTGCCATGTCCTCCCTTATGTTTAGCCCCGTTAGTTTTGAGATTTTAAGACGTTCGTCCCATTAGTTTGTCTCTATATTGAAGCCTACGCTTAGTGACCCCCCCCCCCCCCCCCACACACACACACACTTTTTCCTTGCCTTAGCACCTGGCTGTGACCCTCCGGTAGAGGTCACATCACCTCTGGGCACGAGGGGGTCACGATTCAAGATTATACACAACTGGTTTTCAAGGTTAGATGCCCCAAAACGAAAGTGGGTCAGAGGTGAGCACATACACTTCAATCACACCTACACACTCCACCTACATACATACATACATACATACACACACACACACATACTACACCTATACACAGAGTAAACCTACACAGACACACACACACACACACATACACATTTAGTACAAGCATGCATACATACGCACATTTTCATGCAGACATTAACACACACACACACATATCTGCATGCATACATAATCTTTCACACACATAACCACACACATGTACACCCCCATAAGATTGGCATGCATTTATACATACATTTTCACACACACACACAAACTGAAACATACAGACAGACAGACACAGCCACACTAAGTGAAACACACACACACACATAACTGAAACACACATACACACATAACTGAAACACACACACACACATAACTGAAACACACACACACACACACATAACTGAAACATACACACACACACCAACACTACTAATACCAAAGCATGACCGTAAACTGAGGTGCCCCCAATAATATAAAGGTGTGATCATATTCCAGTGCTAAGCTTTCCTTATAGCGACCAGTGACAGTGAGGGAACAACACGACCCAACACTACCATCACGATACCTTATATTTAACTTTTAACTATATTATTTTCCATATATTTATAGTTTTCATTATATTTCTTTATATTATTAAGTATTAGAGATATTAAAATGTATATAAATATGAAATAAATTATGAATTATTAGCGGGTTTACCCTATTATTGCTAGAGGTCCTTCCGAAGCTTTGTAAAATCGTCAAGTGTTATGGGAGAAGGAGTGAAGGAAGGAGGAGAAAAACCGGAGAGTATATATATATATAACGATAAGATATATACCGTATATATATATATATATATATATTATATATATATATATTACATATATATTATATATATATATATATATATATATATAATATATATATATATATATATATATATATATATATATATATATATATATATAATATACTGTACACATATACATATATATTATAGATATATATTATATATATATATCTATATATATATATATATATATATATACTGTATTTGTGTACAGTATATATATATATATATATATATATATATATATTATAATATATATATATATATATATATACTGTATATGTGTACAGTATATATATATATATTGTATATAACGCAGATGTGATGGGTAGGGGTGAAGGAAGAGATTGGGGCAAATGAAAAAGAGAAGTAGGGGGAAGGGGGGAGAGGGGGAGGGAGGAGAGGGGGGAGAGGGAGAGGGAGGAGAGGAGGGAGAAGCAGTGATGAAGGAAGGGGGGAGGGGGACGAGAAGGAGAGAAGCGCGGAGGAGGAAAGAGGGAGGGGGAACGAGGAGCAGGGCTGGGGCAGGGGGAAAGAGGATCAGGGGTGGGAGAAGGGGAGGGAAGAGAAAGATAGATGCAGGGATGTGAAGAGAGAGAGAGAGAGAGAGAGAGAGAGAGAGAGAGAGAGAGAGAGAGAGAGAGAGAGAGAGAGAGAGAGAGAGAGAGAGAGAGAGAGAGAGAGAGAGAGAGAGAGAGAGAGAGAGAGACAGAGGAAGGGGGTGACATATATCGGGCTGAGGGGTAGGGGTAGGGGAGGGGGGGAGGAACGGGAAGGCAGGTATGTGGGGGAGGTTAGGAAGTCAAGGGCGAGAGGCTTAATAGGTTATAGAGGTCGCCAGGAGAGTTCAAGTCGTAATAGTACATAGGAAAGCAAGCAACAACAGATATGCTGATCCTTACGAGGCTACTTGAATTAATATTCACATATTCAAAATATGCTACAGGGGGGCAATGCCTAGTGAGTTCATTGCTCAATTGGTGGAGTTCTGAGAGTGAGGGTCCGAGTCTAGGGATGAGACAGTGAAGCACTCCTTTGTACTCCTTTGTACACTGGGGCGAGGCAGCTCCAGAGATGAGGCTGCTTCGAGCCGTGGGTGGGCAGCCGGGCCCAGTGCATCTTGCGAAGGCAAGATAGCAGGGGCTGGTTACATCTCAATATGCTTCACATATCTCACTCCCTAGACTGGAACGAGACCTCACGGGCTTCACCGTTGAATGTACAGGATCTCAACCTATGTCCGTGAGGGAGTAGGCCTAGTTGGAATATAGAAAAAAGAAAAGAACAGCAACTATCATGTAGGGGAGAACAGACGGCGTACAAAGGACGGGATTGAACTTTTCCATCACAATGGAAAAACTGCCATAGTACTCGACCGAAAAATAAGAAAATAAAACTACTTTACCATATCTATTCTTACTAACAAAGTGATCTTTTGACTCATAGATAAATAAAATCGTCTGTCTGTAGCTTATAATAAAGTCTGGAGAGGCGATGGGCGGGATAAGAGGAATGTCAGGAGAGGTCAAATCGTTATACCAAGTTGACCCTTTGACTGATAATGAATACAATCGTCTAGTTGTAGCTTATAATAAATTCAGGAGAGGTCAGGGGCGAGAGGCTATATACAGCAGGTCAAGAGGAATGGCAGGAGAGGTCAAATCGTTATACCAATTTGATCCTTTGACTCACAGATCAATACAATCGTCTGGCTGTAACCTGTAGTGATGTCAGGCGAGGTCTAGTTGTTATACCAATTTCATCTTTTGACTCATAGATGATTAAAATCGTCTAGCTGTAACTTATAATAATGTCATGAGATGTCTATATTATATTGAACACTTTGAAATGAGGTGATATTAAATGTGTAGTTAAGATAAAGGAAACGACTAAGCATCCCCCCCAAGTACCAAATTAAGACAGTGGGGTCAGGCAAGGTTATGGCAACACTAGGCAGGAGGCGCTGGGGTGACACAAAAACACATTACCACGCAGAACCACACCACGTCAAGATAAAAAAAAAAAAAAAAAAAAAAAAAAAACACACACACACACACACACACTCTTAAGGGGAGACTGACTGTTTGTTTGGTCTATTTATTCATTTATTCATATACTTTTTTAGTTTCCTCCCTAGACCTCCATCAAGCTCAGAAAAACCCCCCCTAGACCCCCCTTCAATATAAATTTGTACATTTTTCGGTAGAAAAATGTCCCGGCCGAAGGCCGATTCCTCTTAAAATTGCAGGCTCGCTATCGCTCGCCAGGAAATAATCGACACCTAAATGGCACGAAAGGTCTTAAAATTACAACGAAATGGGGCGAAAGGCGTTAAAATCGCCAAACTAATGAGTCGAACGTCTTATAATCTCAAAACTAGTGGGGCTAAACATTAGGGAGAAGGGGGGGGGGGGGGTCCAGAAAAACGGTCTGCCTCCCCCTTAAGTTGATTATTGGAATTATCATTATTAATCTTATGAAGCCTATTATCATCATTATACTTACTGTCGTCAATATCATGATGTTTATTATTACACACACACACACACACACACACACAGCCCGTAGCCTAGTAGGTAGAGCTCTCGTCTCACACACGAGGGGTCGGGGGTTCAATCCCCGGCCGGGCGGAGACAAATTGGGCTTGTCTCCTTTCATGTGTTAGCCTCAGTTCACCTAGCTGTAAATAGGTACCTGGAATAAGTGGACGACGTTGTGACGTCCATCTGGGGTTGGCAAAAATGGTACAAGGCGAGATGGGTATCATATGGTTCACCTAAGCTGACTACCTAAGCCTTCGGGCGAGACGGTACCGTCTATAGTGAGATGGTACCATACAGATCCACCCTAAGCCTTCGTTTCCGATGTCGCCAATTGGCTAAAATACAGACTACACACACATCCACAGCCATTCCAACAATACATAAAACACTTAACATGCATTTCACGCAATACATTCCCAGTTAAGGAGGCGCGATAATAATGAGCTTAGCTCGCATTGCGTGGATTCCCCTTGACGAACAAGTAACTGAGTAAGTGAGTAACTGAGTAACACACACATACACGAAAATGAGGTAATAATTAGATAAATGCAATATAACGAACCGGATTACTTTTCATTTTCTTTTATAATGGGAACCAGCCAATTATTTCTGAATTTAAGCTCGAAATCAGCCTGCGAATCGCGAAGAAAATTGCAGTCATGGAATCCGATAACAATATTTCTCGTTCCAAACGTTTGTAGTAGGATAATATTAATTTGTCTCATTCCAAACGTTTTTAGTAGGATAATATTTGTCTCATTCCAAACGTTTTTAGTAGGATAATATTTGTCTCATTCCAAACGTTTTTAGTAGGATAATATTTGTCTCATTCCAAACGTTTTTAGTAGGATAATATTTGTCTCATTCCAAACGTTTAAGTAGTATAATATATTTCTCATTCCAAACGTTTTTAGTAGGATAATATTTGTCTCATTCCAAACGTTTTAAGGGGCTAGTGGTTGCTTTTTGGGTCTATTCAGTTATTCGTATATTGTGTTTAGTTCCCTCAATAGTCTTCTAGCAAGCTTGAAAAAACGCCCCCTAGACAAGATAAATTTGTACATTTTTCGGTAGAGAAATGTCCCGGCCGTCTTAAAATTACAGGCTCGCTATCGCTCGCTAGGAAAAAATAGACACCTAAATGGCACGTAAGGTCTTAAAATTGACAACGAAATGGGGCGAAAGGTGTTAAAATCGCCATTCTAATGGGACGAACGTTTTTAAATCAATGGGGCTAAAGACGAGGGGGGAGAAAGTGGTCCAGAACAACGACCTACCTCCCCTTAAGTAGGATAATGAACTGGCTTCCGGTGTCAAAGGGGTAACCCAAATTATCCCAGCTTCCGAAGGCGGTGTCACACGAGCGCTCTTTCTGGCAATTTTCGACGAGCAATTTTGTTGTTGTACAATTTTGCGGCTCTTTCGGAAACTGGATCGAAGGTGGACTGTGTTAGGTACTTTAATATTGACGGAACTTATGTTTTGAAGCTGCCAGACTACGATAGCCCATAACAATTGCCGGGAAAAATCGCTCGTGTGACATCGCCGTAAAATCCGGGCGAGCAAAGGTTACGAGAGGACACGAGCGAATCCACACCAACATTTTCTGCGATCGGGAATAATACGCACTGCCTTAGACAAAGAGACCAGTTAACCCCTTCGTTACCGGAGATGTCTCTTAATAAATTGTCTAGCTACTTTTAGACGATTTTATTCAGTTTAAGAAGGGTCTCTAGCAATTAACAGGCTTCGAACTATCCACCTTAAGGGGAGATATCCACTTGAGCGATAATTTTCTTTACCCCTTTCTCCCTTATGTTTAGCCCCATTGCTTTTGAAGTTTTAAGGCGTTCGCCCCATTAGTTTGGCGATTTTAAGAAGTTTCACCCCATTTATGTCACTTTTAAGACCTTTCGTCCCATTTAGGTGTCGATTTTTTTTCCTGGCGAGCGATAGCGAGCCTGTAATTTAAGAGGAACCGGCCTTCGGCCGGGACATTTTTCTACCGAAAAATTTACAAATTTATCTTGAAAGGGGGTCAAGGGGGTGTAATTTCAAGCTTGATGGAAGTCTAGGAAACACACTAAAAACCTCCCCTTAACCCTTTTTACTACCACAGATCCTTCTTTATCTGCACAAAATCGTCTAAATATCGCTAGAACAAAATTACAAAGGCGTCGCCGGTACGGAACGGGTTAATTACATACGATAAATACATACAATATAATATATATTTTATAATACTGTGGAATATGTAACAGAGAAGACCCATTGTAAAGTGGAAATAAGGTTCTGATTGTGTAAAGAAAATGTGATGATCAGTTGCTGGCCTAGAGCGGCAATGAGGTCATGCACAGATTACACAGGAATGGTGCTGACTCAGAACTATTTAATATATTGGCACAGAATCCGCCTCTTGTTATATATATTTATTGCATCGATTATATATCTATCCATCTCTCTCTCTCTTTTTTTCTCTCTCTCTCTCTCTCTCTCTCTCTCTCTCTCTATATATATATATATATATATATATATATATATATAGATAGAGAGAGAGAGAGAGAGAGAGAGCGAGAGCGAGAGCGAGAGCGAGAACGAGAACGAGAGCGAGAGCGAGAGGGAGAGCGAGAGGGAGAGAGAATAGCATAGAAGTGAGAAAACTAAGCCAAACAGAGCCGAACAAAGGAGATTGGGAGGGAGAGGAGGGCGGGGGAGAGGAGGGCGGGGAGAGGAGGGCGGGGGAGGGGAGGGCGGGGGAGAGCCATAATAGGTGAAGTGAGTGTATAAATGGGGTTAAGGGGCAACAGGGAGGAGGAGGGGGGGGGGGGGGGGGGGGGGGGGGGGGGGGGGGGGGGGGGGGGGGGGGGGGGGGGAGGAGGGGG
This sequence comes from Paralithodes platypus, assembly GCA_032716605.1. Lineage (NCBI taxonomy): Eukaryota > Metazoa > Arthropoda > Malacostraca > Decapoda > Lithodidae > Paralithodes > Paralithodes platypus. The sequence continues at coordinate 54,656,153 of CM064519.1, forward strand.
GGGGGGGGAGGTTAACACAGGTACAGGAAACGGAAGTCGGGGGTTCGAGATTAGAGAGAGAGGGGGAGGCTGCGTGATAGATAGATAGATAGATAGATAGATAGATAGATAGATAGATAGATATATTGATAAATAGATAGATAGATAGATAGATAGGTAGATATAGATAGATATATTGATAGATAGATAGATAGATATATTGATAAATAGATAGATAGATAGATAGATATATTGATAAATAGATAGATAGATAGATAGATAGGTAGATATAGATATATATTGATAGATAGATAGATAGATAGATTGATAAATAGATAGATAGATAGATAGATATATAGATATAGATAGATAGATAGATGGAACACACACATACTTTAGTATTCTGATATATCATAGAACAGGTAGATGAATGATAATTTTGATTTCTTCTTTAACATATCAGTGAATTTGATCAACACAGATAAGTTATACTGCCAAGTACCGTCAAATGAAATCAAATATATTCAGCTCTCACCACGACTTGAAATATTGCTGTCAGTCAAAACTATAAAACACACACACACACACACACACACACACACACACACACACACATACACACAGACTGGATAGGCAATAGACACTGATACAGGACAACACGAGCACAGATCAATTCCTGTAAACTACAAATAGGTGAATACACACACACACACACACACACACACACACACACACACACACACACACACACACAGACACACACACACACACTGTAAAACGAAGAATATACACCGACATATTCAAAATAATGTATATTGTAAATTCACGTATAATTATAATAAACACCATTTTCTATATATAGGTTAAGGGGGGTGACCTGTTTTTGTTCTGTCCTTTTCTATCTTTCTCTGGCTTGTATCCATTTGGCTCCATTCAGCCTACTATTTTAAGACGTTAATCCCCATCCAGGTGTCAATTTTTTACTGGTGAGCGGTAGCGAGCCAGCATATTTTGTATTTTTGTTTGACAGCAGGCTAAATTTGTACATTTTCGATAGAAAAATGTCTCCGGCGAAACCGGATTTCTTCATATAAAGCTGGCTCGCTATCGCTCGCCAGGAAGAAATCGACACCTAGGTGGGGATAAACGTCTTAAAATAGTTGGCTGAATGGGGCCGAATGGATACAAGCCAGAGAAAGAGAGAAAAGGAGAGAAATAACAAAAAAGCAGGTGACCCCCTTAAACTTCTTCAGTCTGGTATTCACAGGCTCGTGAATTATCATCCTCTAATACTGAGAAATAGTAACAAAGTACAGTCGCGCTAATAAGTCATGTCCCAGCTGTCATTACGTGTGGCTTGCTCCGTGCTGTATTAATGTCTGTCAGATGTTGAATAGGGTGGGTAAGTGTAGGAACATGTTTGTATATTTCACGCGATATGAAGACATGAAGCTTAGATATTGCTGATACCAATGATTGATCAAAACATACTTGGTGCCGAGACATCATTTATTAGCGCGACTGTACACCATTATATACCATCGATAAACGGACGTGCAATTAAGGGGAGATCTCCACTTGAGGGATTTTTTTTTCTTGACTCCTTTCTCCCTCATGTTTAGCCCCATTGCTTTTCTAATTTTAAGACGTTCGCCCCATTATTTTGACGATTGTAAGAACCTTCGACCCATTTCTGTCAATTTTAAGACCTTTCGTGCCACGTAAGTGTCGATTTTATCCTGGCGAGCGATAGCGAGCCTGTAATTTAAGAGGAACCGGCTTTCAGTCGGGACATTTTTCTACCGAAAAATTTACAAATTTATCTTGAAAGGGGCTCAAAGGGGTGTAATCTTAAGCTTGATGGATATCTAGGGACCAAACTAAAAACCTCTCCTTAAAGAGAGTATTTATTTCTGGGCCCCATTCTCCCTCATGCTTAGCCCCATTAGTCTGTCGATGTGTGTGCCATTTAGGCGTCGATTTTTATCCTGGCGAGAGATAGCGAGCCAGTAATTTAGGTGGAACCTACCGAGAAGTGTACACATTAATCTGCAAGGACGGTCTTGGGGTAATATTTTAAAGTTTGATGGAGGTCTTGGTAGGAAACTAATACAAATATATGACACAATATATGACAAAATACATGACACAATACATGACAAAATATATGACAAACTAAATAAGCGAACCAATACACACAAATATAACCAAACCTCCCCTAAATCAAAATTAGAACGAAAGAAAATCCAATACATTTAGGAATAACGCACGAAAATTAAAACAGAGAACAATATTGAAAAAAAAAAAAAAACCCGGGAAATCGAGGAAGAGATAGCAAAACGATCGAGAAATACGAGAGGCCACACGGGAGGAGAGCCGTTTATAGGGAGAGGTTACCATACGTCATTACAGTAGTCGCCATGAAATTTGATTATTGTGGGTGTTTTATAACCTCTGAAGTTTGATCATTGAAGGTGTTTTATAACCTCTGAAGTTTGATTATTAATAAGAAGTTAAGAACATAAGAAAATGGGAGTCTGCAGAAAGCCGATTGGCCCACACAAGGCAGATCCCTCTCATTATTGTAGATGTGTTATAACCTTCGAAGTATGATTATTGCAGGTGTTATACATTTTGATTGCTGTAGGTGCCTTAATAACCCCTTCCACCCACAGGTGTACAGGTGGGCGGTGGGTGGGCTGTGGTAAGGTGGGTGGTTGGGCGGGCGTTCCGAGTGACCGAGTTCGAACAGAATGTAACAATATTTCCCTGTGGAGACAACACCACCCATTGTTACCCCCCTCCCTCTTTACCCCCTTCTCCTTCTCCTCCTCCTCCTCCACCCAAACCCTTTTCCTCCTCCTCCTCCCCTCCCTCCTCCTCCCCAGTCCTCCCACTCTCCTCCTCCCCCCCCCCCTTTCCCTCCTCCTCCTCCCCTCCCCCCCTTTCCCTCCTCCTCCTGCTCCTTCTCCTCCTCCCCCCCCCCCTTTCCCTCCTCCTCTTCCTTCTCCCCTCCCCCCCCCTTTCCCTCTCCCTCTCCTCCTCCCCCCCCCCCCCTTTTTCCTCCCCTCCCCCCTTTCCTCCCTCCTCTCCTCCCCTCTCCCCCCCTCCTCCTCCTGCTCCTTCCTCTCTCTCCCTCCTCCTCTTCTCCTCCTCCCCCCCCCCTTCCTTCTCCTCCTGCTCCTCTGCTTCCCCTCCCCCCTCCCCCCCTTTCCCTCCTCCTCCTGCCCCCGCCCTACCCGTTCCCTCGCCTCCGCTCCCCCCTTCTCCTCCCCCCCCTTGCCTCCCCGCCTGCTCCTTCTCCTCTCCCCTCCCCCTTTCCCTCCTCCAACTCCGCCTCCTCCCCTCTCCCTCCCCCCCCCCTTTATCCCGCCTCCTACGCCTCCTCCTCCCCTCTCCCCCCCCTTTCCCCTCCACTCCTCCTCCTCCCCTCTCCCCCCCCCTTTCCCTCCTCCTACTCCTCCTCCTCCCCTCTCCCCCCGAGGACGTCACTATACCCTGTTCCAAATAAGTAGGCCAAAAATCTTGAACATTAACCTCTATAACTTCCAAACGACTAGAGTATTCCAGCTAATATTTCTACCATTTGGGAAGGGTCCGCCAGGGAGTTGGTGTGAACATTTACTACCCATTTGCTCAATCCCTATTCCAGCTAATATTTCTACCATTTGGGAAGGGTCAGCCAGGGAGTTGGTGTGAAAATGTACTACCCATTTTTTCTAGCCCTATTCCAGCTAATATTTCTACCATTTGGGAAGGGTCAGCCAGGTAGTTGGTGTGAAAAATGTACTGCCCATTTGTTCTAGCCCTATTTAAGGTACAGAGGTTAGGGTTCACGATTTCTGGCCTCCCCACTTGGAACGGGTACTGGAGAATTCGACCCGAAACCAATTCGACCCGCTCTTGGACAACGAATTCGACCCGTTTCGTGGACTTGCCCCGCGAATTCGACCCCCTCAAATAGTAGCCACCCCCCTCAAATAGTAGCCAACCCCCTCAAATAGTAACCACCCCCCTCAAATAGTAGCCCCCCCTCAAATAGTAGCCAACCCCCTCAAATAGTTGCCAACCCCCTCAAATAGTAGCCAACCCCCTCAAATAGTTGCCAACCCCCTCAAATAGTAGCCAACCCCCTCAAATAGTAACCAAACCCCTCAAATAGTAGCCCCCCCCCTTCAAATAGTAACCACCCCCCTCAAATAGTAGCCAACCCCCTCAAATAGTTGCCAACCCCCTCAAATAGTTGCCAACCCCCTCAAATAGTAGCCCCCCCCCCCTCAAATAGTAACCGCCCCCCTCAAATAGTAGCCAACCCCCTCAAATAGTAGCCAACCCCCCACAAATAGTTCCAACCCCCTCAATAAGTAGCCAACCCCCTCAAATAGTAGCCAACCCCCTCAAATAGTAGCCAACCCCCTCAAATAGTAGCCAACCCCCTCAAATAGTTGCCAACCCCCTCAAATAGTAGCCAACCCCCTCAAATAGTAGCCAACACCCTCAAATAGTAGCCACCCCTCAAATAGTAGCCAACCCCCTCAAATAGTTGCCGACCCCTCAAATAGTTGCCAACCCCCTCAAATAGTAGCCAACCCCCTCAAATAATAGCCAACCCCCTCTAATAGTAGCCACCCCCTCAAATAGTAGCCACCCCCTCAAATAGTAGCCAACACCCTCAAACAGTAGCCAACCCCCTCAAATAGTAGCCAACACCCTCAAACAGTAGCCACCCCCCTCAAATAGTAGCTAACCCCTTCAAATAGTAGCCAACCCCCTCAAATATTAGCCAACCCCCTCAAATAGTAGCCAACCCCCTCAAATAGTTGCCACCCCCCCCAAATAGTAGCCAACCCCCTCAAATAGTAGCCAACCCCCTCAAATAGTAGCAACCCCCTCAAATAGTAGCCAACCCCCTCAAATAGTGCCAACCCCCTCAAATAGTAGCCAACCCCCTCAAATAGTAGCCATCCCCCTCAAATAGTAACCACCCCTCGCAAATAGTAGCCCCCCCCCTCAAATAGTGGCCAACCCCCTCAAATAGTAGCCCAACCCCCTCAAATAGTAGCCAAACCCCTCAAATAGTAGCCAACCCCCTCAAATAGTAGCCAAACCCCTCAAATAGTAGCTAACCCCCTCAAATAGTAACCACCCCTCTCAAATAGTAGCCCCCCCCCTCAAATAGTAGCCAACCCCCTCAAATAGTAGCCAACCCCCTCAAATAGTAGCCAACCCTCTCAAATAGTAGCCAACACCCTCAAATAGTAGCCAACCCCCTCAAATAGTTGCCAACCCCCCTCAAATAGTAGCCACCCCCTCAAATAGTAGCCAACCCCCTCAAATAGTAGCCATCCCCCTCAAATAGTAGCCACCCCCCTCAAATAGTAACCACCCCTCTCAAATAGTAGCCCCCCCCCCCTCAAATAGTAGCCAACCCCCTCAAATAGTAGCCAACCCCCTCAAATACCACCCAACACCCTCAAATAGTAGCCAACCCCCTCAAATAGTAGCCACCCCTCTCAAATAGTAGCCCCCCCCTCAAATAGTAGCCAACCCCCTCAAATAGCAGCCAACACCCACAAACAGTAGCCAACCCCCTCAAATAGTCCCCAACCCCCTCAAATAGTAGCCAACCCCCTCAAATAGTAGCCAACCCCCTCAAATAGTAGCCAACCCCCTCAAATAGTAGCCAACCCCCTCAAATAGTAGCCAACCCCCTCAAATAGTAGCCAGAATAATGCAAATGACGTCACCGGTTTTGAAGGGGATAAATATTGATCACAATCTTTATAATTGTATCTACATTTAGACAATTGTGTGCAGTTTAAGGGGAGATCTCCACTTGAGGGATTTTTTTCTTGACCCCTTTCTCCCTCATGTTTAGCCCCATTGCTTTTGATATTATAAAACGTTTGCCCCATTAGTTAAGCGATTTTTAAACTTTCACCCATATTAAGACCTTTAGTGCAAATTCTCCGATTTTATCCTGGCGAGCGATAGCGAGCCTGTAATTTAAGAGGAATCGGCTGGGACATTTTTCTACCGAAAAATTTACAAATGTATCTTGAAAGGGACTCAAGGGGGTGTAATTTTAAGCTTGATGGAGGTCTAGGGAACAAACTAAATACCTCCCCTTAAGAAGAATCTGTGTAGTTCAATGGGTTAAGTGAGATACTTCGAAGCCTGTTAATTGCTGGAGGCCCCTTTTCAAACGGAATAAAAGCGTCTAACACTAGCCAAAAATATAATGAAAAAGGTGATACATTTATTACGTCCCTTCCAACAACCAACCATACTCCTAAAATCGATTAATGAAATTTACAAACACATGTGGCAGTCCGTGGATTCGAACCCAGTATCATATTTGTTCAGGGATAAATAGTGACCACAATCTTTCCACCCAGAGACTCACACGCTCTAGAAAGACAAAGAACAACAACTTTCTCCAATCACCTTTGTTCGCCGTTAAGATCATGCCCATCTATAAATCAGGGAGACAAATAAAGTAATCGCATTTGTAATCTATTCTGACTGGAAGGCATTGTCTCATCTGCTCTCCTTTCTTCCTTTATTCTATACTATTCAGTTTAAGGGGAGGTCTTTAGTTTGTTCCCTAGACCTCCATCAAGCTTAAAATTACAACCCCTAGAGCCCGTTTCAAAGATAAATTTGTACATTTTTCGGTAGAAAAATGTCCCGGCCGAAGGCCGATTCCTTCTAAAATTACAGGCTCGCTATCGCTCGCCAGGAAAAAATCGACACCTATATGGCACGAAAGGTCTACATATTGACATAGAAATGGGGCGAAATGTCTCAAAATCGCCAAACTAATGGAACGAACGTCTTAAAATCTAGCTAAACATGAGGGAGAAGGGGACCCAGGAAAAGCGACTGTCTACCCCCCCCCCCCCGTTAAGATCACGCCAATCTATAAATCAGGGAGACAAAGAAGGCAATCTAAATGTGTAATCTTATATTCTGACTGGAAGGCATTAAGGGGAGATCTTCACTTGAGCGATTTTTTTCTTTACTTCTTTCTCCCTCATGTTTAGCCCCATTGCTTTTGAGATTTTAAGACGTTCGCCCTAGTAGTTTGGACATTTTAAGACATTTTGCCCTATTTCTGTCAATTGTAAGACCTTTCGTGCCATTAAGGTGTCGATTTTTTCCTGGCGAGCGATAGCGAGCCTGTAATTTAAGAGCAACCGGCCTCCGGCCGGGACATTTTTCTACCGAAAAATGTACAAATTTATCTTGAAAGGGGGTCTAGGGGGTGTAATTTTAAGCTTGATGAAAACGTAGGGAACAAACTAAATACCTCCCCTTAAACGTAGGGAACAAACTAAATACCTCCCCTTAAACGTAGGGAACAAACTAAATACCTCCCCTTAAACGTAGGGAACAAACTAAATACCTCCCCTTAAACGTAGGGAACAAACTAAATACCTGCCCTTAAACGTAGGGAACAAACTAAATACCTGCCCTTAAACGTAGGGAACAAACTAAATACCTGCCCTTAAACGTAGGGAACAAACTAAATACCTCCCCTTAAACGTAGGGAACAAACTAAATACCTCCCCTTAAACGTAGGGAACAAACTAAATACCTGCCCTTAAACGTAGGGAACAAACTAAATACCTGCCCTTAAACGTAGGGAACAAACTAAATACCTGCCCTTAAACGTAGGGAACAAACTAAATACCTGCCCTTAAACGTAGGGAACAAACTAAATACCTGCCCTTAAATCTGTGGGGTGGAAGTGGAGTGGTTGCATTGAGGCAGTTGGACAAAATTCAAAATAAAGCTATTAGATTAATCAATAACCCTGCAATCACACAGGACCTTCCTACATTATCCATACGAAGAAACGTTGCATCCCTTGCATTATTCTACAGATATTTTCACAGCAATTGTTCCGAGGAACTTGCTTCAATTGTGCCGCCTCTCCACATCTTTCCCCGTAGAACTAGGGCAGCTGAGAGCGCCCATGAATTTACACTTTCTCCTCCACAATGCAGAACTTCTGCTTATCAGAATTCATTTATCCCCAGAGCTACTACTCTTTGGAATTCACTTCCCTCGAATTGCTTTCCACAAACTTACAATCAACAAATGTTTAAATCCAGTTGTTACAAACATTTTATGAATGGAGGATGCCTTTAGGCACATGGACCTTTTTGTTTTATCTGTGTTTTTCCTTCCTCCGTTCATTGTCTCTTAAAAAAAAAAAAAAAAAAAAAAAAACGTCTCGTCTGTTCTCCTTTACCTCTTCAGAATACGATGTTCCTTATTTCTGGCTATCCTTAGACGATACTATTAACCCCTTCAGTACCGGGGCCGCCCTTTTAACCTCATGCTGGCTACTGTTAGACGATTGTATTCAGTTTAACAAGGGTCATCCAGCAATTAACAGGCTTCGAACTCTCTCGCTTAACCCTTTTTACGACCACACATCCTTCTTAAGCTGCACAAAATGGTCTAAATCTATAGCAAACATTATGCACAAAACTCGTCATCGGTATAGAAGAGGTTAAATACTATATCATCTCTTTCCTTTTCTTCCTTTATTCTGACTATTCGTGGGCGATATTATATAGTTGAATGGGAGGTCTTCAGTTTGTTCAATAGACCCCCATCAAGCTTAAGGGGGAGATCTCCACTTGAGGGATTTTTTTCTTGACCCCTTTCTCCCTCATGTTTAGCCCCATTACTTTTGATATTATAAAACGTTTGCCCCATTAGTTTAGCGATTTTAAGAACTTTCACCCCATATTAAGACCTTTCGTGCAATTCAGGTGTCGATTTTATCCTGACGAGCGATAGCGAGCCTGTAATTTAAGAGGAACCGGCTTTCAGCCGGGAAATTTTTCTACCGAAAAATGTACAAATTTATCTTGAAAGGGACTCAAGGGGGTGTAATTTCAAGCTTGATGGAAGTCTAGAAAACAAACTAAAAACCTCCCCTTCAGCTCACATTCTTAACAATCTTTCTAAAATCGTCCACTGATTGTCAAAATAAGCGTAATAATACATCTCATACAGAAAGGGTTAACTCCTCAAAGACATCATATATTATCATTATTACGGCGGCGGGCCATATTTCCGCGCTGTCTTGTGGCCTTTCCGATAGTATATATTTATGATAGTCACCGTTAAGGCCGCATAATATTATCTGGTAGTTATCCACTTCCCAAGATCACGATGTTCTTTTGGGTTCTTCCTTCTCCTCCTCCTCCTCCTCCTCCTCCCCCCCACCCCTCCCACACATACACACACACACAATCTCTCTCTCTCTCTCTCTCTTATACACAAACACACACACACTTTTACACCAACCAACTTCACATCCAAACCCAACTAATGAAATCAACAAACACATGCGGCACTCCGGGGACTCGAACCCAGGACACTCACATCGAAATCCCGCGCACTATGCATTACGCTATCAATAAGACAGTTAAAGAAATATGGACAAGCCTACGATTTATTATGCAGTTTCGAATCCTGCCTATTAATCTGAGCATGTATATATATTCCAACTGCGCTATGGTAGGCTATTGTATAGACGAATGGAAGAAGCAATTAATGGGGCACTTAACCCTTAGGAAGGCCTCGCTATAAATTGCTCCTGAACCAGAATGAATTATTACGTTTTTTGTTTACACTAAGTAATGGAGACCTACTGTATGTGTCCTAACCTGTCTTGTCGTGGTCTTAAGGGGATATTTCCACTTGAGGGATTTTTTTTCTGGATCCCTTTCTATCTCATGTTTAGTCCCATTGCTTTTGATATTCTAAGACGTTCGCCCCATTAGTTTGGTGATTCTAAGAACCTTTGCCCCATTTCTGTCAATGTTAAGACCTTTCGTGCCATTTAGGTGTCGATTTTATCCTGGCGAGCGATAGCGAGCCTGTAATTTAAGAGGAACCGGCCTTTGGCCGTGACATTTGTCTACCGAAAAATGTACAAATTTATCTTGAAAGGGGGTCTAGGGGGTGTAATTTTAAGCTTGATGGAATTCTAGGGAACGAACTAAAAATCTCCCCTTAAGATACATGCCCAGTATTATTATTATGTCTTGTCCTGGCATATACCACACACAGCCTTGATCTGGCATATACCACACACAGCCTTGATCTGGCATATACCACACACAGCCTTGATCTTCACCATACCCTCATCAAATATCCCTTAACCTTTTCTGTATGCGGGGTCTTGCTAAACCCCTTACCTTACCCTGGCTTGACATATGGTCAATATATATATATATATATATATATATATATATATATATATATATATATATATATATATATATATATATCTCAGAGGCCAATATTAGAATATGGCCTTGTAACATGGCTATCATTATCCTGGCGTATTTATTGCCAACTTTATAACAAGCTAATAATATATCTCAATTCTTTTTACCAAACCTTGGATCAATCTTGTTACATCCTCCTTAGAAAAACTAAATAAGATTCAATGGCTATCAATATCCTAGAGAATTGAATGCCAACTTTATAACACGAGGTAATATATTTAAAATATTTCACCAACCCTTTGAAAAATATTATTACATTCTCTTTAAGGGGATTTATTTGTTTAGTTTGTTCTCTAGAACTCCATCAAACTTAAAATGACACCCCCTTGACCACGAAAGGTCTTAACACTTAAAGAGCGGGGCCCGATTTAAGTCCGTATCTAAAAAGCAACAAGTTAGGAGCATTATTAAGGCTTTTAAAGGGTTAAAATAGAGTGCAAATGGCCGGGAGAGCAGCAGGCCGACACCCAGGGCTTACCGCCGCCCACTGACTCACGCTCCCTCTGTTCTCGAGAGGCCGGCAGTGTAGCCAGTAGTGAGTGTAGCTGGAAAAAATATGCCGCTATATGCTAAACTCCCATGTTGGTGGTACCACTGCATCAAAACGACGAGTGCTACGTAGCTCGTTCTGGTCTCATTTTGAAGCTTGTAGCGCCTAGTTTTTTGCTGAATACATTTCTTTTCATGCAGATACTTGATTGATCATTCAGGAGGGCCTGAATATGCCCAAAATAGCCCAAAAAAACCCCGCTAGACGATGGTTAATATTGGCAAAGAAATGGGACTAAAGATCTTAAATCGCCAAACTAATGGGCAAACTTCTTATAATCTCAAAACTAGTGGGGCTAAACATGTGGGACATTTGAACCCCGGCCAGTAGTGACAGTGACCAAACCTGAATACTGGAGTAATGAACCGGGAACATACCGGATCATATCTCTCACACAAACACACACACACAAACACATACACACACACAAACACACCCACATACATACACACACACACACATCCACGCACACACACACATCCACACCCACATACATACACATACACACACACACACACACCCACATACATACACACACACACACACATCCACGCACACACACACATCCACACCCACATACATACACATACACACACACACACACACACACCCACATACATACACACACACACACATCCACGCACACACACACATCCACGCACACACACACATCCACACCCACATACATACACACACACACACACATCCACACCCATACACACACACTCATAATAATTGCACACCACCACCTGACGACAGGTCAATAAGTTATATCCTTATCTTTACTTTGTACTGCTATATGATATATTTGCCCCCCCCCCCTCTCTCTCTCTCTCACTCATTCACTCACTCACTTATTCATTCACTCACACTCTCTCTACTGGGATCTACTGACTACTAGGATACAGTCCTGGCCACATTGCAGGGATCATAAAATCTGTATGGCCAGTGTATGTATGAAAATCTATGTAAACTTCTCTCTCTCTCACTCTCTCACACACACTCTCTCTCTCTCTCTCTGACAGTAACCCTTTAATACCCACACCTGACACATAACCATCACTATTTAACAGTCGTGCTTTCTTCCTAGTAAAAGTCATGGAGAAATTTGGCTTTTGTGTGTGTGTGATAGATTGTGAGATCGCTAATTTAAGGGGGGTCTCTTGCCTTTTTTTATCTTTCTCTCCTTTTCTCTCTTTCCTTGGCTTGTATCCATTCGGCCCCATTCAGCCAACTGTTTTAAACGTTTACCCCCCCATCCAGGTGTCGATTTCTTCCTGGCGAGCGTAGCGAGCCAGCATTGTATGGAGACATCCGGCTTCGCCGGAGAAATTTTTCTATCGAAAAATGTACAAATTTAGCTTGCTATCAAAACAAAAATATATATATGCTGGCTCGCTACCGCTCGCCAGGAAAATATTGACACCTGGATGGGGGTAAACGTCTTAATACAGTAGGCTGAATGGGGCCGAATGGATACAAGCCAAAGAGAGAGGGAGAGAAAGAGAATAAAAAAGCGAGGTGGGCCCCCTTACTGTTCTGCTCCTCGATTTCTAATGTCAGTTGGGTTACGATAAAAGATGGGGTGTGGATCATGTGTGTGTTTAGGGGACTGTACATGGTGGTTAGCTTGTGTGGTGGTTTCACTAACTTGTTTGTAAAAGTAATAGGATTTGGCCACACACATATACATATATTTATGCATTCAGGTACATACAGATACCCGTTTACACACACTTGTTTATATACATACAAACACATACATATGCATTCACGTCTGTACACACTCGTTTACACACACACACACACACCTCACACTACCACACACAAGCACACGCAGACAAACACGAACATATATACACTGTACATGCATACACACACACACACATACGTACATGCACTCACACATATATTACAGCACACACACTCACATACATTCAGTACTAACAAACACACTCAAACTTATATACAGTACACACACACACACACACACACCCCCACACACACACACACACACACACACACACACACACCCACACCCCCACACCCCCACACACACAATATAAACATACTTCCAGGACGCCACGCTTAGCCAAAAGATTTAACTGAGCCTGAAAGGTAAATGGCTTCGGAGGCAAATTCTCAAGTGAAGGAGGATTTGCAATATTTGCCGTTGTTTACAAACAAGTACCATAGAGAACTGGTTTACACACAAGCGGGGTAGGGCCTAGTGTTGGGTAAATTTATTTATTTTTCAGTTTCCTCGCTATACCTCCATTAAGGGGGGTGACCTGCTTTTTGTTATTTCTGTCCTTTTCTTTCTTTCTCTGGCTTGTATCCATTCGGCCCCATTCAGCCAACTATTTTAAGACGTTTATCCCCATCTAGGTGTCGATTTCTTCCTGGCGAGCGATAGCGAGCCAGCATTATATGAAGAAATCCGGCTTCGCCGGAGACATTTTTCTATAGAAAAATGTACAAATTTGGCCTGCTGTCAAACAAAACTAATAAATATGCTGGCTCGCTACCGCTCACCAGTAAAAAATTAACACCTGGATGGGGATAAACGTCTTAAAACAGTAGGCTGAATGGTGCCAAATGGATACAAGCCAGAGAAAGATAGAAAAGGACAGAACAAAAACAGATCACCTCCCTTAAGTCAAAACAAAGACAAAACAAACTTAGATCCCCCTTCGAGATACATTTGTACATGTTTCGGTGAAACAAATGTCCACAGTGACCCAGGGGTCGCCAGGTGAGTGACACAGGTATGCCCGGAACGTGGTCAGGTAGGGGAAAGTGCTGACCAGAGAGAGAGGGAGGGGGGGGGGGGGGGGTGTGCTTAGGAGAAGGTAATATTGGGAGGGGTGCCATCTAAAGCCTGTTTGTGGGAGCTGGACTCTAATATGGGCGCAACAAAACAAAACAAAATATATATATATATTAAATAATACATATCCGGTCAACCAACCCACTGTCCACTCCAAAAGTATTCTGTTACAACTCCTGTGGGCCCTGTTCTTGTCCATTGATACTCAACATACTCAACTCATGTGGGCCCTGTTCTTGTCCACTGATACTCAACATACTCAACTCCTGTGGGTCCTGTTCTTGTCCACTGATACTCAACATACTCAACTCCTGTGGGCCCTGTTCTTGTCCACTGATACTCAACATACTCAACTCCAGTGGGCCCTGTTCTTGTCCACTGATACTCAACATACTCAACTCCTGTGGGCCCTGTTCTTGTCCACTGATACTCAACATACTCAACTCATGTGGGCCCTGTTCTTGTCCACTGATACTCAACATACTCAACTCCTGTGGGCCCTGTTCTTGTCCACTGATACTCAACACACTCAACTCCTGTGGGCCCTGTTCTTGTCCACTGATACTCAACATACTCAACTCCTGTGGGCCCTGTTCTTGTCCACTGATACTCAACATACTCAACTCCTGTGGGCCCTGTTCTTGTCCACTGATACTCAACATACTCAACTCCTGTGGGCCCTGTTCTTGTCCACTAACACTCAACATACTCAACTCCTGTGGGCCCTGTTCTTGTTCACTAATACTCAACATACTCAACTCCTGTGGGCCCTGTTCTTGTCCACTGATACTCAACATACTCAACTCCTGTGGGCCCTGTTCTTGTCCACTGATACTCAACATACTCAACTCATGTGGGCCCTGTTCTTGTCCATTGATACTCAACGTACTCAACTCATGTGGGCCCTGTTCTTGTCCATTGATACTCAACATACTCAACTCCTGTGGGCCCTGTTCTTGTCCATTGATACTCAACATACTCAACTCCTGTGGGCCCTGTTCTTGTCCACTGATACTCAACATACTCAACTCCTGTGGGCCCTGTTCTTGTCCACTGATACTCAACATACTCAACTCCTGTGGGCCCTGTTCTTGTCCACTGATACTCAACATACTCAACTCCTGTGGGCCCTGTTCTTATCCACTGATACTCAACATACTCAACTCCTGTGGGCCCTGTTCTTGTCCACTAACACTCAACATACTCAACTCCTGTGGGCCCTGTTCTTGTTCACTGATACTCAACATACTCAACTCCTGTGGGCCCTGTTCTTGTCCACTAACACTCAACATACTCAACTCCTGTGGGCCCTGTTCTTGTCCACTGATACTCAACATACTCAACTCCTGTGGGCCCTGTTCTTGTCCATTGATACTCAACATACTCAACTCCTGTGGGCCCTGTTCTTGTCCATTGATACTCAACACACTCAACTCCTGTGGGCCCTGTTCTTGTCCATTGATACTCAACATACTCAACTCCTGTGGGCCCTGTTCTTGTCCACTGATACTCAACATACTCAACTCCTGTGGGCTCTGTTCTTGTCCACTGATACTCAACATACTCAACTCCTGTGGGCCCTGTTCTTGTCCACTGATACTCAACATACTCAACTCCTGTGGGCCCTGTTCTTGTCCACTGATACTCAACATACTCAACTCCTGTGGGCCCTGTTCTTGTCCACTGATACTCAACATACTCAACTCCTGTGGGCCCTGTTCTTGTCCACTGATACTCAACATACTCAACTCCTGTGGGCCCTGTTCTTGTCCACTGATACTCAACATACTCAACTCCTGTGGGCCCTGTTCTTGTCCACTGATACTCAACATACTCAACTCATGTGGGCCCTGTTCTTGTCCACTGATACTCAACATACTCAACTCCTGTGGGCCCTGTTCTTGTCCACTGATACTCAACATACTCAACTCCTGTGGGCCCTGTTCTTGTCCACTGATATTCAACATAAGCAGAAATTTAACCCCACCACTGTCTAATGTCAGTCTTGTGTTTCTATCCAAGTATACTGCAACCATACACACACATACACACACATACACACACACACAGTACTGTTCACAACTGTTGTTTTCTGGCTCACGTTTTTACTTCCCCCCCCCCCAATAAAAAAACAAAAAAACAAAACAAGGAAAAAAAAATATATATATATTATTATATATTGTATATACTGTATATATTTAAAAAAGTATATAACATTAATAAATAGATAACACAAATATATACAATGATAATAAGCATACAGAATTAATAAATACAACTAATTAAATACAATCCTAAACAGAACCAACAGCTTTTCAGTATGCAGTGTTCTAACGCCTGTATACCTTGTCCCTGTCCACTGGTACCCATCACCATAAACCAACAGCTTCAACCAAACCCCCTGTCCGCTACCACTGTCTTCTGTTTACTGTCTTATCTTCTTCCTGTCCCGACCTTGATAATGTGTCTTCTAACCACTGTCAACTTGGAACTGTCTACCCATTACATTTTATTGAATGCTAAATACTAAAAGTTCAAGACAAGAACAAGATAAGCAGTCGTGGGGGTAACAGGAGCACTAGAAAGCCACCTGTTAATGCTAGATAATAAGACAAGATAAAGAAAAGATCTAACAGAACCATTAGAAGATAAAGAAAAGGGCTAACAGAACCATTAGAAAGCCACCTGTTAATGCTACATAAGACAAGATAAAGAAAAGGGCTAACAGAACCATTAGAAAGCCACCTGTTAATGCTACATAATAAAGAAAAGGACTAACAGAACCATTAGAAAGCCACCTGTTAAGGGGAGGTTTTTAGTTAGTTCGCTAGACCTCCATCAAGCTTAACATTACAGCCCCTTGACCCCCTTTCAAGATAAATTTGCACATTTTTCGGTAGAAAAATGTCCCGGCCGAAGGCCGATTCCTCTTAAATTACAGGCTCGCTATTGCTCGCCAGGAAAAAATCGACACCTAATTGGCACGAAAAGTCTTAAAATTGACAGAAATGGGGCGAAAGTTCTTAAAATCGCCAAACAAATGGGGCGAACGTCTTAAAATATCAAAAGCAATGGGGCTAACCATGAGGGAGAAAGGGGTCAAGATAAAAAATCCCTCAAGTGGAAATCTCCCCTTAATGCTACTACATAAATAAAACTCTCAGCCAAAACCAAGAGAAGTCATAGTGGTTACTTCGAGCATTAGAAAGGAACCTGTTAAGGGGAGGTTTCCACTTGAGGGACTTTTTTCTGGACCCCTTTCTCCCTCATGTTTAGCCCCATTGCTTTTGAGATTTTAAGACGGTCGCCCCATTAGTTTGGCGATTTTTAAGAATTTCCGCCCCATTCTGTCAATTTTAAGACCTTTCGTGCCATTTAGGTGTCG
The DNA here is from genome assembly GCA_032716605.1 of Paralithodes platypus. Lineage (NCBI taxonomy): Eukaryota > Metazoa > Arthropoda > Malacostraca > Decapoda > Lithodidae > Paralithodes > Paralithodes platypus. The sequence continues at coordinate 54,673,216 of CM064519.1, forward strand.
ATTTTATCCTGGCGAGCGATAGCGAGCCTGTAATTTAAGAGTAATCGGCCTTCGGCCGGGACATTTTTCTACCGAAAAATGTACCAATTTATCTTGAAAGGGGGTCAAGGGGGTGAAATTTTAAGATTGCTGGAGGAGTAGGAAACAAACTAGAAACCTCCCCTTAAGGTTAGATAATTAAAGGGCCGTGAGGGATAATTAAAGGGCCGTGAGGGGTAATTAAAGGGCCGTGAGGGATAATTAAAGGGCCGTGAGGGATAATTAAAGGGCCGTGAGGGATAATTAAAGGGCCGTGAGGGGTAATTAAAGGGCCGTGAGGGATAATTAAAGGGCCGTGAGGGGTAATTAAAGGGCCGTGAGGGATAATTAAAGGGCCGTGAGGGGTAATTAAAGGGCCGTGAGGGGTAATTAAAGGGCCGTGAGGGGTAATTAAAGGGCCGTGAGGGGTAATTAAAGGGCCGTGAGGGATAATTAAAGGGCCGTGAGGGGTAATTAAAGGGCCGTGAGGGGTAATTAAAGGGCCGTGAGGGGTAATTAAAGGGCCGTGAGGGGTAATTAAAGGGCCGTGAGGGGTAATTAAAGGGCCGTGAGGGATAATTAAAGGGCCGTGAGGGGTAATTAAAGGGCCGTGAGGGGTAATTAAAGGGCCGTGAGGGGTAATTAAAGGGCCGTGAGGGGTAATTAAAGGGCCGTGAAGGGTAATTAAAGGGCTGTGAGGGGTAATTAAAGGGCCGTGAGGGGTAATTAAAGGGCCGTGAGGGGTAATTAAAGGGCCGTGAGGGGGAACACAGAAGAACACATTGGGGTGGGGTGGGGTGGGGGGGGGGGGGTAAATTGAGGTGTAGGAGGGATCAGGCGATTATAAGACACTTCACTCCATCCAAGTGTCGATGTTATATAAGCGAGCGATAGCGAGACTGCAATGTAAGAGAAACTGGCCTTGGGCCAGCACATTTTTCTACCGAAGGGGGGAAAACAAATTAAGGCGGTCTTGGGAGGGAGTTGGGAGTCGACACCTAAATGGCACGAAAGGTCCAATAAATGTGTCAAAGGGTCTTAAAATCGCCAAAACTAATGGGGCGAACGTCTTTAAATCTCAAAACTAAACAGAAAAATAACGAAAACCTCCTCTTCATACAAATCACGTCATACATTACACATACATTACACATACATTACACATACAAATCATGTCATACATTACACATACATTACACATACAAATCACGTCATACATTACACATACATTACACATACAAATCACGTCATACATTACACATACATTACACATACATTACACATACAAATCATGTCATACATTACACATACATTACACATACAAATCACGTCATACATTACACATACATTACACATACAAATCACGTCATACATTACACATACATTACACATACAAATCACGTCATACATTACACATACTTCAACATCAACCTTGTGTGGCAATGTCGTCTGAAACTGTAATCTCCCTCCTCCTAAGAGAAATGAAAACTAATGTATACAAAACCAATCATAGCATATCCTCTTAATTAAGGAGGAAGTGGTTATATTTGTGTGTATTGATTTAATTATTCATTTATTGTATAGTAACCTCGCTATACCTCCATCAAGCTTAAAAAAAAAAAAAAACATAGACCCCCCTTCAAGATAAATTTGTACATTTTTCGGTAGAAGCATGTTCTGACCGAAGGCCAATTGCTCCTAGAATTACAGGCTCGCTATGGCTCGCCAGGAAAAAATCGACACCTAAATGGCACGAAAGGTCTTTATATTGACTAAGCAATGGGGCGAAAGGTCTTAAAATCGCCAAACTAATAGAATGAACGTCTAAATATCTCAAAGAAGCTAATGGGACTAAACACGAGGGAGAAAAAACAACTACCTCCCCCTTAATAAAAAGCAACTACCTCCCCCTTAATAAAAAGCAACTACCTCCCCCTTAATAAAAAGCAACTACCTCCCCTTAAATAAAAAACAACTACCTCCCCCTTAAATAAAAAACAACTACCTCCCCCTTCAATAAAAAACAACTACCTCCCCCTTAAATAAATAATATATAATACAAAGGGCGGGGTGGGGTTATCAAGATTAAGGGGGGGGGGGGGGGGGGTAATGGGAGTAAAAGTGAGTTGGGGGGGGGGGTGAGGGGGTCGAGAATCCTGCATGCTTTTTTGGATGAGTGTAAATTATCATGTTGATCTCTCTCTCTCTCTCTCTCTCTCTCTCTCTCTCTCTCTCTCTCTCTCTCTCTCTCTCTCTCTCACTATCTGTTCCTAAAAGCAATGTTATTATTTGCTTCGCTCTGGTTATTATTACTAGACAATTTCCTTACATTAAGGGGAGGTTTTTAGTTGATTCCCTAGACTTCCATCAAGTTTAAAATTACTCCCCCTAGACCCCCTTTCAAGATAAATTTGTACATTTTTCGGTAGAAAAATTTCCCGGCTGAAAGCCGGTTCCTCTTATATTACAGGCTCGCTATCGCTCGCCAGGATAAAAATCGACACCTACATGGCACGAAAGGTCTTAAAATTGACAAAAATGGGTCGAAAGTTCTTAAAATCGTCAAAATAATGGGGCGAACGTCTTAAAATATCAAAAGCAATGGGGCTAAACATGAGGGAGAAGGAAGTTCGAAAAAAAATCCCCCAAGTGGAAACCTGCCCTTAAGATAGATCTCTCCTATTCATAGGGTTAATCAGCTAAATTTGGCTCTTACACTTCAACATATCTTCAACATATCTTAATACGACTCCATCACAACAAGAGGCTCATCCACACATCACATAACATTACTATCGTGTGTTAGCCTACACGTACTTCCCAACAGTGCATCTGCGTGTGTATGTACTATGGTGGGAACCCAGGCACCTCATTCACATTATGACCTCGCAGTTAAGGTAGAACAAAATATTATTATTATTATTATCATCATCAGCTGACACCTCCATCACCACCACAAGTATGAATCACCTGGGCCTGCACTCCACTCCACCACCCACCCACAGTCACACATACAAACACCCACGATGCTCTTATAAGGCCAGCTATATAAATCTCTCTTAGGGGTAGTGTCGCCCCACTCACTCACAAACAACACATTTAAGGGGAGATATCCACTTGAGGGATTTTTTTCTTGACCCCCTTTCTCCCTCATGTTTAGCCCCATTGTTTTTGAGATTTTAAGACGTTCGCCCCATTAGTTTGGCGATTTTAAGAACCCTCGCCCCATTTCTGTCAATTTTAAGACCTTTCGTGCCATTTAGGTGTCGATTTTATCCTGGCGAGCGATAGCGAGCCTGTAATTTAAGAGGAACCGGCTTTCAGCCGGGACATTTTTCTACCGAAAAATGTACAAATTTATCTTGAAAGGGGCTCAAGGGGGTGTAATCTTAAGCTTGAAGGATATCCAGGGACCAAACTAAAAACCTCCCCTTAACCCCTTCTGTACCGGGGACGTCTTTTGTATTTTATTCTTGTTATATTTAGACGCTTTATTTCAGCTTAAGAAGAATCTGAGGTATAGTAAAAAGGGTTAATCATGAGCATTGGAAGCCTGTTAACCCTTTCACGCACATATGACGCAGAGGTTGCCAGATTAGCAATAAGAAATAGAGTTCTCTCACTCTTATAATTACCTCTCCAAAATTTGTGTTCTGCCCACAGCTAACTCAAAGACAACTGCAGAGGTTGAAGTAACTAAACTAAAGGTTTCTAAATACCCCTGATGGTAGCAAAGGCTTTAAAGTATCCCTAATAGGCTCAACACAGCTAACTCAAAGACAACTGCAGAGGTTGAAGTAACTAAACTAAAGGTTTCTAAATACCCCTGATGGTAACAAAGGCTTTAAAGTATCCCTAATAGGCTCAACACAGCTAACTCAAAGACAACTGCAGAGGTTGAAGTAACTAAACTAAAGGTTTCTAAATACCCCTGATGGTAACAAAGGCTTTAAAGTATCCCCAATAGGCTCAACACAGCTAACTCAAAGACAACTGCAGAGGTTGAAGTAACTAAACTAAAGGTTTCTAAATACCCCTGATGGTAACAAAGGCTTTAAAGTATCCCTAATAGGCTCAATACAGCTAACTCAAAGACAACTGCAGAGGTTGAAGTAACTAAACTAAAGGTTTCTAAATACCCCTGATGGTAACAAAGGCTTTAAAGTATCCCCAATAGGCTCAACACAGCTAACTCAAAGACAACTGCAGAGGTTGAAGTAACTACACTAAAGGTTTCTAAATACCCCTGATGGTAACAAAGGCTTTAAAGTATCCCCAATAGGCTCAACACAGCTAACTCAAAGACAACTGCAGAGGTTGAAGTAACTAAACTAAAGGTTTCTAAATACCCCTGATGGTAACAAAGGCTTTAAAGTATCCCCAATAGGCTCAACACAGCTAACTCAAAGACAACTGCAGAGGTTGAAGTAACTAAACTAAAGGTTTCTAAATACCCCTGATGGTAACAAAGGCTTTAAAGTATCCCCAATAGGCTCAACACAGCTAACTCAAAGACAACTGCAGAGGTTGAAGTAACTAAACTAAAGGTTTCTAAATACCCCTGATGGTAACAAAGGCTTTAAAGTATCCCCAATAGGCTCAACACAGCTAACTCAAAGACAACTGCAGAGGTTGAAGTAACTAAACTAAAGGTTTCTAAATACCCCTGATGGTAACAAAGGCTATAAAGTATCCCTAATAGGCTCAACATCGCGTCATATGTCGGAGAGGGTTAATTGCTGGAGGCCCTTCATAAACTGAACAACATCGTCAACTATAGTCTATTCTTGCCCAGCTGACGGTAACATTGAACTCCTTGGTAGCTGATTTCTCGATACTTAATGGGAAAATATGAAACTACTATGGCTGTGTGTCGTCTTAAGGGGAGGTGTTTAGTTTGTTTCCTAGACCTCCAGCAAGCTTAAAATTACACCCCCTCGAGTCCCTTTCAAGATTAATTTGTACATTTTTCGGTAGAAAAATGTCCCGGCCAAAGGCCGTTTCCTCTTAAGTTACAGGCTCGCTATCGCTCGCCAGGATAAAATAGACACCTGAATGGCACGAAAGGTCTTAAAATGGGGTGCAAGTTCTTAAAATCGCCAAACTAACGGGGCAAACATCTTAAAATCTCAAAAGCAATGGGGCTAGACATGAGAGAAAGGGGTCAAGAAAAAAGTCCCTCAAGTGGACATCTCCCCTTCATGCCATATTTTCATAATTAACACCATATTTCGCTAACAAATCTACCTTACAGCCGAGTAACAAAGATAGAAACATGGCAATTTACCCTCAGCTGGAACCAAAAGAGACTATAGTGGCCAACACAATTTAGAAAGAACGAACTTGGTAATGAGCGGTTTAAGGGGAGGTTTTTAGTGTGTTTCCTAGACCTCCATCAAGCTTGAAATTACACCCCCTTGACCCCCTTTCAAGATAAATTTGTAAATTTTTCGGTAGACAAATTTCCCGGCCGAAGGCCGGTTCCTCTTAAATTACAGGCTCGCTATCGCTCGCCAGGAAAAAATCGACACCTAAATGGGACGAAAGGTCTTAAAAGTTACATATATGGGGTGAAACTTCTTAAAATCGCCAAACTAATTTTGCGAACGTCTTAAAACTTCAAAAGCAATGGGGCTAAACATAAGGGAGAAAGGGGTAAAGAAAAAAATCCCTCAAGTGGAAATCTCCCCTTAAAGCACATTTGACCTACAATCAGAATCTCTCAAAACAACTAGTGACGAGCTTTGGTAAATCAGTAGTTTATAATTTAATGATCATATCGATAGTATTTTAGACACTGATGCAATACTTGACGTCTAAATATAATGTCTAACTTGTTGATAACGCATCTGATATGTTATTTTGTCACTTGATACCAAAATTACTTACATTTCAGTGCCCAGGAATAATGGTTAAATAGCAGTAGTAGTAGTAGTAGTAGTAGTAGTAGTATTAGTATTAGTAGTAGTAGCCAGTGCATACCACCTCCTTTACGTAGGGCACGTGGTACCCGTCTTGCAACTCAATCCCACCCCTACTCTGTGCAACTCTCCAACCCAAGAGTGAAACGTTACTCTCCAACTTTCTTCTACTCAACATCTGAGCTCTGGAACTCTCTCCCAGAATCAGTCTTTCCCTCTTCCTATGACTTAAATTGCTTCAAACTCCGTGTGTCCAGGCATTTTGGCTCGAACGTCCCTTGATTTTGGCCCTGTCACTCTTTCAACTATGGGGGAGGCACTCGCTATAGGCAGTTATGCCTTTTGCCTCCCTCAATCACATAGAAAAAAAAAAAAAAAAAAAAAAGTAGTTGGTAGTTGTTGTTGTTCCTCCTTAGGCTACCTGGTCGAACAGCCCCGTTGTTGTTGTTGTTGTTGTTGTTGTGTGTAGTGTTGTTGTTGTTATAAATTATTTTCGTAATAGGCGTCTTAAGGTAAATCCCGTAACTATTATCACACTATTCCACTTTCAAGCCACGTGAAGCTTGTTGTCAGGTTGTTTCATCTATAACACTGGGCTGCCTTTCCACGGTGGTGTCAGCTGGTCAGAGTACCAACAGACCTAAACTCATCCTCCACACACATAACACTTACACACACACACATAACACATACACACACTTTTACTCACACACTCTCATAAACACACACACACACGCTTACAATCACTCCCTCTCACAAATACACACACCTCTATATATTTTTCTCTCTCTCACACTCACACACACACATTCTAATCCTCAGGTAGTTTTTAAATAGTTTCCTATTCTTCATCCCCTTCCTTTCAACATTTATTTTATTCACATTGCCCTTTCAATACAAGCCTTCTCTTTATTCAGTTCTCCCATACTTCTGTTGACACTTTATCTTTTCCTTCTTAGTCTTCTACTAATCTCGAGAGGTTAAATAATCTTGAGCAACTTCTTTCGTACTATTACATATTTTTGGCTGAAGTAGACGATATTTGATAAGAATAATGTCTTACCGTCAACGGGGTAACTGCAGACCATACCTCGTTTGTACCGAGGGTGTGTGTGTGTTGTATGAGTGTGTGTGTGTGTAACGCTATATGACTGGGTGTTTCTGATCCCCATCCCTCCCCCCCCCCCCTCCCCCCCTCACTCTCATTCTCTCTCTCTCTCTCTCTTCTTACTCTACCTTCCTCTTCTACCCCTCCCCCTCCTCTTCCTTATCCCCCCCCCCCCCCCCTTCACTCTCATTCTCTCTCTCTCTCTTTCTCTCTCTCTAACTTCCTCTCCTACTCATCCTCTACCCCTCTTCCTTACTCCCCCCCTTCTCTCTCTCTCTCTCTCTCTCTCTCTCTCTCTCTCTCTCTCTCTCTCTCTTTCCATCCTTTCCTTCAACTTTCCTTTTCTATCGGATATGCCATCTCTACTAGAATTACGTCCTGACCACCTCGTTTGGATCGTAAGGTCTGTGTGGCCAGTGTATCTATGTAAATCTCTACCCCCCTCCCCCTTCCTGGTGTAACATGACAACCAGTAGCTCCACATTCTTGTACCCCGGCCAACAACACTACCATAACTTACTCTTACAATCTCTTGATATATAATAACTGTACAGGATAGTATTGCAAATATAATAACTGTACAGGATAGTATTGCAAATAATTATACCCTTACAATTATTATGCAGTCAAATAATAGGAGGATTATATACTAACATAATAAACAAATTAAAAAATTATTTAATAAGCAAATGAACAAATTATTTAATAAGCAAATGAACAAATTATTTAATAAGCAAATGAACAAATTATTTAATAAACAAATGAATAAATTATTTAATAAGCAAATGAACAAATTATTTAATAAGCAAATGAACAAATTATTTAATAAGCAAATGAACAAATTATTTAATAAGCAAATGAACAAATTATTTAATAAGCAAATGAACAAATTATTTAATAAGCAAATGAACAAATTATTTAATAAGCAAATGAACAAATTATTTAATAAGCAAATGAACAAATTATTTAATAAACAAATGAATAAATTATTTAATAAGCAAATGAACAAATTATTTAATAAGCAAATGAACAAATTATTTAATAAACAAACGAATAAATTATATAAAACATAAAATGTGTAGAACTTAAGAAGTAAATTAACATCATTATTGAGTAGAAAACAATATATGGGTAGAACATAATAGGCACATTTGTGTTCTTCTATATTCCATCTACTCCCTCTCGGGCATAGGCTGAGAGCCTGTACATTCAACCGTTATTGAACGGTGACACCCATGAGGTCTCGTTCCAGTCTAGGGGGTGAAATATGTGAAGCACTTTTAGCTGCAACCAGCCCCTGGCATCTTGCCTTAGCAGGATGCATGGGGCTTAGTTGCTCACTCACGGCTCGAAGCAGCCCCATCTCTGAAGCTGCCTCGCTCCAGTGCTTCACTCTCTCACCTCCTAAACTCAGACTCTCACTTTCAGAACGCCACCTATTGAGCAATGAACTCATAAGGTATTGCCTCCCTTAGCATATTTTTTAATATAGGAATATTCATACAGTGTTATTTAATCAGGGAACAATGAGGGTATTTATTTGGAATTTCGGTGGGCTTTGTGGTAATGCACTGATACTAGGTACAGCACAAATTCCATCCCAATATTATCTTCCCATTGTCACATCAGGATTCGAACCCGGGTCCATTGGATTACCTGTCCAGTGGCAAGACCACTCCACCACACCTCCCCTATGAACATATCATTTCGTAAACAACAAAATATGGGTAGGTACGGACAAATTAAAGCGTAGTATTCTAGAGGGCATTCACTTAAGATGCTAACCTACGCCTATGGTACTCAAAGAGAAGGGGGGTCTCACTCTCAATAAGATATCCCCCCCCCCCCCCGATATTTATAGTTCGTGTCCTGGTCCCGAATCAATCAAGACATAACTCCCACGCTTGACACACACACACACACATTAAGGTGACAGTTATAATGTGGTGTACAATCTTTCTTATTCACATTATTGTTTTTCTTATTGTACCAGTACCTCCCTACACTCAACCTAATTGTTCCCCAATTCGGCCCTCAGCCACGACCATTTCAAAGTCCAAATCTCTCACTCTTGTCCTCTGTAGCGGGGAGGACCTTGTACCCCTGAGACATAGGAGTGCAGACCTGAGAAGAGAGCACACACACACACACACACACACACACACACAATACGTAAAGTGCTGAATACCTTACCCAATCCCCGAATATTGTCGCAGTGTACAAATAAAATATAGGCCTACGAATGTGGAAAGGTAGAAGGGATGGGAAATTATGTGGAATTGGAGGTGGAAGGAATGGCAAACTAAGTGGAATTGACAGTGGAAGATATGAGAAACTAAATGGAATTACAAGTGGAAGGTATGTGAATTCAGTGAAATTGAAGGTGGAAGGGAATGGAAAACTAAGTGGAATTAAAAGTGGAATGGGAAACTAAGAAGAATTGAGAGTGGAATGGAAAACTAAGAAGAATGTACCCCTCTCCGACATATGACGCGATTTTGAGCCTATTGGGGATACTTTAAAGCCTTAAGTTACCATCAGGGGTATTTAGAAACCTTTAGTTTAGTTACTTCAACCTCTGCAGTTGTCTTTGAGTTAGCTGTGGGCAGAAAACTAATTTTGGAGAGGTAATTATAAGAGTGAGAGAACTCTATTTCTTATTGGTAATCTGGCAACCTCTGCGTCATAAATGCGTGAAAGGGTTAAGGTAGGAAAGGATGGGAAACGAAGTAGAATTCAAATGGAATGGGAAACTAGGCCTAAGTAGCATTGAAGGTGAAAGAGAGAGTGTTTGTGAGGAAGTATGGAAAGAGAGAGTGTGTGTGTGAGAGGGTGTGTAAGGGGGGTGGAGGAGTGGGGGGGGGGGGGAGACAAGGGCAGGTGAACTCATTGACCAATTAACCAAGTCGTTACCTATAATGGTGGAACGTGTGTGTGTGTGTGTGTGTGTGTGTGTGTGTGTGTGTGTGTGTGTGTGTGTGTGTGTGTGTGTGCTATTAACTAAACTGCTCTCTCTCTCTCTATATATACAGTATATATATATATATATTATATACAGTATATATATATAATATATACAGTATATATATATATATATATATATATATATATATATATATATATATATACTGTATATATACTGTATGAATATGTGTATAATTATGTATTGTATGGATGAACGTAAGTGAGATAGTGCGAGTGTGTGCAACGACATATACACACACACACACACACACACACACACACACACACACACACACACACACACACACACACACACACACACACCTTGACTGACATGTTTATTTGCACCAGCTGATATTTTCCGCACCTGTCTCTTTTATGATAATGTTTACATTCTTCAGGCTAGGGTACACACGCCTCCAGGTACACACACACACACACACACACACACACACACACACACACACACACACATACACACACACACACACACAAGCACACACACACACACACTCACACACACTTACACACACACACACACACACACACATACACACACACACACACACACACACACACACACACACACTATCATTCTCACGCACATGCAGTAACAAGGCCAATAATAATATAAATACAATATACTGTATATAGTCTTTTATATATTTGTCGACATATCTTTTATTCAACTATAAATCTATTTATTATATAGATATGTTCTTGCTTGGTGGAAACTTTAATCTCTTAACAGCGGTATTCTCGAATCGTTACGAAAGAATAAGAAATTACTAAATCACATTACACGCCATCAGCACCGTGACGCCTTTTTACCATTGAGTCTGGCTACATTTAAATCGTCTAATGGTAACCAGAATACAAACGAAAATTACGTCATGGTGCTGAAGGGGTTAATCTACCTATCTATCTATCTATCTATCTATCTATCTATCTATCTATCTATCTATCTGCTCAGGCCCAATCCCCACTTTTCCCATTTTCTATTTTCCATTTTCTATTATTATAGTATTATTATTTTTTGTTTTTTCCTTGGGGGTGGCCGGGGTTAAGGGGGGTGACCTGTTTTTATTCTGTCCTTTTCTATCTTTCTCTGGCTTGTATCCATTTGGCCCCATTCAGCCTACATTCAGCCTACTGTTTTAAGACGTTTATCCCCATCCAGGTGTCAATTTTTTACTGGTGAGCGATAGCGAGCCAGTATATTTCTTATTGTTGTTTGACAGCAGGCTAAATTTGTAAATTTTTCGATAGAAAAATTTCTCCGGCGAAGCCGGATTTCTTCATATAATGCTGGCTCGCTATCGCTCGCCAGGAAGAAATCGACACCTAGATGGGGATAAACGTCTTAATATAGTTGGCTGAATGGGGCCGAATGGATACAAGCCAGAGAAAGAGAGAAAAGGACAGAAATAAAAAAAATCAGACCACCTCCCTTAACCTAATATTTATTAATTTCACTCCACACACCAAACACCTCCCAGCGAAATTGACTATTACAAATAAATGAATACCAAGTTTTCCTAATGAACACCAAACTGAGTTACACAACCAGTATAACAGCATAATTAGAGCAGGATAGTCAACACGGAGACCAGGTTATTTGCCTTTAGTTGTAAAAAAGGCTATATATATGCGTCACATTTACACCTCCTTGTGCTATCACCTGGCTGACCCTTCCCAAATGGTAGACATAATAGCTCTCGATGACTCTAGTCGTGTGTGAGTTATAGAGGTTAATGTTCAAGACTTGTGGCCTAATTATTTGAAAAAGGGTATAGCCGATATCAAGTGGTATTTTAGAAACACCCCCCCCCCCCAAAAAAAAGGAAAAGTGGGGATTGGGCCTGAGTAAATAGATAGATAGATAGATAGATTTTAGAAACACAAAAACAAATGCAATAATGATAATAAAAAAACTAGGTTATATCCAGGTTGCTCTGACACATCAACAGTAAATGCTAGAATATTGTGTTCGATGTAGACAACGCCCTTTTCTCATGTTTAATACTATGGCTGATATACATATACACACACACTGCAACCTACACACTCACTTTCACTCTCTTTCTCTCTCTCTCACACATACATAGCAACCTACCGTCTCTCTCTCTCATACAGAGCAACGTACCCACACACACTCTCTCTCTCTTTCTCACACACACATACACACGCACAAACAACACACACACACACACACACACAACAAACACAAACACACACACCCACCCACACACACATAACACACACACACACATAAAGCTGCAATATCTCCCAGGGCCTGATCAATGTTGCCAAATTGAGCAACACAGAGGGCCTTACTGGAGTGGTCTGTTGCAAGCCTATCCGCCAGATTACTTTATACAACCCAATAGGCGCCTTCATAGCTGCGGATTGGCTGTTCGGCTTGAAATGAGGCGCATATTCTTGTTTGGGCTGATGTAAAAACATAACCTTGCTTAACAACACCATCCAAAATCAACAACTAGAAACAAAGGTGGGCCCTGGAAAGATTGTTAGATATTTTCACAATTTGCAATTTCACCCGCACGCACGCACGCACGCACGCACGCACGCACGCACGCACGCACGCACGCACACACACACACACACACACACACACACACACACACACACACACACACACACACACACACACACACACAGTGTACTCTAGGCAGTATTTACCATTTATCCTCAACTCTAATAAAACAAATTAAGCAATATAAACAGTCACTGAATATTTTGCCCTGGTATCAACGACAAGATCCAACGTAGATTATCTTGAGTAACAAAATTCCAAGCAAGGTTGAAATCAGAAGCTGGCAAACCTGAATAGTTGAATGAAAGCTGTCGAAAAAACGCGCCCTTGTATTTTCGTCATTATCAATTTGCCACTTGTCTCAAATTCTTTCTACCTCTCATTTCTCCTATTGTCTATCTCTCCTTTTCCTTCATCTATCTTTAACCCGTTCAGTACCAGTGACGTCCTTTTCATCGTATTCTGGCAACTGTTAGACGATTGTATTCCTCTTAGGAAGGACCTCTAGCAATACTAAGGCTTCAAACCTTCTCAACCAGCCCTTTTGACTACCACAGATCCTTCCCAAGCTGCATAATATCGCCTAAATATAGCTAAAGTCAAATATAACACACGTCGCTGGTACTCAAAGGGTTAATCATTTCGGCTCAACTTCCTTCATTAATTTCTTCCGTTTTTCGCTTCCATGTTTTTTTCGATTTTTCACCTTTTCCCATTTTTTGACTTCCACGTTTCTCTACTACTTTTCATGTTTTGTTTTTTTATTTTTCGCCTGCACGTTTCTCTATTTTTCATCTTATTCTCATACCTTGTTCACTTTCTTCTTCTTCTTCTTCTTCTTCTTCTTCTTCTTCACCTCTCACTCACTCTCACTCTCTCTCTCTCTCACTCTCTCTCTCTCTCTTTCCATTGTCATCTCGTTATATTTTCATTCTTCTTTCTCTCTATTTCTCATCTTCTCTATCTCTCCGTTTATTCCCCCTCTCTCTCTATTTTTCGTTCTCCAAATATCTCTCACTTCCCATTATTTTCTCTCCACTCCTTTTCTCTCCTCTTCTTCTTAGTATTGATCAGCTCTTTTTTCCCCCTGGCCACCCGACATTCTCATCAAAGCCTCTTTTTCCGCCTCATTTGCGGCCATTCTCTCTCTCTCTCTCTCTCTCTCTCTCTCTCTCACTCTCACTCTCTCTCTCTCTCTCTCTCTCCAGTTCCGTCTTATTCCCTCTTTCATTCCTCCACACTATCCCCTGGTCCAAACAAGTACGCCACAACCCTTGAGCATGAACTTCTATAATCCCCAAACGGCTAGAGTAATCGAGCTAACAATTCTACCATTTGGGAAAGGCCAGCCACGGAATAGATGTGGAGTTTTACATCCCATTTGCTCCAGCCCTTTTCGAGTACCAGAGGTTAGGGTTCACGATGTCTGGGTATAGAGTATTTTTCCCTCTATGTACGGTCGCGCTAATAAGTCATGTCCCAGCTGTCATTACGTTTGGCTTGCTCTGTGCTGTATTAATGTCTGTCAGATGTTGAATAGGGTGGGTATGTTTAGGAACATGTGTGTATATTTCACTCGATATGAAGAAATGAAGCTTAGATATTACTGATACCAATTATTGATGAAACTATACTTGGTGCCGACACTTGACTTATTAGCGCGACTGTACATGTTCTTTTCTTCCCTTGTATTCTGGCAGTTTCATATATTTCTATCTATCTACCTTGCAATTAGACATTCATTATCTATTTGTCTCCCCCTACTATCTATCTTTACATATATTCACATACTATCTAGCCATCTATCTATCTATCTATTAATTTAAATGTATCTAGCTCTATCTATCTACCTTGCAATTAGACATTCATTATCTATGTATCTGTCCCTACTGTCTATCTTTACATTTTCTAACTATCTAGCCATTAATCTATCTATTCATTAAATGTATCTAAATTTATCAATCTCCATTTAACTACCAGCCACCAATATTCATCTATCTATCTATCAATCTATTTTAATTCCTTTCATTCCAGTATCTCATCTAACAGTATCCCCCTTTTAACCGTTCCAATCATTTATAACTTTCTCTTACATGTTTTTGGTTCATTCATTCATCCATCCATTCATTCATTCCCTTTCCAGCTCCCCAAAGAGATAGGAAAAACAGAAACCCCATCAATTACTTTTTTTTTTTTTTTTTTTTTTATCTTACCCTCTTACGTATTTTTTCTCCCTTATTCGTTTTAAAGGGGAATGGGCCGGTTTTTCTGCCCCCCCCCCCCCTTCCCCCTTCTCCCTCGTGTTTAGCCCCATTGGTTTTTAGATTATAAGAAGTTCGGCCCATTAGTTGGGCGATTTTAAGATCTTTCGCCTCATTTCTTTGTCAATATTAAGACCTTTCGGGCCATTTAGGTGCCGATTTTTTTTCTGGCGACCGATAGCGAGCCTGTAATTTTAAGAGGAACCGGCCTTTGGCCGGAACATTTTTCTACCGAAAAATGTACACATTTATCTTGAAGGGGGGTTTAGGGGGTGTAATTTTAAGCTTGATGGAGGTCTAGCGAGGAAACTAACACGTAAATAAATTAATGAATTAATAGCCCATAACACCGGCCACTGCCTCCTTAAGGTTTATATTTGTTTTGTTTTTCCTTACCCACGTCCTCTTGACCCTTTGTATTTCTTTACGTCCAAGCCACTTACCTGGAAAAGAAATAAAGGTACACGTTAGCACATCCATAATTATACCTGCCTCGTGACAATATTAAAACACTACAATTCCTCAACCCATTCAGTACCAGGGACGTCCTTTTCATCATATTCTGGCAACTATTAGACGATTTTATTCAGCTTAAGAAGGACCTCTAGCAATAATAAGGCTTCCAACTACCTCAACTAACCTTTTTAACCCTCTCCAACATATGACGCGATTTTGAGCCTATTGGGGATACTTTAAAGCCTTTGTTACCATCAGGGGTATTTAGAAACCTTTAGTTTAGTTACTTCAACCTCTGCAGTTGTCTTTGAGTTAGCTGTGGGCAGAAAACTCATTTTGGAGAGGTAATTATAAGAGTGAGAGAACTCTATTTATCATTGCTAATCTGGCAACCTCTGCGTCATATGAGTCTGAAGGGGTTAACTACCACAGATCCTTGCTAAGCTGCGTAATATCGTCTAAATAGAGGTAGACTATAATATACCACACGTCGCTGGTACTGAAAGGGTTATAGATTGATACAAATAGGTCTAACAAGTATATAGCATGACTCTATAAACACCCTATGAGGAGGGCCGCTTTATTGATAACGTTCCGTCCATGTCGTCATTAGCCTGATGAAGCTATATGCGAAACGTTGTCAATAAAGTGCTCCTCCTCACATGGTGTGTATATGCATTATACATATTGAATAATTATACACATTAGGCTATGCTATTATACTATGGGGTATGTTTTTAGAAATAATTTAAAGGGCAGACTGTTTTAACCCTCTCAAGACCATATGATGCAGAGGTTGCCAGATTAGCAATAATAAATAGAGTTCTCTCACTCTTATATTTACCTCTCCAAAATTAGTTTTCTGCCCACAGCTAACTCAAAGACAACTGCAGAGGTTAAAGTAACTAAACTAAAGGTTTCTAAATACCCCTGATGGTAACAAAGGCTTTAAAGTATCCCTAATAGGCTCAACACAGCTAACTCAAAGACAACTGCAGAGGTTAAAGTAACTAAACTAAAGGTTTCTAAATACCCCTGATGGTAACAAAGGCTTTAAAGTATCCCTAATAGGCTCAAAAGTGCGTCAAGAACGTGAGAGGGTTAAAATATGGCAAATATTGCAATAAGACATGCACAGTATAATGCTGTAACAGTAATTCATAATAAACTAAAACAATATTTGTTATCAATAAATGTAGCCTGTCTTACACATACCAAGGAAGAATAAAGTTATAAGTTTTCAATATTTAGTTATGTAAAATTGATCAACAGTACCTAAACTTCTAAAAGACAAAATCCGGTCATAAAATATAATATACTGTATAATACACTACTATACCGTACGCTTATCAATTAATATATCCAAAGTGTACTGAATGAACGTTAATTTGAACCGAGTCATGAATCATGTAACCTTATTGAACATAAAGAGAGATAGGCGTGAACAAGGCTATATTTAGTAGGCGTTAAAGCCGATGACACGGAATATTGATAGTGTAGGGGGCTTTAATCGGAGGGAGAGAGAGAGGGAGGGAGGGAGGGGGGGGGGAGAGAGAGAGAGAGAGAGAGAGAGAGAGAGAGAGAGTTTATATATTCTATATTTTATTAATTTCACCACAACACCCAACACCCCCAATGAAATTAATTAAAGTATATATGATCCGCCAGGATTCGAACCCGGGTTATCACACACATATTTTTGCCACCTTAACCATTACACCACCAGGACGGTTAGTAGAACTTACAAATGCGAACTAAGCATTTTATTCCAAATACAAACTTGTCAATATCATAATTAATAAAAAATTTTTTTTTTTAGATAAATAATATTAATATATATATATATATATATATATATATATATATATATATATATATATATATATATACTGTATATATATAAGCCACAACCAAACCTGTGACAATAAGCCCCCAGAGTGAGCCAACCCAGTAAGCCCCCTCATGTTGTCACTGATAGTTTGTTTACCTGGGGCTGACCAGTGGGTGTTGTTGTTGTTGCTCCATGGGTGATAACAACAACAATAACAACAACCGCTATAATACTACTACTACTACTATTACTACTACTACTACTACTACTACTAATAATAATAATAATAATAATAATAGTAATAATACAAATAATTATTATTATCATTATTATATTGAATTAGCCCAGTAACCTAATACAAATATCTCCACCATATCCACGACCAAACATATCACAATAAGAACAATCCCTTGCGATCACTATGAGTTTGTTTACCTGTGGCTGACCAATGGGTGTTGTTGTTGTTGTTGCCCCACCGGTGACATCATTTGTGTGTGTGTGTGTGTGTGTGTGTGTGTGTGTGTGTGTGTGTGTGTGTGTGTGTGTGGGTGGGTGGGTGTGTGTGGGTGTGTGTGTGTGTGTGTGTGTAAGTGTATATATCATGTGTGCCTATATATTGCAAGAGCGAGCACCCCAAACCACATTAAGTAATAACCAGTCAAGCCAGCCACCACACACATATACACACACACACAACACTAATACAATCTACACATACAAAACTCTCTCTCTCTCTCTCTCTCTCTCTCTCACACACACACACACACACACACACACACACACACATACACACACACACAACACTAATACAATCTACACATACAAAACTCTCTCTCTCTCTCACACACACAAACACACACACACACATATACACACACACACACAACACTAATACAATATACACATACAAAACTCTCTCTCTCTCTCACACACACAAACACACACACATATACAGTATACACAACACTAATACAATCTACACACACACTCTCTCTCTCTCACACACACAAACACACACACATATACAGTATACACAACATTAATACAATCTACACACACACTCTCTTTCTCTCTCACACACACAAACACACACACACACAACACTAATGCAATCTACACACACAAAACTCTCTCTCTCTCACACGTACACTCATACACACCGACAAACACACACACTGGCAAACATAAATATTTACACTAGAACCTTGCCACATATACGCTTGATACCCAGACAAACAAATGAAATAAAAATAAATAAATAAATATATACATAACAAAACGCCTAAAACAATTTCAGCATGACCTCCCCACTCTCTCTCTCTCCTGACCCCCGTCAGAAATATTATAAAACAAAATTGTTTCCAGCTAATAAGTAACACCCCGTTCTTTAACATTAATATCAAATACAAACCCCAATGTACTTGAATAAACTAATGAAAGCATAATTATGGCCCTCCCGGGATTCGAACTCGGGACACCACACCCAGAACATAAGCATCTAAACCATTACACCACCAAGACAGTTAAAGGTTGAGTACACGATCACCCAGAACATAAGCATCTAAACCATTACACCACCAAGACAGTTAAAAGTTGAGTACACGATCTAGATAATATCTAGAAAATATCCCTTTGACACTGATTCCTCGATACTAAATGGAAAAATAGATACTGCAATATGTCTACTACATCATATTGCCAACGTTTCCTAGTTAACATGCTATTTCGCTCCAAAATGTTCGTAATAACTGAGTAATTAAGATGGGGACATGCCACTAGATTACCAGCTGGAACAAAAAGATATATATCAATTATTATAAATTATTATATTTTTTCCACCAACCAACTTCACTTCTAAACTCAATTAATTAAATCAACAAACACAGACTAATAACACACATAACAAAGCCACTCCAACAGCTTCCTCTCTCTCTCCAACACCCCTTCTCCCCTCTCTACACTCTTCAGAAAAGTAGAATGTAGATACGAGGTGCCGTTGTAAAGGCTTATCCCTCAATAACTTCACCTGACCTGACCTGACATGTGGCACTCCAAGGACTCGAACCTAGGATACTCACACCGAAATTCCGGCATTACGCTATGAAGACAGTTAACAGATTACAGTCAAAGGAGGACCAAACTTCGCCTTTTGTCTCCCTCATACAAATAATATACCGTATATATATACTGTGTCACTAGGTTGTACATGGGTGTTTGGGCTTGGCTTGTGTCTTGGCTCAAATATTTTACTCACTTTCACCGAATTCTCCCTAACCCTCATAATTTTCTCATTCTTTTTGTATTCACTGCCAATATTCACATTCGTTTGTTATCTATATATTTATTTGCCTCTGGAATTTTGGTGTATACTTCACCTCTAGTTATCATATTTACGCCTCCGGTATAATGTCGATGGTGATGATGATAGTGAGAGAGAGAGAGAGGGAGAGAGTTTGTGTGTGTACTTACTCTAGTTGTACTTACTCTAGTTGTATTGCGGGAGTGAGCATGCTCGTTATTTCCCGCCTCCTATATGTGTAGGTGTTATATGTATCGTTGGAATGGCTGTGGATGTGTGTGTAGTCTGTATTTTTAGCCAATTGGCGACATCGGAAACGAAGGCTTAGGGTGGATCTGTATGGTACCATTCTCACTATAGACGGTACCGTCTCGCCCGAAGGCTTAGGTAGCCATCAGCTTAGGTGAACCATATGATACCCATCTCGCCTTGTACCATTTTTTGCCAACCCCAGATGGGACGTCACAACGTCGTCCACTTATTCCAGGTACCTATTTACAGCTAGGTGAACTGAGGCTAACACATGAAAGGAGACAAGCCCAATTTGTCTCCGCCCGGCCAGGGATTGAACCCCCGACCCCTCGTGTGTGAGACGAGAGCTCTACCTACTAGGCTACGGGCTGTGTGTGTGTGTGTGTGTGTGTGTGTGTGTGTGTGTGTGTGTGTGTGTGTGTGTGTGTGTGTGTGTGAGTGTGTGTGTGTAATAAATAATAATCATTAATATTTGTCGGCATATTGTTCACTAGCAGCCGTGAGGCTGAAAATCTAGAGTTTTTCTTAACCTAGGTACAGTGCTATGCTTATTCTACCTTAACCCTCTCCGACATATGACGCGATTTTGAGCCTATTGGGGATACCTTAAAACCTTTGTTACCATCAGGGGTATTTAGAAACCTTTAGTTTAGTTACTTCAACCTCTGCAGTTGTCTTTGAGTTAGCTGTGGGCAGAAAACTAATTTTGGAGAGGTAATTATAAGAGTGAGAGTACTCTATTTCTTATTGCTAATCTGGCAACCTCTGCGTCATATGTGCGGAAAGGGTTAACTACGAGGTCACATGCGACCTTTGGCGACCGTGAGGAGCCGAGGTCACATCACAGTACATACGCAGATGCACTTGTGAGAGTACGTGTAGGCTAACACAAGCTTATAATTGAACAGCCTGGCTAGGGAGGGACTACGATACAATCCACTGGCTAGGGAGGGACCACGATACAATCCTCTCCATCGGGACTCACAGTCTTAAGGTTCAAGGTTCGAACTAGCTTACCGAGTGGCCTTTCCGATCACCTCACATTCCTCCCATTAACCCACACTACTCCCCCCCCCCC
The DNA here is from genome assembly GCA_032716605.1 of Paralithodes platypus. Taxonomy (NCBI): domain Eukaryota; kingdom Metazoa; phylum Arthropoda; class Malacostraca; order Decapoda; family Lithodidae; genus Paralithodes; species Paralithodes platypus. The sequence goes on from CM064519.1 coordinate 54,693,961, forward strand.
CCCCCCCCGTTGGTGTCTTCTAACTCTCCTTGAGTTTACTTGTGACACTCTTCTTGACTTTACTCCCGTCTGCCTTGATCCCCCTGTCCCTCATGTTTAGCCCCATTACTTTCGAGGTTCTAAGATGTTTGGCTCCATTAGTTTGTCGATTTTAAGAAGTTCGCCCCATTTCTGTCAAATTTAAGACCTTTCGTGCCATTTAGGCGTCGATATTTTCCTGGCGAGCGATAGCGAGCATGTAATTTAAGAGGAACCGGCCTTTGGCCGGGTAATTTTTCTACCGAAAAATGTACAAATTTATCTTGAAAGGGAGTCCAGGTGTAATTTTAAGCTTGATGGATGTCTCTAGGGAGGAAACAAATACATAAACGAGCAAAATCCCCCCCCCCCCCCCCCCCACACACACACACTGTCCTTTACCTATCCTTGACTTTACTTTGGACCACTCTCCTTGACTTTACTCCGGTCTGCCTTGATCCCCCCCTTGCCCGAGAATTCCCCTAACTCATCGTACGCTCCGGCCGGGACTCGCTGCTAGTTTTTCTATGCTGGGGGCTCGATTCTTGTCAGTCCCCGGGTTTATTGATTGGTTGGGGTACCTGTATGTTTCTTTAACCTGAGTGTTAATCGTGGACTCGTTCTTGTTTATGGTCTGTGTCTGACTCTAACGCTAACACTATCTCTCTCTCACACACACAAACACACTGCCCTGTCACTAACTCGCACACAAAGTTCTGCCACCAACACACAAGCACTTCCCTGCCACCAATACACAGACACATGCACACACTGCCCTGACACTAACTATGACACAAAGCCCTGCCACCAACACACACACACACAGCCCTGCCACCAACACACACACACACACTGCCCTGCCACCAACACACACACACTGCCCTGCCACCAACACACACACACACACACACTGCCCTGCCACCAACACACACACACACACACTGCCCTGCCACCAACACACACACACACACACTGCCCTGCCACCAACACACACACACACACACACTGCCCTGCCACCAACACACACACACACACACACACACAAGGCTACACTACCACCACACCCTCTTGCTCTCGCCCTACTCCGTGTATACCAATTACACTTAGCTATTAAGGGGGGTGGGCATATTTATTTCCTCATTATAATGTTTTTAGCTCCCCCCCCGACCCTCCTTCAAGATATATTTGTACATTTTTCGATAGAAAATGTCCCGGCCAATGGCCGGTTTAACTTAAGTTACAGTGTGTACAAATTAAAAAAATCTGTTTTGACTGACGGTCGCATTCACGCAACAAATGTTCGTGTGAAGTTTGGTGAAAATCCGCCAACGGTCCAGGAGGAGTTTCGGGACAGACAGACGACGACGACGACGACGACGACGACGACGACGACGATGACGACAATGACGACGATGACAGATTTTTTTCTTTCTGTGACACCCACTATACGGGGGGGGGGAGGGGGGCACCAATCTGCTTAAGCAAAGTTGATAATAGAGACGTCACCGGTACTGTAAGGGTTAATTAAAACGCTTCGAACATTATTACGTTCGAAGCTTCATTATCTTGGCAACCTGAGCTCCAAACTTGCTGAGGGTCGGACAAAGGCTTATTAAGAGTACTGGGGGGGGGGGGGGGAGAAGGGGGGCTATTATGGTGAAGTTCAGGGGTCGTGTGTGTGTGTGTTATGGTGTGTATGTGTGTGTGCGTGTGTGTTATGGTGTGTATGTGTTTATGTTAAATTCCGTATGAGTATGTATCTATAAACGAGTGTGTGTGTTATATTATGGTGTGTATATGTGTTATGGTGAGTGTGTGTGTGTGTGTGGTATGATGTGTGTGTGGGTGTGTTATGGTGAGTGTGTGTGTGTTATGGTGTGTGTGTGTGTGTGTGTTATGATGTGTGTGTGGGTGTTACGGTGTGTGTGTGGGTGTTATGGTGTGTATGTGTGTGTGTTAAATTCCGTATGACCATGTATCTATAAACGAGCGTGTGTGTGTGTGTGTGTTATGATGATGTGTGTGTGTGTGTTATGGCGAGTGTATGTGTTGTGGTTGTGGTGGTGGTGATGGTAATGACAATAGTGATGATGGCGATAATTGTCGTAGTTTTAGTGATAGTTGGATATGGTGGATGATCTCAATGTTGATGATGTTGAATGATGTTGATGATGTTGAATGATGTTGATGATATTGAAATTATTATCGTTATTATTATTGGTGGTGATAGATCTGTTGTTGGATAAATTAAGGGTGGTAGTGTTAGTGATAGCTGGAACTAGTGGATGATGACAAAGGTGGTATACAGTAGGTGTTATTAATATTATCAATGTTTTGTATCTTTATCTCCTTTTCTCCCTTTCCCTGGCTTGTATCCATTTGGCCCTATTCAGCCTACTGTTTTCAGACGTTTATCCCCATCCAGGTGTCGATATCTTCCTGGCGAGCGATAGCGAGCCAGCATTGTATGGAGAAATCCGGCTTCGCCGGAGAAATTTTTCTATCGAAAAATGTACAAATTTAGCTTGCTATCAAAACAAATATATATATATATATATATATATATATATATATATATATATATATGCTGGCTCGCTACCGCTCGCCAGGAAAATATTGCCACCTGGATGGGGTTAAACGTCTTAAAGCAGTAAGCTGAATGAGGCCGAATGGATACAAACCAAAGAGAGAGGGAGATAAAGAGAAAAAAAAAAGCGAGGTGGGCTCCCTTAAAGATAGTATTGATAGTGTTATTGGCGGTAGTGTTAGAATAGCGGTTGATGTTGAACGGGGCGAAGGGTAAAAGTGAGGATAGAAGTAATACCAGTCGTTACCAAGATGATGACAGTGGTGGTAGTGATGATGATGGTGGTGGTCGGAGGAGGGGTGTGGATAAAAGACCCGTTGAGGCAAGAAGGGGAATGTCGAGGGTAAAATTATAGGGGGTCGGTGTTTGTACTGTACTTTACCTTACCTTTGGATACCTTTGGATGTGTTCGCCGCTCTTCTAGCGGCACCAAGGAGCGCGACGCCCCTCGTTATGGGTGGTGATTTGGTGCAGTAGACTGTTTGAAGCGACAGCTCGCTCCCTTGCGAGGATGGGCTCGTTTTGACTAGCTTTACTCCTGTTGATGTTGTTATTGTTGTGGTTGTTGATGTTGTTGTTTGTGTTGTTGTTGTTGTGTTTTATTGTTGTTGAAGTTGTTTTTGTTGTGGTTGTTGATGTTGTTGTTGTTGTGGTTGTTGTTGTTGTTGTTGTTGTGGTTGTTGATGTTGTTGTTTGTGTTGTTGTGGTTGTTGATGTTGTTATTGTTGTGGTTGTTGATGTTGTTGTTTGTGTTGTTGTTGTTGTTGTTGTTGTTGTTGTTCCCCAGACTGTCTAATCTAACCAAACAGTCCCGAGTTCGGTAAACCGAAGCCGCTCCAGATGCTCGGGCCCCCAGAGGGGTCAGGGTGAGATGAGATCTGTCTCTGAGAGGGCAACAGGGGAGGGGAGCATCAGCCCATGGGCTTGCACCCCCGGGCCAATGCCCCCACCACCGGCAGCCCCCCTTCCAGTGCCACCCAATCGGGACACATAGAAGGAAAAATAGTACAGGAAAAGAGACAAACAGAAACGGCTAAGATTAGGTAGAGGATGCCAAACCTCACTCTGGATAGGACCTGCCCTTGGCTGAAGGTGGTGTTGTTATTGTTGTTGTGGTGATAGTATGAATGGTAGTAGTGGTAGTTGGAGGTGGTAATGGGGGGGGGGGAGGGGGGGAGTTGAATGTGGTGGATGGATGATGATATCGTTGTTGTTGATGATGGTGGTGGTGGTGATGGTGGTGGTGATGGTGGTGGTGGTGGTGGTACAGGTAGATAGGCTAATATTGACCATAGCGGTGGTAATAGCAGTAGTTATAAAGATACCAGTGATAGTACTCAGAGTATACAGAATACTACTGATAATGGTCGTAGTGGTATTGTTGATGGTAAGTCTGGGGAGGGAAGGAGATTGTTGAGGATAAAATTATAGATTGCCTTGACTTGTGCTCTTATTATACGGTACACAACGAACTTGGCAGTAATCTTGATCCCTGACCTCTCTGTAACTCAAAAAGGGCCTAGAGCAAACGGGCTGTAAATATCCACACTTATTTCCTGGTGGACTCTTCCCAAATGATAGAAACGTCAGCCCGATTGCTTTCATTCATTTCGAGTTACAAGAACTTAAGGGGAGATATCCACTTGAGAGATTTTTTTCTTGACTCCTTTCTCCCTCATGTTTAGCCCCATTGCTTTTCTAATTTTAAGACGTTCGCCCCAATATTTTGACGATTTTAAGAACTTTCGACCCATTTCTGTCAATTTTAAGACCTTTCGTGCCATGTAGGTGTCGATTTTATCCTGGCGAGCGATAGCAAGCCTGTAATATAAGAGGAACCGGCTTTCAGCCGGGACATTTTTCTACCGAAAAATGTACAAATTTATCTTGAAAGGGGGTCAAGGGGGAGTAATTTTAAGCTTGATGGAAGTCTAGGGAATCAATTAAAACCCTCCCCTTAACCCTCTCCGACATATGACGCGATTATGAGCCTATTAGGGATACTTTAAAGCCTTTGTTACCATCGGGTATTTAGAAACCTTTAGTTTAGTTACTTCAACCTCTGCAGTTGTCTTTGAGTTAGCTGTGGGCAGAAAACTAATTTTGGAGAGGTAATTATAAGAGGGAGAGAACTCTATTTCTTATTGCTAATCTGGCAACCTCTGCGTCATAAATGCGTGAAAGGGTTAAGGGGTCCAGATTATTGCCAAGTTCCCTGGCGTTACCAATAGTACTGATGATGGTGGTAGTGGTGTTGGTGGTAGTGGTGTTGGTGGTAGTGGTGTTGTTATTGGTAGCAGAGGAGTGTTGAGGGGACAGTATTGTTTTGTTTAGATACATTTATTTATTCATATATGTTTCAGTTTCCTGCCTAGACCTCCATCAAACTTTAAACAAACATCCATTAGATCCCCCTCCGAGATTAATTTGTACATTTTTCGGTAGAAAAATGTCACGGCCGAAGGCCGGTTCCTTCACATTTACAGGCTCGCTATCGCTCGCCAGGAAAATATCGACACCTAAAGGGCACGAAAGGTCCTAATATTGACAAAGAAATGGGGCGAAAGGTCTTAAAATCGACAAACTAATGGGGCAAACATCTTGAAATGTCAAAACTAATGGGGATCAATGAGGAAGGGATCAAGGATCAAGGATCAAGGGGAGGCATGAGGAAGAAAGGGGAACAGAAAAGCGGCCCATCTCCCTTTAATTAAGGATAAACTCATATGTTACCGGTACGGATGCTCGGGATAATGTGTACTTGTGGTTTTGACGTTCTTATTACGGTACTTACGTCTGGCAATAGATAGATATAGATACTTTTGAAGCTCAGGATTGTAGTATTTGAGAAGTTGGACCCGTGGTAGTGATAGAATTGATTGATTGTATTGTTTTGAAGTTAGGTTGTGGTGGTGATATAATTGATTGATTGTATTGTTTTGAAGTTAAGTTGTGATGTGATATAATTGATTGATTGCATTGTTTTGAAGTTAGGTTGTGGTGGTGATATAATTGATTGATTGTATCGTTTTGAAGTTAGGTTGTGGTGGTGATATAATTGATTGATTGTATTCGTTTTGAAGTTAGGTTGTGGTGGTGATATAATTGATTGATTGTATCGTTTTGAAGTTAGGTTGTGGTGGTGATATAATTGATTGATTGTATCGTTTTGAAGTTAGGTTGTGGTGGTGATATAATTGATTGATTGTATCGTTTTGAAGTTAGGTTGTGGTGGTGATATAATTGATTGATTGCATCGTTTTGAAGTTAGGTTGTGGTGGTGATATAATTGATTGATTGCATTGTTTTGAAGTATGATTGTAGTAATTTGTGTTGTTGTTGTTGTGGTGGTTGTGGGAGAGGCTGGGCAGACAGACCACCTTAAATGTACACGGCCAGTTTTTGTTTCAACCAACCTGCCTTCCCACCTTAACTCCGCCACCCCTTGTTTTTCCTTAGCAGTAACCCCCCCCCCCCCTCTCTCTCTCTCTCTCTCTCTCTCTCTCTCTCTCTCTCTCTCTCTCCCTTCGCCCTCCTCCCCCGCCCCTTCGCTCTCTCTCACCTTCCCTCTCTCCCTTCGCCACCCCCCCCCTCTCTCTCTCTCTCTCTCTCTCCCTTCGCCCTCTCTCCCCCCCCCCCCCCTTCGCTCTCTCTCACTTCGCTATCTCACACTCACACTCTCTCTCTCTCTCTCCCAAAATGCGTCACTTCAAAATGTCCATTCTCTTTTATAAATTCAATAATTGAAAAAAAAATCTTCACTTATCAATTAATATATCTGAACTATTATCATAGCCTCATTTTTAACACATGACATTGCTCCTCATTCATCTAATACTCAAATTTTGTTTGATTAGGTGGAACAATTACTCCATTATCAACTGATTTATCAATCATAACATGTAAAAATACTCAGCTATCTCTGCGTCACATTATTACAAAGCTTTCACAACTTACACCAATATTTGACAAAGAAAAAACTATATAAAACTCTTGAGAAATGTTAAAAATAAAATAAAAAGCAAATTAATCCCTAATCCCCTTTTCCTTTTACTTACTTCCACTTCTTTTACTTACTTCCACTTCTTTTACTTACTTCCACTTCTTTTACTTATTTCCACTTCTTTTACTTACTTCCACTTATTTTACTTACTTCCACTTCTTTTACTTACTTCCACTTCTTTTACTTACTTCCACTTCTTTTACTTATTTCCACTTCTTTTACTTACTTCCACTTCTTTTACTTACTTCCACTTCTTTTACTTACTTCCACTTCTTTTACTTACTTCCACTTCTTTTACTTATTTCCACTTCTTTTACTTACTTCCACTTCTTTTACTTACTTCCACTTCTTTTACTTACTTCCACTTCTTTTACTTACTTCCACTTCTTTTACTTATTTCCACTTCTTTTACTTATTTCCACTTCTTTTACTTACTTCCACTTCTTTTACTTACTTCCACTTCTTTTACTTACTTCCACTTCTTTTACTTACTTCCACTTATTTTACTTCAAATATTACTTCTTTTACTTGACTTGTACTTTCAATTAGTCACTCTCACAACACCCTCTCTCTCTCTCTCCCTCTCTCTCCGTTATATATTTTGTTCCGTCCTCTGTCCCCTCTTTTTTTCCCACATCCCCGCTCTCTCTCTCTCTCTCTCTCTCTCTCTCTCTCTCTCTCTCTCTCTCTCTCTCTCTCTCAATACCTGTCTTATCCTATTCTTCCTTCCTGCTTCCCTCTCCTCTTCCCCTCCTCCTCAAGTTAACGGAAGAGGGCAGAAAAACTGAGTGGGGGAAGTTTAGAGGAAGCCTTGATGAAAATGTGTGTGTGTGTGTGTGTGTGTGTGTGTGTGTGTGTGTGTGTGTGTGTGTGAGATATATTTACATACATAGATACACTGGCTACACAGACCTTACGATCCAAACGAGGTGGCGATTCAGGACTAAATTCTAGTAGAAAGAGAGAGAGAGTGAGAGAGAGAGTGAGTGAGTGAGTGAGTTATTTACATAGATACACTGGCCACACAAACCTTACGATCCAAACGAGGTGGTCAGGACTTAATTCTAGTAGAGAGAGAGAGAGAGAGAGAGAGAGAAATAGATAGATAGATAGATAGAGATAGAGAGTGAGTAAGTGAGAGAGAGAGAGAGAGAGAGAGAGAGAGAGAGAGAGAGAGAGAGAGAGAGAGAGAGAGAGAGAGAGAGAGAGAGAGAGAGAGAGGGGGGGGGGGGGGGGATGTGTCATGGCCAGCCAGCTACTTCCTCACCCACCCACCACTTGATATAAACCTGTACCCTTACTCACCACTTAAGGCCAGAGATACACTTGAAGATTATTTTCTGGACCCCTTTCTCCCTGATTCTTAGTCTTAAAATCGCCAAACTAATATAGCAAACGTCTGAAAATCTCCAAACTAATGGGGGCTAAACACGAGGAAGAAGGAGGGCCCTAAAAACAAGCTCCCCCTCAATAAGATGGGGGACAAGAATAGGACCGTGGGGGGGGGGGGGGGGGGTGAGGGGGGGGGGGGAGAGAGAAGAGTAGAGGAGTATTAGAAGTATGGGCGGGGTCAGCGGTCAGGATGGGTGGGGTCATTGAGGATAATGACGCGTTTTTGACAGCATATTTCGGCTCTCAGTAGACGATCTTATACAGCTTAAGAGGTGATGCGCGTATTTTATTTCCCCATGTATACATATTGTTATAATTTAATTAGTTGTTTCCCACCGAGACCTGTATCAAACTTTTAAAAATATCCATTAGGTGATTAGGCTATACTGATTTGTGCACTCAGCAGGATACATGGGGCATATTCTTTTCTTCCACTATTATTATTATTATTATTATTATTATTATTATTATTATTATATGAGTCACTAAATATCCCTTACCCTCAGGGATGGAGTAGTAGAGTTACAGAGGAGAATGACAAGTCAATTGAGTAAGGACAAGATGATAACATTGTGAGCTTGGCGTCAGACAGAAGACAGTGTGGAATCAAACAGTGTGGAATCAGACAGTGTGGAGTCAGACCGAAGACAGTGTGGAGTCAGAGGTGTGGATTCAGACAGAAGACAGTGTGGAGTCAGACAGAAGACAGTGTGGAGAAAGACGGTGTGGAGTCAGACAGAAGACAGTGTGGAGTCAGACAGAAGACAGTGTGGAGTCAGACAGTGTGGAGTCAGACAGAAGACAGTGTGGAGTCAGACAGAAGACAGTGTAGAGTCAGACAGAAGACAGGGTGGAGTCAGACAGAAGACAGTGTGGAGTCAGACAGAAGACAGTGTGGAGTCAGACAGAAGACAGTGTGGAGTCAGACAGTGTGGAGTCAGACAGAAGACAGTGTGGAGTCAGACAGAAGACAGTGTGGAGTCAGACAGTGTGGAGTCAGACAGAAGACAGGGTGGAGTCAGACAGAAGACAGTGTGGAGTCAGACAGAAGACAGTGTGGAGTCAGACAGAAGACAGTGTGGAGTCAGACAGTGTGGAGTCAGACAGAAGACAGTGTGGAGTCAGACAGAAGACAGTGTGGAGTCAGACAGAAGACAGTGTGGAGTCAGACAGAAGACAGGGTGGAGTCAGACAGTGTGGAGTCAGACAGAAGACAGTGTGGAGTCAGACAGAAGAAAGTGTGGAGTCAGACAGAAGACAGTGTGGAGTCAGACAGAAGACAGGGTGGAGTCAGACAGTGTGGAGTCAGACAGAAGACAGTGTGGAGTCAGACAGAAGACAGTGTGGAGTCAGACAGAAGACAGTGTGGAGTCAGACAGAAGACAGGGTGGAGTCAGACAGTGTGGAGTCAGACAGAAGACAGTGTGGAGTCAGACAGAAGACAGGGTGGAGTCAGACAGTGTGGAGTCAGACAGAAGACAGGGTGGAGTCAGACAGAAGACAGTGTGGAGTCAGACAGAAGACAGGGTGGAGTCAGACAGAAGACAGTGTGGAGTCAGACAGAAGACAGGGTGGAGTCAGACAGAAGACAGTGTGGAGTCAGACAGAAGACAGTGTGGAGTCAGACAGAAGACAGGGTGGAGTCAGACAGAAGACAGTGTGGAGTCAGACAGAAGACAGTGTGGAGTCAGACAGAAGACAGGGTGGAGTCAGACAGAAGACAGTGTGGAGTCAGACAGAAGACAGTGTGGAGTCAGACAGAAGACAGGGTGGAGTCAGACAGAAGACAGGGTGGAGTCAGACAGAAGACAGGGTGGAGTCAGACAGAAGACAGGGTGGAGTCAGACAGAAGACAGGGTGGAGTCAGACAGAAGACAGTGTGGAGTCAGACAGAAGACAGGGTGGGGTCTGGGAACATAATAAGACATGGTAAACCTGGGGGACAAGAAGAGGATTGGCTGTGTGAGGAGGGCGGCGTAGTTGAAGGGAATATAGCCAGGGTCAGGGGGTTAGAATGGGCGGGGTCACGATGAGAACAATTAAGTTGAGGCCGCTGTGAGGAAGGGAGTGGGGGGGTGGAAGGGAATGGGGGGAGTAGGCGACGGGAGGACAGGGGGGGGTGGGGGGGGGTGTGTGTGGGGGGTCAGGGGAGGGGAGTAGATTGAGGAATGAAGAGGTACGTATGAGAGTGGGACAATAGGAACCCTTATCGGCCAGAGTGGAAAGAAGGGTGCTGTGCTGGCATGGACAAGTTCAACGAATGGGAGATGAAAGGGAGAGGAGAAGGGAAGGTGCACGAGGAGAAAGATGGAGGAGGGGGAGGGGGGTCAGGGAGGAGAAAGAGGGGTGGGGGAGGAGACAGAGGGTAGGGGAGAGGTTCAAGGAGGGGGAGAGAGGAGAGGGAGGAAGGGGCAGAGGGGGAGAAGAAGAGAGGGTGAAAAGAGAAGAAAGCGAGGTGGGGAGGAAAAAGAGGGTGGGGGAGGGGGATGGGAGGGGGAAAAAGAAAGGGGTGATGTTGGGGACAATGCAAGGGCAGGGGTGTGGCCGCGTGGAGGATGACCCTTGGACTCAGCCTTCCCCAAGGGCAGGGCAAGGGGAATGGGGGGCGGGGGGGGGGGGCGACCTTGTGGGAGGGGCGGAGGTCGTGGTGGGAATAAAGGAAGGAGTGGCCAGAGGGCATGGGGGGGGGGATTATGTTTTTTATGGAGCAGGAAACGAGTACAAAGTATATATATATATATATATATATATATATATAGAGAGAGATTTACATAGATACACTGGCCACACAGATCTTACGATCCCTACGAGGTGACCAGGACTTAATCCTAATAGAGATAGCAACCCTAAGAGAAAGTGGAAGGAAAGGATAGCAAAGATGAAGGCTCTCTCCCCACCCTCCGCTCCCTCCGGCAATATGCCGTACATGAAAATAGTTAGAAGTGAATAACCTTGCAGGGCTTGGAAATCGCCTGAAGGAATTTATAGTATAGTTAGAAATGGAAAGGAAAAGGCATGCACACCTTCACTTTTTTTTTTTATTTTTTTATTTTTTTTCCCCTTTTCCAACTGAAAATGTTTTCATTTCCGCCAGGTTCTCTTATCAGTGATCAGCTTCTACTGCAGACCAACTTTTCTGTGATATGTGTCTAACCTTTTTTTAAATGTGTATATCGAGTCACTGTCAATAACTTCATTAGGGAGCTTATTCCACTCATTAATAATACTGTGGGTGAAGAAATTTTTAGTTATGTCTAGGTTCGCTTTCCTGCCTGTTAGTTTTAATTTGTTTCCTCTTGTGGAACCTTCTTTGGCTATCTTAAATAGATTATTAGAATTTACGTTACTAAAGCCTTTTAAAACACTCTATCAGCTGTCCCCTTTTGCGCCGTTTCTTAAAGCGAAAACAGATCGCGTTCTCTTAATCTCTCATTGTATTATTTATTTCTAAGGGAAGGGATTAACTTTGTTGCTCTACGCTGAACGGATTCTAGTTTCTCTGTCTTTTTTTAAGTAGGGAGACCAAAACTGCACAGCATACTCCAGATGTGGCCTCACAATACTTTTATATAGTGGTACAACTATGTCTTTACTATGACAATGAAAATTTCTTTTAATGAAACCTAGCGCTCTATTTGCTTTGTTAGATGCTGCGGTGCATTGGCTTGTAGATTTTAGATTTTCATTGATAAGCACTCCTAGGTCTTTTATCTGTGATACGCTCTTTATCTTTTCTCCATTCATATGGTATTCGTATTTGTTGTTTCGGGAGCCTATTTGTAGTATCAGGCATTTGTTTACGTTAAAGGGCATCTGCCAATTTTCTGACCACTCTGATATCTTGTTTAAATCTGATTGCAGGCTACTTCTATCGCTTTCTGATATTATTGCATTTCCTATTTAGTGTCATCGGCGAATTTGGAAATTATGTTATTAATGCCGTTGTCTAAATCATTAATATATATTATGAATAATAATGGGCCCAGAACTGAACCCTGTGGGACTCCACTAGTCACCGGAGTCCATTCTGATTCCACTCCATTAATAATTACTCTTTGTTTTCTTTCGCTTAACCAATTCCTTATCCAATTAAGTGTGTTGCCTTGTATTCCTAGATTCTCGACCTTCTGAAGTAATTTATTATGAGGGACCTTGTCGAAGGCCTTCTGGAAGTCCAAGTACACTATATCAAGACTTTTGGTAAAATCATTAATCTTAAATAGGTTGTCATAAAATTCGATAAGGTTCGTTAGGCATGATTTTTTTGCTCTGAAGCCGTGTTGACTATTATTAATAAGATTATTATTCTCTATGAAAAGTACAAGTTCGTCTCTTATAATTGATTCTAATAGTTTTACAACAACGGAAGTTAAGCTAATGGGTCTGTAATTCCCTGGTTGTTTTTTATCTCCCTTTTTAAATATTGGTGTAATATTCGGTGTCTTCCAGTCAGTGGGTAATTGTCCATGTTGGAGTGACATGTTAAACATTTTGGTTAGGGGTTCGGCAACTTCATCTTTGACCATTTTTAGGATTTTAGGGATGAATAGGTCTGGGCCGGGAGATTTATTTATTTTCAGTAATTCAATCTGTCTAGTGATGCTTGATTGGCTAATTTTGAAGTCAGGGAGCACAATGTTGCTTGTTTGATTAGTAGCTTGTGGAGTGTTCGTGTTGGCAGCAGTGGTAAAAACGGAGCTGAAATAATTGTTAAGTGTAGAGGCTATGTCTTTGCTATCTGTTTCTAGAACACCTTGAGTGTTAAGTATGGGTCCTATCCCGCTTTTGATTTGTTTGCTACTGTTAATGTATCTGTAAAATTGCTTAGGATTAGTTTTACTATCTTTAGCTATGCTTATTTCATAATTCCTCTTAGCTGTTTTTATTAGTGATTTTACTTTTCTTCTGGCGGTCAGGTATTGCTTACATATGGTATTATTCTTTGTTTCTCTCTTTAAGTTGTATAAACGATTTCTTTCCCTAATTGCTCTACTGATATATATATCGTACCAAAGGGGTTTGTTTATTTTCTTACTGTGTCTTTTACGCATTGGGATATGTTTCTTTTGAGCACTCTTGAATATTTCTTTAAATCTTTCCCATGTATCGTCAATGTTGGTGAGACCTTCGAGATGCAGATTAATATCTTTTAGAGAGAGAGAGAGAGAGAGAGAGAGAGAGAGAGAGAGAGAGAGAGAGAGAGAGAGAGAGAGAGAGAGATGAAAATTATTAACCGAATAAGGTAGGGGGACACCTCGACGATGTATACAGACATAACAAAGCCACTGAAACAGCTTCCTCTATCGAACACCCCTTCTCCCCTCTCTACACTCTTCAGAAAGAAAGAAATAGGAAAAGTAGAAAGTAGGTACGAGGTGCCGTTGTAAAGGCTTATCCCTCAATACCTTCCCCTGACTTACTTGACATGGCGAGAAACTGTCAATATTCACTTTTACCTGGCCCCCGTTGAGCTGAATGAATTAGCCAAGTATAGGAACAGGTTGGGGGCCTGGGGGGGGGGGGGGGGAAGGAACTGGAAGGGATTGTTGGCGAGGACTCAAGATAATAGAGAGAGTAAGAAAGGAACTAATAACACACACAATCAAATCATCATATACCGTATTTTATATTATAGTTATTTTGTTTTTATTTTTGTTTAAGAGACAATGAACGGAGGAAGGAAAAACACAGATAAAACAAAAAGGTCCATGTGCCTAAAGGCATCCTCCATTCATAAAATGTTTGTAACAACTGGATTTAAACATTTGTAGATTGTAAGTTTGTGGAAAGCAATTCGAGGGAAGTGAATTCCAAAGAGTAGTAGCTCTGGGGATAAATGAATTCTGATAAGCAGAAGTTCTGCATTGTGGAGGAGAAAGTGTAAATTCATGGGCGCTCTCAGCTGCCCTAGTTCTGCGGGGAAAGATGTGGAGAGGCGGCACAATTGAAGCAAGTTCCTCGGAACAATTGCTGTGAAAATATCTGTAGAATAATGCAAGGGATGCAACGTTTCTTCGTATGGATAATGTAGGAAGGTCCTGTGTGATTGCAGGGTTATTGATTAATCTAATAGCTTTATTTTGAATTTTGTCCAACTGCCTCAATGCAACCACTCCACTTCCACCCCACAGAGGTGAACAGTAATCCATCTGAGAACGCACATGACTTTTATATATCACGGCCAACTGCTCGTCAGTGAAGAATTCTCGAACTCTGTACAGGAGTCCCAGTTTTTTAGAGGCATTCTTAGCAATGCTTCTAACACAATGTGTCCAGCTCAAGTTAGTAGTTAATGTTACACCGAGAATGTCAATACTAGGGGAAGTGGGAATATTTACATCATTAAAAAATATATGGGAGTCAGTGAGATTCTGTCGGTTAGAAAATTGAATGTACTTGGTTTTCTGTGCATTAAAGGAAACTAGATTCTTTTGTCCCCATCCATTAATTCTAGAAAGGTCCTGGTTCAGAGAAATTGCAGTGTTTATTTTTGTATTATAAGATCGGGTTGGGTGAAAGAATTGGTAAATGTGAAGGAACTGTGGAGTGTTGAGTCATCTGCGTAGGAATGTATTGGATTATGAGTGGTAGATATGAGATCATTGATATGAATGAGGAACAGAATTGGGGCCAAAACTGATCCCTGGGGAACACCAGCATTTATTGAGTGAAATTGAGAATAAAGGCCATCTACCATTACACATATTTTTCTGTTATGAAGATAAGAAGAAATTAGTGGAACTAATGATGCAAGGCCGTAGTTCACGGGTTAAATCCCGATATTTCACGAGGGCCAAATGTGAAGCATAAATTAAGCTATTAAATTATATAAATACTCATTCACAAACACCATACCCTCGAACTACCACCATCACAACAATACATACGAAGTCATATTGATGATAGTTGATATAATATAGTGAATTGTAAGATAATAACTGTCCATATTTTACGACGATTGGACACGATTGGACACGATTGATATTCTATTATAGCAGCTGAGCTTCTTAAGGGGAGGTGTTTAGTTTCCTCCCTAAACTTCCATCAAGCTTAAAATTACACCCCCTTGAGCCCCTTTCAAGATAAATTTGTACATTTTTCGGTAGAAAAATGTCCCGGCTGAAAGCCGGTTCCTCTTAAATTACAGGCTCGCTATCGCTCGCCAGGATAAAATCGACACCTAAATGGCACGAAAGATCTAAAAATTGACAGAAATGGGTCGAAGGTTTTTAAAATCGTCAAAATAATGGGGCGAAAGTCTTAAAATTAGAAAAACAATGGGACTAAATATGAGGGAGAAAGGAGTCAAGAAAAAAATCCCTCAAGTGGAGACCTCCCCTTAACCCCTTCACTACCAAGACGTAATTTTCCTCATACTCTGGCTACCAATAGACGATTATCTTTAGCTCATAAGCATCCTCTAGCACTCAAAGGGGTAAATATGATCTGAATTAGTATGTTTCTTACACCAACCAACTTCACCTCTAAACTCAATTAATGAAATCAACAAATACATGTGGCACTCCAAGGACTCGAACCTAGGACACTCACATCGAAATTCCGCGCACGTCTGCATTACGCTATCAAGACAATAACATAGATCCTTCTTAACTGCATAACATCGTCTAAATATAGCCAGAAGCAAAGGTAAAGAGGCGTCATAGTGGTGAAGGAAATAACTAAATAATAATTAATAATAAATAATAATAACTAAATAATAATAAATAATTAATAATTAAATAATAATTAATAATAAATAATAATAACTAAATAATAATTAATAATAAATAATAATAACTAAATAATAATTAATAATAAATAATAATAACTAAATAATAATTAAAAATAAATAATAACTAAATAATAATTAATAATAAATAATAACTAAATAATAATTAATAATAAATAATAATAACTAAATAATAATTAATAATAAATAATAATAACTAAATAATAATAAATAATAAATAATAAATAAATAATATTTTTTTGCTGCAAAAATATCGCCAGGAAAAAGAGTTCGTGTGCCACCATCTTAACCCCTTCTGTACCGGCGATGTCTTTTTAATATTATTGTAGCTACATTTAGACGATTTTATGAAGCTTAGGAGTAATATACGATAGCTAAAAGGATTACTTGAGTTAGTCTGTAGCCTTTTAATGGGTAGACAATACTAGACATCCTTCCTAAGCTCAACACAATGGTCTAATAGTTTCAGAATATAAGGAAAAGTACGTCACCGGTATAGAAGGAATTAAGGGGAGGTATTTAGTTTGTTCCCTAGACCTCCATCAAGCTTATAATTACACCCCCTTGAGTCCCTTTCAAGATAAATTTGTACATTTTTCGGTAGAAAAATTTCCCGGCCGAAGGCCGGTTCCTCTTAAATTACAGGCTCGCTATCGCTCGCCAGGATAAAATCGACACCTGAATTGCACGAAAGGTCTTAATATGGGGTGAAAGTTCTTAAAATCGCTAAACTAATGGGGCAAACGTTTTATAATATCAAAAGTAATGGGGCTAAACATGAGGGAGAAAGGGGTCAAGAAAAAAAATCCTCAAGTGGAGATCTCCCCTTAAGTCAAGGGAAGTGTGAAAGTTGGACAGCCTATGTGTGATAAGGGCTGGTAAGGTAGGGGGTAGGACCTAAGGGCGCTGGACGGCGTGTGATAAGGGCTGGTAAGGTAGGGGGGGTAGGACCTAAGGGCGCTGGACGGCGTGTGATAAGGGCTGGTAAGGTAGGGGGGGGTAGGACCTAAGGGCGCTGGACGGCGTCTGATAAGGGCTGGTAAGGTAGGGGGGGTAGGACCTAAGGGCGCTGGACGGCGTGTGATAAGGGCTGGTAAGGTAGGGGGGGTAGGACCTAAGGGCGCTGGACGGCGTGTGATAAGGGCTGGTAAGGTAGGGGGGGTAGGACCTAAGGGCGCTGGACGGCGTGTGATAAGGGCTGGTAAGGTAGGGGGGGTAGGACCTAAGGGCGCTGGACGGCGTGTGATAAGGGCTGGTAAGGTAGGGGGCGTAGGACCTAAGGGCGCTGGACGGCGTGTGATAAGGGCTGGTAAGGTAGGGGGCATAGGACCTAAGGGCGCTGGACGGCGTGTGATGAACAGGGTAAAGGAACAGTAATTGATGAGGGAGGTATGAAACTGTTAGGGGGGGGGGGGGGGATGGCCCGTTTTTTTGGTCTATTCATTCATGTATTCCTATATTTCTTAAGTTTCCTCGCTAGACCTCCATCAAGCTTAGAAAAACACACCCTAGACCCCCCCCCCCCCTTCAAGATAAATTTGTACATTTTTCGGTAGAAAAATGTCCCGGCCGAAGGCGGGTTCCTCCTGAAATGTCAGGCTCGCTATCGCTCGCCAGGAAAAAAATCGACATCTAAATGGCACGAAAGGTCTTAAAATTGACAACGAAATGGGGCGAAAGGTGATAAAATTACCAAACTAATGGGTCGAACGTCTTAAAATCTCAAAACAAATGGGGTTTACCACGAGGGAGAAAAGGGTCCAGACAAAACGAGCCATCTGGTACTAGCACTGGCCTGAATGTGATGAAGAGAGTACAGGAACAGTGATGGATGACGGGGGTAGGAAACTGTAGGGGTATGGCAGTAAGAGGGGTGGTCTGGGATGAGGGGTGGTGGTGGTGATGGTGTTAGATCTGGTGGTGATGGGGTGGTGGTGGTAGTGTTAGATCTGGTGGTGATGGGGTGGTGGTGGTGATGGTGTAAGATCTGGTGGTGATGGGGTGGTGGTGGTAGTGTTAGATCTGGTGGTGATGGGGTGGTGGTGGTGATGGTGTTAGATCTGGTGGTGATGGGGTGGTGGTGGTAGTGTTAGATCTGGTGGTGATGGGGTGGTGGTGGTAGTGTTAGATCTGGTGGTGATGGGGTGGTGGTGGTAGTGTTAGATCTGGTGGTGATGGGGTGGTGGTGGTAGTGTTAGATCTGGTGATGGGGTGGTGGTGGTAGTGTTAGATCTGGTGGTGGTGGTAGTGTTAGATCTGGTGGTGGTGGTGGTGGTGGGAATGGGAGGAAGGTGTTGTTGGTGGTGGTGGTGGGAATGGGAGGGTGGTGTTGGTGGTGGTAGTGCTGGTGATGGAGGTGGACAGATAGTAGTGGCGATGGTAATAAAGGTGGTGGTGGTGATGATATTGTGGTTATGATGATTGTGATGATGATGGTGGTGGGAATGATGGAGGTTTTGGTGGTGTTAGAGATAGTGGTGATAATTATGTGTTTTTGTGGTAGTGATGATGGTTTTGGTGGTGTTGGAGATAGAGATGGTAGTGGTGATGCTAATGTGTTGTTGTGGTAAGGGTGATGAGGAGGAAAGTGCAACATCAATCCGTTCTGTTTAACGAGCCTGTTGAAATACCTGGAAACATCTCTCTCTCTCTCTCTCTCTCGAGCAAAAAGACACACCAACTCACACTCTCTTTTTCTCTATCTCTCTCTCTCTCTCCTTCTACTTGTTAACTTATCCATCTACGTCTTCTGTTCAACTCCTTCCAACTCTCCCCTATAAGGATCCGACATGCCTCGATACACACCATCATATATGTCTTAAAATAAACAAGTGTACACGATCACACTGATGTTAAGTTCTCGCTCGGGTTTGTAATTTACATTCTGAAGCTGATTAAACACACATTCACAATTAGATAACAAAATAACACACTTTATAAACTCTATATACATATTGAATGCAAACACCATATGAGGAGGAACACTTTATTGAATACAAACACCATATGTGGAGGAACACTTTATTGAATACAAACACCATATGTGGAGGAACACTTTATTGAATACAAACACCATATGTGGAGGAGCACTTTATTGAATACAAACACCATATGTGGAGGAGCACTTTATTGAATACAAACACCATATGTGGAGGAACACTTTATTGAATACAAACACCATATGAGGAGGAACACTTTATTGAATACAAACACCATATGTGGAGGAGCACTTTATTGAATACAAACACCATATGTGGAGGAGCACTTTATTGAATACAAACACCATATGTGGAGGAACACTTTATTGAATACAAACACCATATGAGGAGGAACACTTTATTGAATACAAACACCATATGTGGAGGAGCACTTTATTGAATACAAACACCATATGTGGAGGAGCACTTTATTGAATACAAACACCATATGTGGAGGAACACTTTATTGAATACAAACACCATATGAGGAGGAACACTTTATTGAATACAAACACCATATGAGGAGGAGCACTTTATTGACAACGTTTCGCAGATAGCTTCTTCAACTCACTATACATATTATTGAGATGTGTTTTTTTTTTTATAATTCGATAACATTATTTAAATATCAGTAAATTTGGGTTACGAATAAATCTTTACAAACAACAGTTCACTATTGTTTTCTTCTTTTGGTCAGATAAGCATTCCTCTCTCTTAAGGGGAGATGGGCCGGTTTTCTGGTCCCCTGTCTCCCTCGTGTTAAGTCCCATTTGTTTTAAGACTATAAGACGTTCACTCCATTAGTTTGGAGATTTTAACACCTTTCGTGCCATTTAGTTGTCAATTTTAAGACCTCTCGTGCCATTTAGGTGTCATTTTTTTCCTGGCGAACGATAGCGAGCCTGAAATTTTAAGAGGAACCGGCCTTCGGCCGGGAAATTTTTCTACCGAAAAATGTACAAATTTATCTTGAAGGGGGGTTTTTCTAAGCTTGATGAAGGTCTAGCGAGGACACTAAGAAATAAAGGAATAAATGAATATCTAGACCAAACAAACGGCCCATCTCCCCTTAAACACTGGCAAATCTTTAATCACCCCTTACTCTCCCCTTTCTCCCTTCGACGTAAACATAATCCTGCATCATTATCATTCAATTCATTATTATTATCATCAGCCATTCAGTGACACAATGGCCTTATCAAATGGACAATGTACTCGTGCAATGCCACCCAGACAATTGACAATGCCTCCATACAAGCAATACAGGCACATAATAAAACAACACTCATTCATGGTAACTCATTACAAGCATGGTAGTGTGTTGATATTGTGGCATTAATAAGACCTCACTCCAACACAATACATCAACGTGGGGCATTAAAGTACATCATGACATCAATATTACAACACATGACATCACATCATCGTAAGACATCACAATACCACGAAACTTCACAAAACCAACACAATATATTTATAACATTATAATATCATACACCACAACATCGTCATCAGAAATACAGCACATCACACCACTACACCACAACATCGTCATCAGAAATACAGCACATTACACCACTACACCACAACATCGTCATCAGAAATACACCACATCACACCACTACACCACACAATAGTTATAACATCAAATCACCACAAACCAGCACACCACTACATCACATCACACACAACACCACACAACATCAAGTAACCACAAACCAGCACACCACCCCATCACCACATGCCAGCACACCACACCATCAAGTCACCTCAAACCAGCACACCACCACACTACCACATCAAATCACCAAAAACCAGCACACCACTACATCACATCACACCACCCCATCACAATACCACAACATCAAATCACCACACGCTAGCACACCACCACATCACATCACATCACAACACCACACACCACCACATCACACCACATCACATCACACAACACCACATCACTCTAAACGTCTGGTGTGGAAAAAGGTGAGGTGGGGCTAACTTTCCCATGGCCAATGAGGTGTGTCTAGTGCCGTGGTAATGATGCTGGTGGTGGTGGTGATGGTTGGTGGTGGTAGTGGTGGGGGTGATGATGATGGTGGTGATGGTGGTGATGGTTGGTGGTGGTAGTGGTGGGGGTGATGATGATGGGGGTGGTGGTGATGGTGGTAATAGTGATGGTAGTGGTGGTGATCGTCGTCGTGATGATGATAATGTATGTATGTATGTATGTATGTATGTATGTATGTATGTATGTATGTATGTATATACTCTGGCACCCTTCCCAGTTTTCCTTTTTTTTTTTTTTTTTTTTTATAGGGGTGGCCGACTCGAGACAGAGCCCGAACAGGGACATCACAACCCATCAGAAAAACAAAACAAAACAAAACATAAAATCTCACACACATCTAGGTCGCCCAGGAGAAATATCCAGATGATAATAAAGATGATGATGAATCGTGGTTGAGACAATACAATGCAAAACTCTATTAAAATTGTCCAGATTCTTCAGAATTTGACTTTGAGGGTGTTTTATCTGAACCCCATCTCCCTCATGTGTAGCCCCATTATTTGTTTGGATTTTAAGACGTTCGCCCCACGAGTTTGACGATTGTAAGACCTTTCGCCACATAAATTTGTCAATCTTAAGACCTTTTGTGCCATTAATGTGTCGAATTTTCCAGGCGAGCCTGCAATTTAGGAGGAAACGGCCTTTGGCCGGGGAAAAAATCAACCGAAAAATTTACAAACTATTCTCGAAGGGAGGTCTTGGGGTATTTTGTTAAGCTCGATGGAGGTCTAAGGAGGAAATAATAAACATACTACTAATACTAATAATACTAATAATAATAATAATAATATGAATAATATAAATTAATTAATAATAAAGTAGACGTGACGTTTTTCCCAAAATCAAAACGGCATACCCAACTCTGCGAAGGGTTACCACCATCACTAATGTTACCACCATTATTACTACTACCATCATCATCACTACAATTGTCACCATCATCACTAATACTACCATCATCACTAATATTACAACCATCATCACTACTACTATCATCATCACTACAATTGTCACCTAATGTCAACTAAACTAACTTAAACTAACAAATGCGGGCGAGTTTTTTTTCGCCCCCTTAACGATGGCGTTCTGTGCGATTGTGCCCGGGAGGCAGGGGGGGGGGGGGGTTGAGGGCTGGTTGAGGGGGGGGGGGGGGGGCGCAAAACCATATTTTGGACCTAAGATCATAACTATTGCACAAATTCAAACAAATTTTTTTTAATTACCATCGCATTCACGCACCGAAGGTTCGTGTGAAGTTTGGTGAAAATCCGTCAAACGGTCTAGGAGGAGTTCTCGGACAGACAGACAGACATTTCGGTTAGCATGTACCACTATACGGGGGGCGATACCACTCTGCTTACGCAGAGTTGAATATTAAAAAAAAAAAAAAAAAAAATCCCATTAAAGATTAACAGATTCCAATGGGTGTATACTTATCAGGGCTCACGACCGTACAGAATAAGAAGGGAATGAATTAAGAGGGATGCATATGATGTAACCGAAGAGAGGAAGCAGGAAGGAGGAAGGAGGAGACACGCCTTGATGAAAGGGAAAGGGAAGATGAAGAATTAAGCAAGCAAATTCAAGCCATGGAAAAAAAAGGAGGAATTAGAAGACGTGTGTGTGTGTGTGTGTGTGTGTGTGTGTGTGTGTGTGTGTGTGTGTGTGTGTGTGTGTGTGTGTGTGTGTGTGTGTGTGTGTGACCTAGAGAGAGTGATAGTGAATGAGTGAATGAGTGATAGATAGATAGATACCTTACCTTACCTTACGGAGAGTTCGCCCCTCTGTTAGTCTCTTCGTTAGATAGAGATAGATAGATAGAGAGATGTATAGATAGAGAGAGAGAGAGAGAGAGAGAGAGAGAGAGAATCTGAAGGAATGTAAGGGTGGAGATACTATAGAAGTTGGTATGGGAGAACTATGGGAAGAGGGGCGGTATTGTTTAAAGGTAATGGTGATGGAGGGAAAGGGGGGGGGAGGAGGGATGAAAGGAGTGGAGGGGGGGGGGGGGGGAGGGCGAAGGCTAGAATGAAAGGGAGGGAAGGAGGGAGGAGGGTAGAAGGTAAGGGAGGGAGGGAGGGAGAAGGAAAGAGAGGAAGGAAAGGGGACGCGATAGAAAGTGAAGGAAGATGAGGGAGGGAGGGAATGGCGAACGAACACAATAAAAACACGAATACACGAATATGTGCTAGATGAGTTAGTGAGTCACGGAGAGGATAGGGATGGAGGGTTAACCCCTTCAGACTCATATGACACAGAGGTTGCCAGATTAGCAATAAGAAATAGAGTTCTCTCACTCTTATAATTACCTCTCCAAAATTAGTTTTCTGCCCACAGCTAACTCAAAGACAACTGCAGAGGTTGAAGTAACTAAACTAAAGGTTTCTAAATACCCCTGATGGTAACAAAGACTTTAAAGTAGCCCTTATAGGCTCAACATTGCGTCATATGTCGGAGAGGGTTAAGGAGGGATGGAGGGGGAGAGAGAGAGAGAGAGGAGAGAGAGAACAAAATATAGCCAAGAAAGGCATGGGGTTAATTGAGATAATGTTACTTTAGTTATTCATTTAATTTATCATTTAGGCTAACTCATTATATTTCTGTTATTCTTTACAGTAACTTTAAGGGGAGGTTTCCACTTGAGGGATTTTTTTTCGAACTTCCTTCTCCCTCATGTTTAGCCCCATTGCTTTTAAGATTTTAAGACGTTCGCCCCATTAGTTTGACGATTTTAAGAACCCTCGCCCCATGTAAGTCAATTTTAAGACCATTCGTGCCATTTAGGTGTCGATTTTTTCCTGGCGAGCGATAGCGAGCCTGTAATTTAAGGGGAACCGGCCTACGGCCGGGAAATTTTTCTACCGAAAAATGTACAAATTCATCTTGAAAGGGGGTCAAGGGGGAGTAATTTTAAGCTTGATGGAAGTCTAGGGAATCAACTAAAAACCTCCCCTTAAATTAATTGTTGGTAGCATATGGACGGGTGAGGCATGGCAGGTGTGGCAAGCCAATACGTGAAAGGAGAGAGATGAAGCAAGCCAAAATACAGAATAAAAGACACTGAATGGGTGGGAGCCATGGGGCAAGAGGAAGGAAGGGAGAGGGGAGGGGAGGGTATTAGCCTATGTAGATGGGAAGAGGGTTAACAGGAGGGGGAGGAAAAGGGTATACTACCACGAAAAAATCATATAAAAATATAATAAATAAGATTCGTATGTGTGTGTGTCCCATCCACCCCCTCCCCCCCACACGCAAAATAAATAAATAAATGCAATAAATATATAAATATATGTATATAAACTAAAAAAAAAAAAAAAAAAAAAAAAATATATATATATATATAATATATATATATATATATATATATATATATATATATATAAAATTCGTGTGTGTGTGTGTGTGTGTGTGTGTCCTATCCATCTCACTCCATAGTACACGAGATCCCCCCATAAGGAATCTAAACACACTTAATGGGGAAAAGCGTGTGTATCAATAAATAGAAGGGAAGATAGAGTTGTATAAGGTAGGGAGGGGCAAGGAGGACTGTTGGAGGGAAGGAGGGGGATAGGAGAGTAGACGGGGGGGGGGGGGGGAGTATATGGGGCTAGGAGAGCAGAGGAGGTGTTAGGGTAGAGGGGGAAAGGAGGGTTGGAGGGAAGGAGGGGGATAGGAGAGTAGACCGGGGGGGGGAGTATATGGGGCTAGGAGAGCAGAGGAGGTGTTAGGGTTAGAGGGGCAAGGAGGACTGTTGGAGGGAAGGAGGGGGATAGGAGAGTGACGGGGGGGGGGGGGGGGGGGGGGGAGGGGGGGAGAGTATATGGGGCGAGGAGACCAGAGGAGGTGTTAGGGTAGAGGGGAAAGGAGGACTGTTGGAGGGAAGGAGGGGGATAGGAGAGTAGACGGGGGGGGGGGGGGGGGGGGGGGGGGGGAGGGGGGGGGAGTATATGGGGCTAGGAGAGCAGAGGAGGTGTTAGGGTAGAGGGGCAAGGAGGACTGTTGGAGGGAAGGAGGGGGATAGGAGAGTAGACCGGGGGGGGGGGGGGGGGGGGGGGGGGGGGGGGAGAGAGTATATGGGGCTAGGAGAGGCAGAGGAGGTGTTAGGGTAGAGGGGGGTAGGAGGACTGTTGGGGGGGAGGGAGGGGGTAGGGTAGCGGGGGTAAGGGAGTAGAGGTAGAGGGGGGGGGGGGGGAACAGAGGTGTTAGGGGGGAAGGGGTATGGAAGTACAAAGGTAGAAACAGGAGGCCTGAGGATGGAGGGACAGAACACACACACCCCTAGCCACACACACACACACCCGACACATACCTAGACGAATTATGTGTGTGTGTGTAAAAAGGGAGACACATGCCTAGACGAATTATGTGTTTGTGTGTAAAGAGGGGGAGGACAGGTGAGTGATGGATGGGTACAGAAACTGAAGATAAGGGAAGGTAAAGGGCATGTAACCCAAAGGACATTAAGGGAATAGGGGAGAAAGTAAGGCACTCTGTTCCTTAAAGGGGGGAGAGGGGCCTTTTTCCTCATGTTTAGCCCCATTAGATTTGAGATTATAAGACGTTCGCCCCATTAGTTTGGCGATTTTAAGAGCTTTCCTTTCAATTCAAACCCCCGACCTTTTATTGTATGTTTTATTCAAGCCCCTACCGAACTACAACAACAACAACAACAACAACAACAGCAGTTAAACAAACACTTCAACTTCAACAAGACTATCAACAGCAGAAACCAGAACAAGACTAACCACAACAACAACAACAACTCTCTCTCTCCCACACTTCTGGTTCACGGAGAGGAAAGAAAGTGGGGTGGGGTGGGAAAGAGAGAGAGAGAGAGAGAGAGAGAGAGAGAGAGAGAGAGAGAGAGAGAGAGAAGAGAAATGTGGGAAGACAAGTATATATGGGAAGGGAGGAAGAAGCTATCAATTATGGGAAGAGAGAGAGAGAGAGAGAGAGAGCGAGAGAGCGAGAGCGAGAGAGAGAGAGAGAGAGAGAGAGAGAGAGAGAGAGAGAGAGAGAGAGAGAGAACAGGAGAAACCTATGTTCTGAACTCTAGTTGTCACCTATATACCACACAGCAGAAACGTACACACACACACACACACACACACACACAACACACATACCCATACACAGAAGCACACATACACACACACACTCACTCGACATAAACACACACTCACATACACACAAAGGCACACACACACGCCCTTCTACACACATAAGTATTGCACTCAAATTAAGCACACACACACGCAGACCACCAACACACACACACGTGGGAAATAAACCGATTATTATTTATTATTATCACACACACGCACACAAACCCAACACACACACACACACACACACCTCTAAATCTCACTTCCCCCAAACGCTTCCGCACTATCGATCTTACAAAATATTGCCGAAGGCCTCAATAATATATTTGAGAATAACCCAGTCAGGTATGAAACATGATTTTGGTGGTTGTGACTTTGCAAATGTAGGCTATTTCTGTATTGACCTGTATGCAGATCATCATGTATATACGATTTCTTGACACTTTGTAACTTCCACTGTGCTGAAATCATCGTATGGTCTTTGAAACACCGGAATGATGCATAGCTATCTCTGAATATTTTTTTTAATTACTTTGGAATTTAATTAATTATTTTATGTATTTATTCATTTATTTATTAATGCATGTATTTATATATATGTTTAGTTTCCTCCTTAGACCTCCATCAAGATTAAAAATACTCTAAAGACCCCCTTTCGAAACAAACTTGTGCATTTTTTGGAAGAATAATGCATAATAATAACACAAACACAATACTGACTAGAGAAGCACTCGGAAGAGAAGGTATGCTCTCTACCGATCGCCTCTAAAATGGCATCACTTCTTGGCGCATTCCTTATCTGGCCACCATATTTCCTGAACATCGATTCATAACCTTTTTCGATATCTTGCTTAAAGACAGACTAATAGTCAAACGGACAAACTGAGGCCAAAACACGGCCTCTGTAAACTTCGTTGGCGAAGATAATACCAGCAATACTAACAATTACAAAGCAAGATTTACACGAGCCAATAAATCATAAAATAAAAAAAAATAAAAAAAAATATATATATATCGACCTACTTATGATAAAAGACCACCTTACCCTTAAATGTGCACCTTACCTTACACCAGCCACTCATAAATCCTACTTTCTACCCCTCTCATAATCGCCCATAAACTCTTGCTTAAATCACCACCAAGACCCTTCTCATAAATTCCACTTTCTATCTCCCAAACCATCATACAATTCTTGCCTAAGCGCCGGGGGAACATTATGTGGGGGGATGAACGCGAGCAAGAAGCTGCTCTCATATCTTATAACGACTTTACGATGTGTTCACCACTCTCCTGGCGGCACCGAGGAGCGCGACGCCCCTCGTTCTGGTGCCTACCTAGAACAAGGGGCTCTCTTCAGGTTATTCTCTGTTAGCAAGAATCCGAAAGCAAGGTCGCATGCACAAAATGTGTTCCAGTTATTTTTGGATTTTTTGTTTTCTTTTGTTTAGGATAATCTCAGGACCTTGCACGAGGCTACTGCACAGCCGACAGTCCCGAGGATTAGACATAGAACGCTATATAAATATATAAACACATTACTGTACACTCGGTCCAAAAAGTATCTGCACCCCTACCCTGATAATCTAATGTGTACAGCTTGGTAGTATAGGTTGAAGGTCGTAGGTAGTAGGTCGTAGGTAGTAGGTCGTAGGTAGTAGGTCGTAGGTAGTAGGTCTTAGGTAGTAGGTCGTAGGTAGTAGGTCGTAGGTTGTAGGTCGTAGGTA
The DNA here is from genome assembly GCA_032716605.1 of Paralithodes platypus. NCBI lineage: Eukaryota > Metazoa > Arthropoda > Malacostraca > Decapoda > Lithodidae > Paralithodes > Paralithodes platypus. The sequence goes on from CM064519.1 coordinate 54,721,589, forward strand.
GTAGGTCGTAGGTTGTAGGTCGTAGGTAGTAGGTCGTAGGTAGTAGGTCGTAGGTTGTAGGTCGTAGGTAGTAGGTCGTAGGTAGTAGGTCGTAGGTAGTAGGTCGTAGGTTGTAGGTCGTAGGTAGTAGGTCGTAGGTAGTAGGTCGTAGGTAGTAGGTCGTAGGTAGTAGGTCGTAGGTAGTAGGTCGTAGGTAGTAGGTCGTAGGTAGTATAGGTAGATAGAAGTATAGATGGATATAGCTACAGGTAGATATGCAAACTCTACCAAGCTGTACACACCAGATTACTAGGGTAGGGCTGCAGATACATTTTGGACCGAGTGTACACTGCCCATAGACTTGGATAGTGACTTGGTCTACTTAACCGATGGTCTTATGAAACAAACCTTGCAGACAATGGATTGAAAACTATTCAATCATCTCGCATAACTCCTTCTGGAACTCTTTCCCTCAATCTGCCTTTCCCGCATCCTATGACTTAAAGACCTTCAAGCTCCGAGTGACCAGACATTTTGACTGTAGTACCTTGAATTTACGTCTCTGTATATATATGTACAGTATGTGATGAATTAAGGGGAGGGTTTTTAGTGTGTTTCCTAGACTTCCATCAAGCTTGAAATTACACTCCCTTGACCCCTTTTCAAGATAAATTTGTACATTTTTCGGTAGAAAAATTTCCCGGCCGAAGGCCGGTTCCTCTTAAATTACAGGCTCGCTATCGCTCGCCAGGATTTTGTTTACACCTAAATGGGACGAAAGGTCTTAAAAGTGACATAAATGGGGTGAAACTTCTTAAAATCGCCAAACTAATGGGGCAAACATCTTAAAATCTCCAAAGCAATGGGGCTAGACATGAGAGAGAAAGGGGTCCAGAAAAAAGTCCCTCAAGTGGATATCTCCCCTTAATGGCGGCACACGAGACAGGAAGTACGTAATGTTTTGTTTTTTTCTGGCATGTGCTCACCGTTACATTTGTTATCATGTAATAGTGGCAATCCGGGCCTAGCAAGTCACTTACCTAATATTATGGTGGGGAAGCGACACGGCAACGGGGAAAAAACAATAGTAGAGAGTGATATTAAGATAGATAGATACATTAGAGACAGGCAGACAGACAGATAGATAGATCGATATATAGATATATATACACGTTAGAAATAGATAGACAAATATATTATATACACGTCATAAATATATATATATATATATATATATATATATATATATATATATATATATATATATATATATATATAAATAGATAGATATATAGATAGATAGACATACATAAATTAGATAGACAAATAGATACATACATTAGATATACAGTAGACAGATAACTTCATACATACATACATTAGATATGAATAGAACAATTAATACATACATACAGTACATACATACATACATACATACATACATACATACATACATACATACATACATACAGTACATACAGTACATACATACATACATACAGTACATACATACATACATACATACATACAGTACATACATACATGCATACATACATACTACAGTACATACATACACAGTACATACATACATACATACATACATACAATAATACATACAGTACATACATACATACATACATACATACATACATACATACATACATACATACAGTACATACATTAGACATAGTGTAAGATAAATACATACATAGACAATAGATACATAGACAATAGATACATAGACAATAGATACATAGACAATAGATACATAGACAATAGATACATGGACAGAAACACACCCCAACATATCCATTTCCAGACATACAGGAAGACAGAATTATTGATGACAGACAGACGATCGATGACAGGGGAGGGGAGAAAGGTTGAGGGAGGAGGGGGAGGGGGTATTATAGGTGAAAGGCAGGGTGGGGGGTGGGGGATGGTGGGGAGAAACTTATCTGTCACCCCTCACCCCAGCGCCCCCCCCCCCCCCCCCAGTGCCTCTTTCTCCCACTTCCGCCGATGAGCATCCAAGCCTCCCCTCACCCCCTCTCTCTTCCCCCTCTCCTTTCCTCATCCCCTCTCCCTTGCCCCCTCACCCCCTTTCCTCCCCCCCCCTCTCCTTTACACCTCTCCCCCTCGCCAGCCCCCACAACCCCTCTCCCTATATATTTAATTAAGCAATTATATTCTTCATACCTGACTGAGTTACTTATAAATACCATTATACAAATTATATAGTGTGTGTATGAAGGAGAAAAAAGGCAAAGAGGCCTGTAACAAGTGTCTCCCATATATATATATATATATATATATATATATATATATATAAATAAAGACTGAATATTAAAAGTATTGGTGAAATCTCGTCTAATCGTTTGCCAAAAGAAACTCTACTCCCCCCCCCAATCAACTCTACTCTACCCCCCCCCCCCCAATCAACTTTCCTGTCACCTTTCTGGTAGTGTTTCACCTTTCTACCCCCCTACTCCAACAAGCCCCCCCCCCCCCCCCCACCCACCTCTTTATCGTTCTGTAGCGTACGCCCCCCAACCCCCCTCCCCCTTCTCATTCACACACACACACACACACACACACACACACACACACACACACACTCTTACACTCATTTTGTTTTGTTTTGCTCTCTCTCTCTCCATTTTTGAGGCCAGTGTATCTACTGTATGTGTAAATCTCTCTCCCCTTCCTCTCTCTCTCTCCCATCCTTCTCCTCCTCCTCTTCCTCTTCCTCCTCCTCCTCCTCCTCCTCCTAAGATTATAGGCAAGCGTTTTCATTCTCACGAGGCGAAGCATTTCTTCTTCAACCGCGTTGTGAATAATTGGAACAGACTACCCTCGAACATTGTAAACTGTAATACTGTCGAAACATTTAAGAACCATCTGGATAAACACATGGCAAATAACCCCCGATTAACACAGTTTCTTTCAGAATAACGCGCAACGAAGTGTCAACGCATACCGCAATGTATATTGATTTTCATACATCTGTTCCCTTTCAGAATTGTAGTAAATAGAGTTAGCTTAGATTACAAATCAACTTCTTTTTCTCCCTGTCCTGTCCGAATTTCCGTGTCAGTTTTTCAATACTACATGGTATTTTTCCTAACTGTTTCCATGCCAGCATTAGCTGGAGGGAGTGGTGGGTGGGGAGGAGCCTTCTTCTTTGCTATCCTTTTCTCTACCTCGTAGTCAGTAGATTAGTAGTTTTAGATATCCAAACTGCCCCGTAAGGACCAATAGGTATGTTGCAGTTTGTTCTCCTTTGTATTCCTCCTCCTCCTCCTCCTCCTCCTCCTCCTCCTCCTCCTCCTCCTCCTCCTCCTCCTCCTCCTCACTTTCCCACTCAAAGATCAACCAGTGCATTTATTTTTGTATTGTTCTTCCGCCAAATAATAGTGACTCTTTACCCCCATCCACCACACAGGTACTCTCGTTGTTAAGGGGGGGGGGGGGATATTTATTGGTCGGTTTATTTATTAACCCCTTCTATACCGGCGACGTATTTTTAATATAATTCTTCCTATATTTAACCTGTTTTGTCCAGTTTGGGAAGGGTCTGAGGTAGTGAAAAGGGTTAAGTGAGATAGTTCGAAGCCTGTTAATTGCTGGAGATTCTTTCTAAACTGAATAATATCGTCTAATAGTAGCCAGCATAGTGAAAAAGACGTCGCCGGTACTGAAGGGGTTAATAATATGTGTTGTGTTTTAGTTTCCTAACAAGACCTCCATCAAGCTTAAGGGGAGATCTCCACTCGAGGGATTTTTTTCTTGACCCCTTTCTCCCACATGTTTAGCCCCATTGCTTTTGATATTATAAAACGTTTGCCCCATTAGTTTAGCGATTTTAAGAACTTTCACCCCATATTAAGACCTTTCGTGCCATTCAGGTGTCAATTTTATCCTGGCGAGCGATAGCGAGCCTGTAATCTAAGAGGAATCGGCCTTCGGCCGGGACATTTTTCTACCGAAAAATGTACAAATATATCTTGAAAGGGACTCAAGGGGGTGTAATTTTAAGCTT